>OX638303.1:6001185-6387640 GCA_951812265.1 Taphrorychus bicolor | reverse complement strand
CAGCCAACTAGATGAAGTTTTATAATGGACACCCCGTATTTGTAAAGTAGTTGTAGAAGTTGAAACATTTCGTTTATTATAGTAGTGTTTTGCTCACCATAATATCGAGGATCCCAGCGACCTGGCAGAATTCTTTTCTGTTCTACACTGCATCGTTAGTTTAGTTTCCTTTGTTGTCGATTTTTTCAGTTGTAGTAAAAAAGATCGTGTATCCGTCATGCACGTTTCTGGGGACCATTGAGCTTATCGCGTCCACCGCTATTTTATTTCAGATTCCTGAGAAAACAAAAAATTGGTTTTTTTTTTCATAATTAATTACTATTCGATTAGTTTTGCAGGTTTTCTCTTAAACAATAAAACCTTGCTCGAATTCCCAAAATATTAGCTCTGTCTCATTTAAATTAGCTCTCATTTAAATAGAGGGTGTAGGACAGAAATAACTACTTCACATTTGTGAAGGAGCCAACGTTTCGACCTTTATTGAGGTCTCCCTCAGGGCTTTTTCAATATGCGAAGTTTGTCAATGTGGTTCCTAGTTGACAAACTTCGGACAGAATAAATTATGCTCTTTAAAATGACAACCTACATGACAGTTTAATTGACAATTAAAGCTGTTTAAATTGACCGTTAATTTCCTGGCGCAGTCAATTAAGACATAAATTGCTCGATTTTACATTCGAAGGATGAAAAATTAAAAGCTCCGTGTGATGAGAGAATAAGATTTTAATTTCAATTAACGATATTCGCAAAATCGCTTTAATTACTAAACTATAACTTAAAACTTTTAAAACTCTTTCGGAATTTCGAGGTTCAAATTCAAAACTGCAATCCACCTACAGATATTTGAATTTTTGATGGCTATGTACAGATGGGCGAAGGGAAAATTCCCAAAGAACCTTTAGACCCAATTTAGGGCTTTCCCCGGGTTTTTTCCCATCTTTTCTTGAAAGCACACGGCAGTTTCAAGATTTAAGGTTAGTTTTTAGATTAGAATTCAATAAAACCAACTAGGAACCACATTGACAAACTGCGCATATTGAAAAAGCCCTGAGGAAGACCTCAATAAAGGTCGAAACGTTGGCTCTTTCATAAATGTGAAGTAGTTATTTCTGTCCTACACCCGCTATTTTCACTTCTATCGCCCTGATTAAAGGACGCAAAACGTATATGATTTAAATTAACATTTATTAATTATATCCGTTTGGCAATACCATGGAAGTGTTTCTTCGCTACAAAGATGAAACGCCACGGATTAATTATCGGACTTTTGCCCCCACAATTAGCGACCTAAGTGGCAACAAAACAGATAGTTCCTTTCCGAGAGTTGGGTCTCCCTTGCAGTGTGGTAAAAGAGATTTAACACACGAAGATACGTTGGACTTAGAACATCCACGTAGTTGAACCTCAACAGACACGGCGGCGACGGCAACACAACAGCGTCAACCACAGCCGCCCCCACGCAACGACCGATTAGCGGCGGGGAGGACACTGCGCGACATAGCTTCCCACATAACATTAAAAGAATATTCACGTTCCTATCACATTCTCTCAAGCCACCCAAAAAGAACATTCTTTAAGTAATATGAAGGTAACATAAACGTAATGTTCTCTGGAATAATGTCCAAAAAGTACGTTCTTGTCATTACCCCACACATCACGTACTTTTCGGTATGAGAATATCACATGACAAGGAGGTTACTGAAAAGAAGTTCTAATGAATAATATAATAAGAACGTACTTTAAATGAACTTAGTCAATTAGTAAAATATTTACATTCCATTTACTAAATTACCAATAAATAAAAAATAATAGTGATAATAGAAGTGAAAATTTTAAAAGTTGCCATTTTTTCGTTTTATTATGTAAAATGCCAATGGCATATCTAGGTGGAATTTTATAAAAATATATAAGCCGTTTCTATAGAATGTGAACTGTAAAGCTCAACTGCAGGCTCATTTTAAACTTAATTTACAGAAGAAAGAAAAGCAAATATAGACTCGTAGAAAAATATTGTACCTATGAAATTCGTGACGCCTCGAATTCCAGGGCCCGAACTAGTGCCTCGCTGATATTCTTGGGCCTTACTAGACGTAAGTGGTATCTCATGTTACTATCGCAAACTCCGTCACTGAACCTTTTGGCGGCAAATTGCGTTTGAAAACATGCAGGGGCTGATGGGTATGCCAGGTGAATTAGTCTGTCTATGTCCATCTCAAATTCTTGTAAGGATTCACCTAACTTTTGCTGCCTCATCCTCAGCTGGGCCTGGAACACGGTTTCTTTGTGCTTGTTTCCAAATCGTAGTTGCAGAGAGTGTCCTAAAGCTGCATAATTACTTTGATCAGCTGCCGACAGAGATTGGACTAATTCAGCCGCTTTTCCACGAAGTGCTACCACTAATGATGTAGCTTTCTGGTGCCCGGACCAACCATTAACTTTTGCAGCTGCCTCAAATTGGGTTTTATAAATTTCCTAGGCCGTAGTACCGTCATAATCGGGAGGCTTAATTTTAGCGTTGACTGTGCATAAACTATCTGTAGACACGTTGTCGTCCTCAAGTTGTTCCCGGAATTTTCTTTCTAGCTCGAGAACCTTCTGGTTGACGGATTGCATTATTCTTTCTTCCAATTCTTGCTCCCTAGCTGCGAGATGGTTTACTAATTCTTCTTTGAACCGTTTTTGTTCTTCCTTTTGTTCTAGATAACGTCTTTCCAGCTCTTCCTTCTGTTGTTGATAACGTCGCTCTTGTACTTGATCACGTCTTTTTTGTTCCTCTTTTTGTTCCTTATAACGTTTTTCCTGCTCTTCCCTCTGCTGTTACATAAGGGAGAGCAAGGTAGCAAGTTGATCCTCCATCGTTTTATGCTTGCTTCTGGTCACTGGCATAAACACGTAATGTCCGGCAATGAAGCACTCACTTACAGTTCAGCAATGTTAGTCCTCAAATTCCCACTGGAATCGCACTTCTAACACCAATTGTTGCGAACTCAGGGTGCAATAATTCCAGTGTAGCGATTTAACACGAAAACACTATTTATTTATCCCACAAATACACACAGGTACAATTCGACTATTAAATAACTCACTACTTAACACTTAACCTTCTATTATCGTTTGGTACTTTAGCTTACTTATAGCTCGATTAAAATAAGACTACTGCTAACGGTGGCGCTATTCGCCTTTTATACAAAATCCTAAAAACACAGAAAAGCATAGAATATCATTAGAAGAAAAATAATTAAAACGAGACACATAAAAAAAGGTCGTAAATAACTGCGTTCTAAACAAACAGAGCAATAAATCCCTCGTGCAGTCCCACGCTGCACCGCCGGCTAGGACGCGAGACTCGAGACGCAAAGGCGCCCGCTCATCGTAACAATATTCAAATTAACATTATTGCCAAAATCGGTCAAAAATTACTCACAATGTTTAGAAATGGTAATTTGAAGTCTTTGGAGAAATTCGAGTTACAATCAGGACTAAAATAGATTAAAAATGACCCACCTTAGCTAAAAAATACAAATTTTGATATTTTTTGAGAGTCAGGCTAGGATTGAAACCAAAATCGGAGAAAAATGGTTCAAAGTGTGATAATGAAACATTGGAGGGTTTAGAAAAATTTCTTCCACTGTATGTGACGGCGGCCTCCGCCTGAGGGCAACGTCACATACAGCGGAATTTGGTTCCGGTGTGTGTGACGGCGGCCTCAGTGTTTAAAGTTTGATCTGTCAAATGAGAAAATTTCCGGAGTCAAAAAATGCGATCGCAGCGCATGCTTACCCTTGTACTTATGCGTCAACTGCAGGAACTAACAAGAATTTTGCCGAAATTAAAAAATCTGCATCTGTTCTTTCGAAAATCAATTAAGACCATTTCGCGACGTCCCAGCGAAAAAGTGGTTCCTTGGTGCCGAAAAGAAAACATCCCAAGTATCCGCTGGGATAGAAAGCCATTCGATCGGATGCACAGTCTCGGCACAAATAGACCTCAAAGTGGCAGCTTGAAATTTAAAGTTTAAAAAATCGTCAAAATTTCAAATTCAAAGCTAGGACCTCGGTTTCTGGCCAGATGTGTGCTACCTCCCTGAATTATTTCAGGTTTTTTGCTGCAAAAATGTGACGTCTATAGGGTGGAATGTGAGAAAAGTACACCCAAATTGGCAAAAAATGCGGCACAGAAAAACTTTTGTGGCTCGCCCGGCATAAGAACTAGGCCAAAACTAATAACTGTTGTTTTTTTCGAAAACTGTCGTAAATTTGCATATCGAAAAAAAAACGCATTTTTGAGTTTGGGACGCCACTGATGTTCAGCCCCCTCCCCGCACATACCACCAAACCGTTCACATTGAAAAGCTCGTTCATTTCTGTACCTAGGCCCTTTGGGTGAAAATCCCGTCAAATGAACTGTTTAAAAGTTATAAGGGTCAAAAGGAAGAAATTACTAAATATATACGGGGTGTTCATTATAAAACTTCATCTAGCAGGCTATGAAATTTTGACAAAAAAGGATGACATAATTAAAATAAATGGACTTTTGTTTCTCCATCCTTTTCTTTTGGCATTTCACAGCTGACTAGATGAACCGGTGAGATGTTGTATAGAGCGCAATAGAAGCATACGCTCTCTTAACTAGATGAAGTTTTATAAGTTCTTTAATTACATCCCGAGCGCTCGGGATATCAGCCTATCTCACTCAAGCTTCTTAAGATTTTAGGAGATGGTCTGTGTCCGGAGCGCTCGGATGGAATTACCGAACTCGGCTTAAGTCGAAATCGAGTTCTCTGTTAAATGTCATGCGCGTCATCATATTTATATGTCAATGTGATTTTTATTAATTTAGTATTGATAATAATGCTACAAGTTTTTAGTTTACCTTAATTTACCTAAACCATCTAAACCATTGGTTATGATTTAATACCATTAAAACCAATGAACATTGAAAACCTCCGTTCCAACACATTATATTTTTATTTTACAAATAATATCCACCACTATAATTGGGTAAGTACCCGTTTAAAGAGGATGAGAGAAATTGTAAAACTGAATCACTTTGAAACAGGCATCTTATTTCCTGCATGCACTCGAAGTAAAAGGCCTTTTTGTGCTTCGCCCAGTTGCAGGCCTCAGCTTCGCTTCGGCGGTCAATCTCTGGGTTCAGCACGAAAACACTCACTTTTACTCCTAGTGACATAATCCCATTAAAAAACGTATTGTTGTGCAAACTGAACTCTTTTTTTACATATGAGTTCATGTGTGGCAGCATGGCTCTGTAAGGCATTTTTCGAAGTTTTTAAACTTTAACTTATGGAACTTTTCAGTTTTTCGGTTTTCTGAATAATTCAGCCCCATGCGAGGCCCTAAATGCACATATGGTTGCAATATTTTTAATTTTCGTCGAAGAGCATTTCGTTAGTTTTTGGCAGGCACTTTCATAATTTCTTGGGAATTCTGGCCATAAAACATGATACCTTACAATTTCCCTTTTTCTTTAACCAGCAAAGGCGCCCTTTTAATGGTTTATGGCCCTTGAAAGAATTTCAGACTTGTGTGCGTGACCCGAACAATAGTTTAGTAATTGAAGCGATTTCGCGAATATCGTTAATCGAAATTAAAATCTTATTCTCTCCTTATTTGAATGTAAATTCCAGCAATTTATGGTTTAATTGACTGGGCCAGGAAATTAACGGTCAATTTAAATAAAAAGCTTTAATTGTCAATTAAACTATGTCATGTGAGGTGAGTTCGGTCCAGTGATCACATTTTCAAATCCCTTTTTCCAACAGATTTTTCAGAAAAGCTCATTTTCTAAATTTATGCCCGCACCCTCCGAAGCGCCATACAGTGGCCACTAGCAGGGTGGTATCAAATTTTCTGCAGTACCCTTTCGAGGAATTCGCGTTTTGAATTCGCGAGAGTTATGACCTAGGGAGATGCTTTTGAACTCGGTAGAGTTACGATTTAAAATTATAAAATGCGACCTACCACCAGGCATGATATGGTACTTCGTATTAGACAGGCCATGGCTGGACTTTCAAGGGCAGAAGTAGAAACTGTCATTATGTCAACAGAGGAGCGCTTGCGATTATGCATCCAGCATAATGGACGACATTTTGAATATCTTGGACGGCACTAAATCATCTAATGAGAAATGGTCGTTTTTTCTCCTGCATCCCATTTAAATTTGCAAGCGGCAGAAGAAAATCAAATAACTTTGGCTAGAAATGATGTGATGCTTTGAAATTTTCAGGTTTTATTCAAAATTTTCCGCTTTTTTCACAGGTAGCAATATGAATCTATTTGAAATTTTGGAGTAAAATGAACCTATTTGTCAGTTTTCGCAATAACGCCCTCAAACAGTTTGGATAAAAAACTTTTCGCAATTAATGAACACTGTGTTTATAAGAACGGAGATAACTTCTCTTTTATTCAAGAATATTTTTAATATATGTTTTATAAGTAAAAACCCTATAAAAATGCAATTATATATTTTGTGCATCAAGTTGCTCCGCCTAATGGCCACGTTCCAAACTTAAAAACTATTTTCACCAATTCCAAGTCACTTTACTTATAAGAATTTTTTTTCCCAAAACTGTAGCTTAAACAGTGTCGCGCAGTGACCCCCCCGCCTCTAATAATAATCGGTCGTTGCGTGGGAGTGGCTCTGTTCAAGGCTGCGGTATGTACGCCGTGTCTGCGGAGATTCGACGTGCAACGTAAAACTAATCGAATAGTAATTAAATAAAAATAAAATTTAAAAAGGCAATTTTCTGTTTTCTCGGGTATCTGAAATAAAATAGCGGCGGACGTGAACTTTACGCGACAAGTTCAGTGGTCCCCAGAAACGTGCTTGTCGGGTACACGATTTCTTACTAAAATTGTAGCGCCATGTGGAAGTGAAAAGAATTCTGCCAGGTCGCTGGGATTCTCTATATTATGGTGAGCAATACTACTATAATGTACTAAAAGTTTCAACTTCTACAACTACTCTACAAATACTTAATTGTCGCAGTCGCAGTCGCATTTGATAAAGGCAGTCTCCTGGGTCTGCAAAATATCCGCTATCTGCAAGAAAATGGCCTATTCAGGAAAAGGGTAGAAGTGGGTTGACACTATATGGCACGTATATTTTCGTAGGCGGGCAATAAGTGGTTTAATTGTATTGACACTAATTAAAAGTAAAAAAAGTTAAACGGAAAAAAAGTGAACAAAAATACGACTGCGGAAATTAGAACGGCGGTGCCCAGGACCTTTTTCCGCGTCAAAATTCCAACTTTCCCGTTTAGATAGTTCGTAGTCACTCTCTCGATTCAAAGAGCGTCTCTCTTTAGGTCATAACTTTTGCGAGTTCAAAAAGCGTCTCTCTTTTTACGATGATCCTCGAAACGACCCTTTCGGTACTTGTTATCTTCGAAAGGGTACTGCAGAATAAATCGATACCACCCTGACCAGTGGCGACTATATGGCGCTTCGGACAGCGCGGGCATAAATTTAGAAAATGAGCTTTTCTGGAAAAACTGCTGGAAAAAGGAAATTGAAAATGTGATCATTGGACAGAATAAATGATGCCCTTTAAAATGACCCCTCACATGACATAGTTTAATTGACAATTAAAGCTTTGTATTTAGATTGACCGTTAATTTCCTGGCCCAGTCTATTAAAGGTGCATTTCTAATCAATTTGCAATTGAAGTGAAATTGAATTGGAATTAATGCATTTTCAATGTCGTGTCAAGCACAAATTGGTTTTTGTCCATCATATACATTAGGAGGTTATTTCACAACACATTATTTAGGTTATTCATTTATATTTGTCACTTAAAACTCAAATACCTATATATATATATATATTAGAATTAATAATATAAATAGCTTTAACTGGACTAACTTTACTTTTTTGTGATTCATAGTTGGTTTATATGTAGTACACTTTCAACTTATAGTTTTAATAACTATTGACAACTCGTATCAGCACAGATTTCAAAAGTTTGCAAACAATTTTGACGGCTTCGGCACGCGTGCGTGCCCGTGCTGAGCATGAATTGAATTGTAAATGGAAACATTTGACAGCCAATGGGAAACACACGGGTCGAAGTTTCACTTTAATTGCAAATTGATTAGAAATGCACCTTTAGACTTGAATTAATTGCTCGAATTTACATTCAAAGGATGGGAAATTAAAAGCTCTATCTGATGAGAGAATAAGATTTTAATTTCAATTAACGATATTCGCAAAATCGCTTTAATTCTTTCAAGGGAAATCAAACATTACAAAGTCGCGTTTGCCGGTTAAAGAAGAAGGGCAATTATAGGGTCTCATGTTTTATGGCCGGAATTCATAAGAAATTGTGAAAGTGCCTGTCCAAAAAAATAACAAAAGAAATACTCTTCGACGCAAATAAAAAATATTGCAACAATATGTGCAGTTACGGCATCGCATGGGGCTGGTTTATTCCAAAAACCTGAAAACAGAAAAACTCCATGTTGACACACTCATATGTAGATAAAGAGTTCAGTTTGCACAAAATTAGTTATCGAGATATGGCCTACGACCATTATTAATGGACCACCCGACAAATACCGTTAAGAAGGTAAATTCAGAAGGTTTTAAAGCTGGATAATGTAGTGTTGTGCAAACTGAACTCTTTATTTACATATGAGTTCATGTGTGGCAGCATGGCAACTCAGTAAGCCATTTTTCGAAGCTTTTAAGCTTTCATATTATGAAAGTTTTTTCTATTTTTCGGTTTTCTCAATAAACCAGACCCATGAGGCCTTAAATGCACATATGGCTGCAATATTTTTAATTTTCGTCGAGCATTTCTTTTGTTAGTTTTTGGGACAGGGACTTTCACAATTTCTTGGGAATTCCTGCCATAAAACATGAAACCCTACAATTGCCCTTCTTCTTTACCCGGCAAAGGAGCCCTTTTAATGGTTTATGTCTCTTGAGAGAATTTCAGACCTGTACGTGACCCGAACAATAGTCGAGTAATTAAAGCGATTTTGCGAATATCCTTAATTGAAATTAAAATCTTATTCTCTCATCAGATAGGGCTTTTAATTTCTGATCCTTTGAATGTAGAATCGAGCAATTTATGTCTTAATTGACTGGGCCAGGAAATTAACGGTCAATTTAAATAAACAGCTCTAATTGTCAATTAAACTATGTGATGTAGGTTGTCATTTTAAAGAGCATCATTTATTCTGTCCAGTAATCACATTTTCAATTTCCTTCTTCCAGCAGATTTTCCAGAAAAGCTCATTTTCTAAATTTAAGCCCGCGCTGTCCGAAGCGCCATATAGTCGCCATTGGTCAGGGTGGTATCGATTTTTTTCTGCAGTACCCTTTCGAGGATGACAAGTACCGAGGGGGGTGGTTGAGAGGATCTTCGAAATTCGAAATAGAGAGACGGTTTTTAAACTCGCTAGAGTTATGACCTAAAAACGACGATCTAACCGGGAAGACAGAAAGTTTGAATTTTACCGCCAGAAAAAAGTCAGTCCTTGGCTCCTCCGTCCTGATTATCGCCAATTCGTAATTTTTCCCCTTTTTGAATCCCGTTTTAATTAGTGCCAAAACAGTTAAACCGCTTATTGCCCGGCCTAGGAAAAGTTTCGTGGAGTGTTGTTTCGGTTGTGCCATATAGTGTCAACCCACCTCTACCCTTTTCCTGAATAGCCCATTTTCTTGCAGATAGCGGATACTTTGCAGACGCAGGAGACTACCCGCAAATAAGTATTTGTAGAGTAGTTGTAGAAGTTGAAACATTTAGTATATTATAGTAGTGTTTTGCTCACCGCAATATCGAGAATCCCAGCGACCTTGCAGAATTCTTGGCTTTCCTACACTGCGTCGTTAGTTTAGTTTTCTTTGTTGTAGTTTCTTCAATTTTAGTCCCGTCGTGTACCCGTCAAACACGTTTCTGGGGACCACTTAGCTTATCGCGAAAAGTTTACGACCGCAGCTATTTTATTTCAGATTCCTGAGAAAACTGAAAATTGTCTTTTTTAATTTTATTTTTAATTAATTATTATTCGATTAGTCTTTATGGCGTTTTGCAGGTTTTTGTCTTGAACAATAAAACCTTGCTGGCATCTCCAAAATATTAAATTTGATCTCATTTAAATTAGCCTTTATTAATTATATCCGTTTGGCAATACCATGGAAATGTTTTTTCGCTCCAAAGATGAAACACCACGGACTAATTATCGGCCATTTGCTCCATAATTAGCGACCTAAGGGACAACAAAATAGACAGATCCTTTCCGAGAGTAGGGTTCCCCTTGCAGCGTGGTAAAAGAGATTTGGCACACACTTATACGTTGGAGTTAGAACATCCACGTAGTCGAATCTCCGCAAACACGGCGGCGACGGCAACACAGCAGCAGCCGCGAACACATCCGCCCCCACGCAACGACCGATTATCAGTAGCGGCTGGGGCACACTGCGCTACAGTAGTCAATAAAGAGAATTTAGAGATGGGTTTTCACCCGGTTTTTCATTTTTGAGGGTTTATTCCCTGCACACATCCGGGAAAATTCCGGGTTTATTCCATTATAACCTCTAAATTTAACTTTTTCAATACGCTTAACTCTTACCAATTAAGCAATAATTAGTTGGTTTGTGCAGCTTGAAGCTTTTAATCAATTAACCAGTGTTTAGTTTATCAAAAAACAAACCAGAATCTGGATTTATTGAATTCTAATCTAAAATCTAACCTTAAATCTTGAAACTGCCGGGTGGTTTCAAGAAAAGATGGGGAAAAACCCGGATAAAAACCCTAAATTGGGTTTAAACGTTTTTTGGGAATTTTCCCTTGGCCCATCTATAAAAGAGATACAGTACTTAACATACCTACTATTGAGTCATTTTTATTTCGCACCGGTTCTGGTTCGTGTTGACATAAAAATTACAGAATAGCTGATTTCCAACCAATCAGTTTTGGTGAAAATTAGCTGGTCTGGAAAATGACTTTGGCAATGGCACCGAAAACCGGCAGTAATTGTTTTAAGTCATCAGAAAGTCTGGGCAATCAATGACTGCCCAGACTTTGCAATAATTTCCTCAGAAAGGGTCTGAACCTGAGCTACAATTCCATTTATGGTTGGAGTAAACACGGTTTAATAAAAGGATTACAGCCATCAACAACTAAAACTAAAATAATAAATTATTCGTATGTACATCGGAATTAATAACCACAAAAATCAAGATTATGATCTATAAAACGCCAATCGTATTTTAGAACCCACCTTCGGTGCAAGTCGGCTGGACGGCTGGTCCTTACAATTTGTAACCGGGTTTAACCTAGTCCAAAGAATGACGTCATTGTTTAGAATCAAAAACGAATGGCTCTGTTTTGTTCAAGTTAGTTCCCCGGTCCGGGAAAGGTAAACTTTATGTTCGTTCAAAAAAACTGGATTTCTTTGAAAAAAATTACTGCAGGTGATAGATTAAGCTTACCTCTTTCATATTAACTGCGGATAAATGCACTTTTTTAAGATAATTAAAAAAAAAATTACTTATTTTGGCAACTTCAATTACATTCAAAATAACATTGATTAGGTTCGAAATACCTGGTTTTTCTTTAATTACTGCATGTAATAGACTAATCTCACCTCTTTCATATTAAGTGGTGGTAAATGTGTGATTTTGTTTTAATAATTAAAAAAAAATGTACTTTTTTTGGCGTCAATAATTTACTAATATTGGGAGTTTTGTTTTGAGGTTTTGACACTCGTCTTGCGGCTGTCACCTATTAGACCAGTTTGGTTGCCAGTTCCTCTCTCAATGTCCAGAACTAAGCCTTTTCGGAAGCAGTTAGTAAGTATGCATCGGATCCCGCAATGGTCCCTAAGTTCAGGCGGCGCGGCTCAAAGGCAAAGTAAAACTCTAGTTTAGTTTTACTTGCCTTTAGTTAAGTTGGTTCAGATTAGTTCAGTTATGTTTTTCCTTTTTCGGCGGCCTTTTGACGTGTTAGTTAGGTTAATTCAGTTTAGTTTGCTTTTGGTTAGTTCAGTTTTGTTGTTTCTTTAGTTAGGTTAGTTTAGTTATTTTTTTTTATTTGATTAGTCCAGTCTTAGTTGTCTTTTATTTTTTATGGCCGCCTTTGTTTCTTGTTGCAGCGGCCCTTTAAGCCCGCTACAGATCTTGTTGCTTGCTACACATTAAGGTGGGCTCTGTTGGTTAGGTTAGTTCAGTTTTACTTTGCTTTGGTTAGTTAAGGTTAGTTCAGTTCCGTTATTCATTTGGCTAGGTTAGTTTAGTTATGTTTTCCTTTGATTTAGTTACTCCAGTCTTACTTGTCCATTATGGCGTCCCGTTAGGGCCTCCTCAGCTTCTTGTCGCAGCGGCCCCTTAAGGCCGCTACAGAGTTTCTTGCTTGCTACACATTAAGTGTGTTAGGTTAGTTCAGTTTTACTTTCTCGTTGGTTAGTTCAGGTTAGTTCAGTTATGCTTTTCCTTTGGTTTGATCATTTCAGTTGTAGTGGTCTTTTAGGGCTGCCCGTTAGGGCCGCGTCTGCTTTTTGTCTCAGCAGCTTTTTGGGGCCATTACGGAGCATGTTGATTGCTGAATATAAATGTGGGCTCTGTTGGTTATGTTAGTACAGTTTTGCTCTGCCTTTGGTTAGTTCAGTTCTGTTTTTCCTTTGTTATTTAGGTGAGGTCAGTTCTTTTTCTTTTGGTTTGGTTGGTTCAGGTTTACTTGTCCTTTACGACGGGCCTTGGACTGCCTCTAGACCTTGTCACAGTTAGTTTAGTTTTACTTTGCCTTTTGTTACATTATTTCAGGTTATATTATTTTTGTATTTCTTTAGGATATGTTAGTTCAGGTTAGTTCAGTTTGGTTGAACTAATAACCTAATGGGCCGCGACAAGCTACAAGATCATTGGTTTGTTGAGATAGGGCCGTTTAGGTTAGTTGAGGTATTTCTTTTTTTTTTTTCATTTACGTAACATTTGGCAACATTGCATTTTCATCTTGTCGACAATTGACAAGAAACGTTATGGCATTTATCGCAGTTTGCAATACAGTTATAACTTTTTTCCTTCACTCAGTTTTTTTTTTAATTTTTTGTTTTCAGATTTTGCAAAAGAACATTTACTCGCAGTTAATATGAAAGAGGTAAGTTTAATCTACTACCTGCAGGAACAGTTTCAAGAAAAAAGCGTTTTTTTCTAACGTAATCAAAGCTATTTGCAACGTAATTGAACTTACCAAAATGAGTAAAATTTTTTTAAATTATTAAAAAAAGTTTATTTATCCGCACTTAATATGAAGGAGGTAAGTATAATCTATCACCTACTGCGATTTTTTTAAAGAAAAAATGGTTTTTTTGAACGGACATAATATTTAGTGTTTACCATCCCCTCGGTTTTCTATTAAAAGAAGGTCTCTGATCTCTAACTTTCGCACTATTTCGCACTAGTTCATTTCCGTAATCCGTATTGCGTCTGCGTCATTTCCGGTTTGAAAACTGTTGAAGGTCGAAGACGAAACCGGAAACAAGAGCCACCGGCCCACCACCGGCCACAGAGCCAAGGAGATGATGACGGATGACGCCATTTTCTGAAGACTCTTCGTGTATCGTGTATCAAATATCCTCCCAGCAAATAAGTTAACATGTGAGTATTGTTAATAAAATATTTAAGCTTTCTGTAATGAATTTTAAGGGGTGATTAACATATTTACTTTTAATGTAAAAAATAAAAAAATATTGTCCCATTATACTAACTCACAAATTTTACCTACTTAATACGTACCTAATTAATTAAGTTCATATGTCATTGTACAAATTACTTCTTGATGAAGCTGAATCTGCTAATCTTGGGAATTATGTTGTTATCATAGAATCCTTGCGATGAAATGAACTATAAATTATCATTAGCCCTTTCCTTGCCCTTAAAGCTACTACCTAGATATATTTTATTTTTCTAATTTTGACATATAAAGTGGCACTTTTCAATACTGATGACAGAGACGTAACATCCTACTTTTCATAACTAGTTACGAAAAGTAAAATCTTTCGTAACTGGTGATGAAAAGTTTGTTTCACCACCAGTTGCAGGTTTCGGTTGTGACACACCGTTGCTACAGTTTTACGGTATTAAGTAGATACAAAGTGATTTAACAGTATATATTGAAGTTTAATAATAATAATTCTTTCTCTAAGTAGGTATTTGTACTCAAAGTTAGAAAAAATCTTGTATGAAACATGTGACAAAAAGCCTTTTTTGTGCATCTCATTCAAATCGTGCAAACATTCATTTGTTACACAAAATCGGCCTTTTCGAAACTGGTTACATTAATAGCTATTATATCAAAGGAAACCGGCGTTTTATGATTTAAAGGGGGGGGGGGGGACCAGTATATTTAATAAGAACGGAAAAACCCTGCCAGGGAAAATACTTCAAATGTGAAGTAAAATATACCTACTTCTTGGTATAAGCTATCAATTAACAAATAAGCTCATCTTGGAACATGCAGATGTTGTTTCTAACAAACTGCTGAAGAGAGAAAAGCTAATTCATAAGCATAAGCAACAGAGTAGAAAATTAGATTTATTTATCTACTTTCTGCAGAAAAACAACAAAAACCTAGTCATTGTGAGGGCCAAATTATTAATCTTTATCTAAACCTAACTGAAGCATTACCTGCTGTGGAAACTTGGAACTGGAGCAGCATGCTAACCAACTGTTGCCTGCTATATTTTAAAGTTTATAGAAATTTAGAAACCCTAATATCCAGGCTTTGATAATTTGGCTCAAACTAAAATGCTTCTGAAACCTTCACTGATGAAAACCGGAGCTATTTAGATTACAGCAACTGACCCTATTGATAAAAATCCAGCCCTACTGGTGGAAACCCAGCCAGGTGGCAACCCTGGGTCTGGTGGATATGAGGTATTGTGGAATTTTAATGTATCTTTTAAATTAAATGGGTTGTTACTGTTTGAAGTTTGAAATAATTTAGTGTTAATTTTTTGACGTTCAATACACAGTAGTTCATATTTAATACATACCGCAAAAAATGTATTGATCTAGTAGCCCACAATCTAATTTTGGTGGTTGAAAGAAACAATGTACTGAGATTGATGCTGCATTTTCACAAAATCCCAAATATCTGAAGAACAGTACAGTTTAGATAATAATAATAATAATAATAATAATAATAATAATAATATGCTTTATTCCCAATGTTCAATATACCTCATATACATGAAAATATATGTAGACAAAGTCAGAGAATACATTATTTCAATATAACACCCAACGGGACATGACCAACATAGACAACTTAAATGTTCATATTGAAAAAGTCATTCATCGAATATGGCTCAAGCTCAATCAGTAATTGTTTTATCTGTACTTTAAAGTGTTTTTGTGTATTTAAGCATTTGATATTATCTGGTAAATGATTAAATAGTTTGTAACACATATATGATGGGCTTCTCTCTGTCAAAGCTAGCCTATGTATTGGATAACTGACATTCTGTGTTCTAGTGTTATACAAATGTGTAACCTGTAAACCAAATTTACTTTGGTTTTTGAAAAAAAACATTAAACATTCATAAATATATAGTCGGTAAGAAGTAAACAATCTATTTCTCTTAAACACTCCCCTACAGCTCCCAATGAATCTCATTTTACAGATTATCCCTACTACTCTCTTCTGAACTAAAAATACCTTTTTATTTAGTTTGCCAGACCCCCAAAAAATAATTCCATATTTCATAATGGATTCAAAATTAGCATAACAGAGAATTCGCAAACTTTTCTCACTTACATAATTGCTCAGTACTCTATTTCCGTAGCATACTGGGTTAAGTTTTCCTACAACCGAGTTAATGTGAAATGACCAGTCCAAAAATACATCCAAATATACGCCCAGAAACTTGGTTTTGTCTGCAATCTGAGTGCTGGATTCCCCCAAAAGCATTGTCTCTGGCTTGACAACTCTAGGCATGGTTCTGAACAGCATTATATTTGTTTTGTTTTTATTCAAAATTAGTTTGTTGTTATCAAACCAGTTCTCTGCTCTCTGCAAGAAATCCGTTCCTCTATCCTCCAAACCAGCCAAGGTTCTCTCACCTAACATTAGGTTAGTATCGTCCGCATAACACACTATGTTCTCATTACTTCCAGTTATAATTGATGTTAAATCATTCAGAAAGATAACAAACAAAATTGGTCCAGCAATACTTCCCTGAGCAATTCCAATATCCCTTGTCATCATCTCAGAAAGGTAAGTGTGTCATCCCCCCTTATTTTTATTTTTTGTTCTCTGTGTGTTAGATATGATTTAAAAAGGTTCAGTGCATTCCCTCTAACTCCATATTTCTCCAATTTTATCAATAACAAGTTAATGTCTACACAGTCATATGCCATTGAAAGGTCCAAACAGATTCCCAGTGCTAGGCATCCTTGCTCTATATATTCTAAGATAAGTGTAGTAAATTCATAAATGGCTGTCTGTGTGGATCTTCCAGTTATATATCCATGCTGAATGTGGTTTAGCATGTTGCATTTCTTGAGAAAGTTCACCAATTGTTCCCACATAGCTAATTCAAATAATTTTGAAAATGCTGGTAAAATACTGATAGGCTTGTAATTTTCCATTAACTCATGGTTTCCCTTTTTTAAAAGTGGCTGAATTAAAGCAATCTTGAGCTGTTTTGGAAATATTCCTGTTTTGAAAGAGTTATTTATCAAATAGCAAAGGACCTTCTTGATAATAAGAATGGAGGTTTTTAAAATGCTGGTTGGTATCTCATCTATACCACAACTGTGCTTATTTTTAAGTTTATCTGACAATTGACATATGTTATGTGGGGACACTGGTATTAAGAGCATGGACTGATCATTATCCAATATGCTACATGCTGAAGGCACATTTGGTAGATCTCTCAATAATTCGGAAACTTTCCACAGTAAATACTTATTATAGTCATTAGCCACGACATTAAGGTCACCCTTAAAACCAACATCCGATTTCTTCCATGCTTGTCCTGTAATGTCTTTACAAATGTTCCACATGCATTTATTTTTGTTGGCAGATAGCTCCAAACGTCTTTCATAATTCCTGGACCTCACTGCTCGTAGCAAACCATCATACTCCTTTTTAGTTTCTTTATATGTCTCTCTAAAGTTATTTTCGCGTCTAGATAAGTTTAAAAGAATGTCCATTCAGCAACTCGTGGATCATTATACAGGTGATTATGCCTCTTTTTAGTACCTGTCAATTGGTAAGGAAAACAGTTATTAAAAACTAAAAGAAATTCAGCTAAGAAAGTTTCCCACTGCTTATTAATGTCTCCACCAGCTACCTCATATACCACAGACCATTCTTGAGACTTTAGCAAATTTGTAAACTGCGCTCTATTTTCCTCAGAGAAACATCGTTTATAAACTGATTTTTTAAACATTTTATTTGAGTAGAAGGTAATTTTCTGAGCAGTTTGGTCTGAAATAAAAGTGTTTAACACTAAACTGTCAATAACATCAAAATTTACAAATATATTATCAATGCATGAGGATGAGCCATGTACCATTCGATGATATTAGCAATGAGTTAAAATAATTGAAATGAGAATATACAATTGTATTACTTATATGCAAGAAGGAGACTATAGTGATTAAGGTCTTCTAATTATGGTAAAAGGTCGGATTTTTTTTTTTGGCTGCTCTAAAAAATACTATCTTTTACTAATATTAAACACATTCATTGTCATTATCACACCATTTATAGTAATTAACATACCTAGAGCATTATAAGGAGAATAACGCATGAGGTCGATAGTGTAGAACCCGAGGACCCCTTGCCCAAGAGGTATTCTTTGACCGAAGGCGTTATATCTTATAATGCTCATGGTGTCTTCAACGTTTAATGTCCGACTTCTTGTTCCTAAAAAAATTTTAACTTTTATGTATTACGATTTAATATAAATTACAGGTGCCTATGCTCGCCGGGCATTTACCATGGTACAACATAACAATGATTATTTTGATTTATAAATGATTTTTTCTAATTGTGACATATAAAGTGGCACTTTTGAATACTGATGCAAGTGACGTAACGTCCTACTTTTCGTAAATAGTTACGCAAAGTAAAATCTTTCGTTTTTTTGTTTGATTTGTTGGTAACAATTCAATCTACGTCATTACTGGTGTTTTATCTTCAAACTGAAGTTTTACTGATAGTTATAAAAGTCACCCTAAGTAAGTACTCTAACAAGAGCTGGTACCCATTTTGGCCCAATCCTAAATACTACTATCCGTTACATCTCTAATAATTACGGGCTGTTCATTATAAAACTTCATCTAGTTGGCTGTGAAATGTCAAAAGAAAAGGATGGAGAAACAAAAGTCCATTTATTTTGATTATGTCATCCTTTGCTGTCAAAATTTCATAGTCTGCTAGACTAAGTTTTATAATGAACACCCCATATTATGCAAAAATTTATTACTATTTTGTTAAGGGCCCAAAAAACCATGTATTTTATTTTTTTTAACATTGTTTACAACACAACCAATTGTATAAAATGTCTTGTTTCTAGCTCATATTTGTTGCCTAGTTGATTAAAATCCTTGCAATGTATGCAAATCAAGGTGTTTCTGCAAACAAGCTCCCAAATGTACTTTTCAAACCACTCTCCAAGTCTTTAACATACAGCACAGAGAATAAAGGGCAAAAGGCAATGTCCAGGAGCACACCAATATCTCTATCCATTATCCCTGAAGACCATTATCTTTGAGGCACTTGACCCTCTAAATAGCCTGCAAACCCATCAAGTGCACCACCTTCAATTCCATAGATTTGCAACTTCTGGATTAGCCTATTCCTATTTATGGTCTCAAATGCTCGCTGAAGGTCAATGAAGACACTCAGCACAATGCCTCCAAGTATATACATGAATGCCATTTAGAGGAAACATATTGGAGTGCGTGAATGTTTCCCTCAAAACCTTGTCTGTCCTTTAAATAATAGTTTATTTGCTTCTAAAAACTAGAGCAGTAATGGGGAGGAAGTGTAGTGGTTACTAAAATCTTGTAATATGTCACCGAAATTGGGCATAACAGCAAATTTAAATAAACAAGTTTGAGAAAATTTCTTCCGGCAGCTTTTCCCAACAATGATAAGAGTGTCTTCTTCATTGTGGAACACTCTGTATAGGACTTTCTACTCATTCTGATATTAGTATGTGAAACTTGTAGGTAAATAATAAAATAACTTCAATATGCAAAATAATGGACTGGTTTATTTGCATTTTTTGTTGCATACAAATCTCCCCTTTTTCTGCTAATTCTGCATTACAATTATTTTGATGCTCTCAACAGGTGTATCATAAACTGTATCTTTTACAGCACCCCACAGAAAGTAATCAAGAGGATTTAGACAAGGTGATTGGACTGGCCATTGCACAGGACAATAATTAGTGCATTATGGAAAGCTTCTCTGTCTTGCTGAAACCATTTCAGTTTTCTTAATGTAGCTAGTGGTCCATCTACATCTCTTCAAATTTATTTTAAAGAAAATCTAAATATTTATTATTTTTGCTAAACATCTCTTAATTAGAAAATTAAGTTTCATCTGACCACAGTGTTTTCTTCGCCAAATTGGCATCATCCATCTGATGTGTATGAAATTGATGACAAAATTCAAGCATTTCCTGTTTAGCAATTCTTTTCCTGTTTTTTAATAAGTATGAAGTAAAATGTTATACGTCATATGTCCAGTAACGTTCAACTTCTTTCGAAATTCAAGACTCGGCTATTGCTCGTCCAGAAACATCTTACTCCTACTGGAAAACTATATTTACCGGACTTATAACATAATAGTTATTCACGTTATACGTAATAAGTCCGGTGAACATAGTTTTACAGTAGGAGTAAGATGTTTCTGGACGAGGCGGTAGCCGAGAGATTAAATCCATTACCAGTACTGGTACAGGATACTGTAATGAAACTATACTGGATTTCTCAAAAATATATCGCCGCGCATTAAATTAATTTTTTCCTGTTTTTAAGAAGTATGAAGTAAAATGTTGTACATCATACGTCCGGTAAAGTGTTACCGTAGTCGTTTTCAAATTGCAGACTCGGTTATCGCCTCGTCCAGAAACATCTTACTCCTACTGTAAAACTATGTTTACCCGACTTATAAGGTAAATAACTATTACAGACGAGTTATTTTTTTTCTGCCTGTGTGTGATGAGATAAGACAAACTCGAGTGTCAGTATGCAAAAACTAGAGGACATAGAAAAAATCTTTCAATGTCGCGCCAAGGAACAAGTTTTATTAAAATCGGATTGATAGTTCTCACATTTTTTTTTATTTTTGCAACTTTATTTTTTTTTTGAGAAATTTTAAAAACTGCTACAGATAAATCTCGTTTCAAGGTGGCGTCTTAATGAGCATTAAAAATGCAACTTTTTCTTAAATTAACCGACCCTGTAAGCCTTTCGGCAATCCCAATGGTGACCATTGTAAAAGTGTCCACCCTGTAAATATGACTTTAGTTTTCTTTTCGCCAGGTAATAAAACCGTGTAGTGATGTACGCGGCAGAACGGCCAGGTAGTCCTGGTACCCGTTACATTACTACTAAGAACATTTGCAATTGCGCACACACAACGCTTTCAAGGACTCTGTAGGCAACAAATGAATGGGTTAACATTCAGCTGGATTACTTAGATTGGTTACTTTTGGAAGCGGCACTACTTTCAGTAGTAAGGTAGGTGTTAATTCAAAAAACCATAAAAAGCTATTCTAACTTCCATTACGATATCTTAAGTTGTTGAATGCTGATTTGTCAATTCTTTATAGACTTTTCTTTATTTGTTTCATTTCCTCAAACGTTGATGCTATATTAGTTATATTGCTGGCAATGTCATGGTAAGCTTCTTGAAAAAACTTATTTAAATTTTTTCTGAATACATCTGGTATCCTCTTCAAATTCTATATTTTCATATGACACTACATTTTTTTTTCTTTTTGCCTGTTACCTTCTTCAGAGTTCCACATTTTTCTTCTATCCCCTTTGCAATAGTTAAGTGTTTTTTAATGTTTTTTCCTTGTTGAAAACATGCACCTACATATTTCATTTGTTCTTGTAAGTATCAAAGTATCCCAGTCTCTATTCAGTTTCGTCCATTTTAATATTTTGCACGCCTTATCCCTGTTTTTCTGTGCTTGAGTTATTCATCATTTCCTATATGTTTGCCATTGTTCTAGAGGTATTAGGTACCTTATCCACAGTTCCACTAATATTGGTAATAAAATTGTCATACATATGTAAAGTTCAGCTACAACAGTGTTTAGTTTTTCTTCACTGAACTTGCATTTGAATATTATTTTATCTCATCTGTGCATAGCGTCCTTTATTTACTAACGTGAACGTTTGGATAGCAGGTGTTGGACAAGAAGCTACTTCACTTTTTTGATTTGGCATCAAACGATTTGACAACAACTTTGGCAATTTATCTTGATTTTCATGACAAGCTTCTCTGATTGAAAAAACCCTGAGGAAGACCTCAATTAAAGGTCGAAACGTTGGCAATTTCAAAAAAGTGAAGTAGCTTTTTGTCCTACACCTGCTATCCAAACGTTCACATTATTATTTTATCTTTTTTAATCTCACTTTTCAATGTTCAATGAGCAGCTAATAATTCGATGGTCTGAGGTTTGAGGAAAATCAGCTAGACATTCCTTTATTAAATAATCATTCATAAAAAAAGTGTATCAAAGCAGCCAATGTGTTTGTCACTTTAGTACACTCTCGAACAATCTAAGTAAATCCTGCATATGATCTAATGTTTGTTTACCTATTCTTGATATTATCTGGATAATGATATTCAAAACAAACCTTGAAGTCTCCCAAAAAGATACTTCTATGAGTTGCCACTGCTTCGCTTCATCATCCAACAAATCCTCTAAAGATTTGGAAAAAATGGTCAGCATTGGGGGATCATACAGGGTTTCAACAGTAACACTCTCGCAGCCTCTGATATAGGCTTCACCCTTAAAAACAGAAACAAAAACTATCCATGAGAGAGAAGTGTCTTCATCACTGTACAAGAAACGTGATTTTTTTACATAAATTATAGTTCGCCCTGTGTGACTACTTTGAGTTAAGGTATGTAATGAGTATAGCCTTCAACTGACAAATCATCCTGAAATTCATCTATAATATGAGTCGGGTTAGTTAACACATACTATAAGAGGACTGCTATGTAGCATCAATTATATGTCATCGATTTTTTTGCTTTAGATCTTGTATATTGATAAACACATTTTGTGGAGTTGCAATAACTCTGTCTATTCGTATTTGACTCTTCATTTCGTCTTTTTCAATTGTCATCGGTAAGATGTGCCCTCCCGACCAAAAACCGTTTACCGAAAATCTATTTCCCTGACCTCTGAAACATCACCCATATAGGGGTATTCGGTTGAAAACGTATGTCACAAGAAAAGGATGAAAGAACATAAGTCTTACTTTGATTATGTCCATTTTCTGTCAAAAATGCATATCCTTCTAGTGAACATGGGGTATCTAGCTCGGCTTCTATATTGATCTGATTTATGATTTTCTTTCAAAACATCTTAAGACTCTTACAAACTCATACAACGGAAAGGAATCCCATACAAATTGCAGTTTGCCTTGATTCATAAAATATTTTGTCCACCACCACTTAATAATATACTGATATTCAGCTTGTTGACAAAAGTTAAATAGGACTCATATAGCGTCAGAGGGATATATGTGTTGAAACAGCGGGAATAATATCATTATTCCCGCTCGCCATTTAAGTTATACATGTTGCTTTGGCAACCAGTAGGAGTAGGCAGGCAACAACGCAATATCAAATGCCGCAGCGTAAAAAATGCACTGGTGGCACCGGTTTGGCCGTCAAACGCGAGTGTCACTTTGACATTTCCGTATTTTTATTTACACTACCTACAGATTTTATAATTTGTAATTATTAGACAATGGCCGTGAACAAAGTATAGTATTATACTCGCTTTTTATGGCCATTATTCCCACGGGAGACTTGCGCCCCTCGCCTGCGGCTCGTGACGCAAACGTCCCCCTAAGGGAATAATGGCTTTCATAAAAAGCTTGATTAATAATATAGTATAAATGCTTCAGTAGACACTTCTAGTAAAACAGTGGAGTTTTGTGGTTTATACTTTTTTAACAAGCGTAATTTCATTTGTCTTACTCATATTCTTTAATTGATATTCATAAATCCCAACAACATTAATTTTAGTGTTTTTAAGCTCAGGAATCTGAATACTATACTAGTCCGATATCGCATCCTTAGCTGCTTGTTGTAATTTTTGAATGGACTCCCCGTCCTCGCATTCTATTTGAATGCCGCCATGAGCCTCATTTCTGATTCTGGTTATGTCGATCTGTGAAGGTTCGACTTTATTAGTCACAACGCTCTTCGTTCTTTCGCTGTTTGTTAAGAATTTGTTTGCTTATTATTTACGGATGTTTTTTTGTTCTTACCACCTCGTTCCAAGTTTGGACTGTGTTATCCGGCGTCTTAACAGATAACCTCTTGACAATGCTAAAGTCTCCTTTGTCTGCTTTATCATGTCATCAGCCTTTCGTGCAATACTATCTAACTTTGCAGATATTTTCAAATTCCTTGCTGCAGCATTGCTACTTTCATCATAAAATGAAAATAAGTTCAGAAATTCAGCAACATATTTGCTATCATTATCATTTACTCTAACAAACATTGTAAAAGAATTTTGCAGAGAATTGAATACTGAATTTGTTTACGGTTAATGTAAAATTATTGGAGCACACAAGACACGTCCGTGCGCCACTCATCACTGTTCTGTTAAATAGCAGAGGTACAAACAATGTCTTTTTGCGCAAAATATGAATACTAGAAGTGTTTGCCAAGAGCAAACAATTTTTAAAAAATATTAAGGTGTCAGATTTTCTAAAATTAATCAATTCAGACCACTAAATAAAAAGTTCTGGAAGTTTTTGTAACAAGATACTGAAGAACTTGCCATTTGACCAAGGCAGATGGATATCGATTCTCCATCAAAACCTGAGTCTTACTTAGAAGTAAGTTCATTATAAAATTTCATCTAGCAGGCTATGAAATTTTGACAGAAAAGGATGACCTAATCAAAATAAATGGACTTTTGTTTCTCCATCCTTTTCTTTTGACATTTCACAGCCAACTAGATGAAGTTTTATAATGAACACCCCGTATAAGGGATGTTTTTCCTGCGTTTAGGTTCTAGAAGAATATAACCTAAACCCAGAAAAAACTGACTATATTACTAAGGCTCAAGAATGATATAGGTACTTACATTGTCCGTACCATTTACTTATTATTGTCATCAAGTAGGCGTTGGAAATCTGGCTTTGACATTTTTAAAGTATCTTCTCAACATGTGCTGAAATGAGATAGGTATAAAAAACAATTATATTTCAAAGGTAATGAGATGACAAAAGTAAGTGAATGAAGTATAGTCATACAATCTAAGCTCCCAAATTCTCTACGCTTAAACGTCGCAGAATACGTATGCGACATCTGGTGTCTGGGACAGTACTAAAATCAGAAATATGCCAGTTTAGGTTTGAAAATTTAAGGAATCTGTCACCTCGTTGTGGCCTCATCGATTTTTCCACCGTTGATTAAAACATCCCAAATGCCATCTTTAGCTTGAGTTAGAAAATAGGTAAATATAGTACCTACATATCATTATTAGAATGTTTGAGCCAGGGATGTATTTTGCGAACACCACTGAAATAAAAAAGATTTATTTGTCTTGAAATATCATCAAATATAACTCAGATTTTTCTATATTTTTATAATTTTAGCTTATTAACGTCAATGGAAAAAAAATAAATCTTTAAACAAACAATTTAATCAGCAAAAACTTTTTAAAATTTTTTTACAACAGATTTAAAAAAAAAACTGGTATTTTTAAATCCTTAATTATTTTGCGATTAGGATCTTCCATCAAATTTCTTCAATTTTCTATTTTAAGACGTTACTAACTTTTGAAGAATTTTTAAAGTTATTGTTAGAGAAAATTTTAATCAATTCTGATCAAGAAATGTTTTTGGAAAATTTACGATTTAATTCCATTTTGAGAGAAATTTAATTTGTAAAACGAAAAACCAGAGACAAAATTGCGTTATCCTTATTATTTTACAGGACTTTGGTCAATTTTGTTCGAAAGTTTAAATTACTCCAATTTTCTATTTTCAGAAATTACATCTTTGAAGGATTTTTAATGATTTTAATTCAATTACATACTTTGATTTTATCTTGGAGAAGTTTTTAATCAATTCTCATTAAGAAATGTTTTAATTTTCTTTTAAATATTCTCATTTTCGAAATTTGCCATGATTTTGTCCCACTTTGAGGTAAAATTAATTTTTTAAGCAAAACAAAAGAAAAAATGTGACATCTTTTTTATTGAAAAATAAAATTTTTCAATGTGATTTTGCTCCACTTTGTTCGGTTTTCTAATTTATTACTCTTATAATTCTTACCCAATTTTGAATTTCATTATATGTCCAAAAATAGTGGTAGTTTGCTTAATAACCCAAAAATGGTTTGTTAAGAAAATACAGGGTGTTAAACATTCTATAAAAAAGATGAAATTGAACTTAGGTATCATTGGTTTCAAGGTGCGGGCGCCAATGGAGAGCATTGTGAACATTTATTTTTCATACGTTTTCAGTTTATTGTAATTTGAAGTTCACTGATCAATAGTAAATATGTTAGGTCATTATATTTTCATATTTATTGTTTAAAATAAAGCAAGAAAATCTATTTTACAGATGTTATGATAATATTATGGTCCATAGTCCATAATAGTAGAAAATAGCTATTTATGTAACCAGTTACGAAAAGTCCGATTTTGTGTAACGAATGAATGTTTGCGGGACGAGCGCAGCGAGTTCCCGCAATTTGAATGAGATACACAAAAAAGGTTTTTCGTCACGTGTTTCATACAAGATTTTTTCTAATTTTGACTACAAATACCTACTTAGAGAGAAAATTATTATTATTAAACTTCAATATTTACTTTAAAACCACTTTGTATCTACTTAATACCGTAAAACTATAGCAACGGTGTGCCACAGCCGAAACCTGCAACTGGTGGTGACACCAACTTTTCATCACTAGTTACGAAAGATTTTACTTTTCGTAACTAGTTACGAAAAGTAGGACGTTACGTCACTGTCATCAGTATTGAAAAGTGCCACTTTATATGTCAAAATTAGAAAAACAATTTTATAGGGTCCTTTCAGACATAACAGATAGATGTTCTTTTCTAATTTAGATTAAATAAAGCTGTGCTCCTTGGGGCACTCTGCATGTTCATACACATAAAACTACGTTAACAAAAAGTCAAAATACGGACTTTTAGTGTCAAAAAAAACTAATACACATACTAATTCCGTTAAGAAAATCGCCACGACTTCTCAAAATCCGCAAATTATGTTTACTTTATGTTATCAAACAGACACAGCGGGCAGGTAGATGGGGCTGCAATAAAATTTCTTAATTTTTTAATTGATTGAAATATTTTGGGATTCGATCTTCTAGCGACTTCTATTATAGTTTTGGTTAAATAGAAGCCTTGGAGAAATTAAGTTATTTGAAACGTCTGACTAGGTATATATAGACAATGCTTATACATACCATTTTCACTGTATACTAGAGGAATATTATTCAGAAATGGCAAAAAAACTGATATATAAGAGGAAAACAAGTTTTTCATTTGATTGTAATGATTTTTTTTCATTTAGGTCTTACGCCACCTAAAGTACCAAAATGGGCGATATAGAGAGGACTACATGGATGTCAAAGTGGTGAAAGCAAATATTATTATGACACAAGGAACGGATTCTAAAGAATTGGCGGTTTCAACCAGAGAGTTTTCAGATAGGACAATGAGTCGAAATCGAATTTTTACGCGGTATTCTAGTTTACGGCGAGTTTAACTTAAAAACAATAATAATATTAGTAGTGCGCCTAAGAGATTCTGTTTTTGTGTATTGCTGACAATTAACTGTGTACTATGGAAGTGGTCTTCAATTTAATTAACGTGAAGAGATTTTCTAAATATTCAGAGGAGGAAAAGATAGATTTAAAAAGAATAGGTAGACCGTTGCCAGATATTTTTATTGAAAAACCTGGTTTAAGTAGAGGAAAAACTTTTACACGTAAATTCAATAGAGACATTTATTTTAAAAATGACTGGATTTGTGGATGTAACAAACAAAATGCTTTATACTGTTTTCCTTGCCTACTTTTTGGTGGCGATGCAGCTTGGGCACAAATAGGTATCACTGATCTAGAGCACTTGAATTTGAAGGTGAAAAGACACGAAAACTCTAAAAGCCATCTTCATAATTGTATAGAATTTGCCTTAATTGGGTCAACTAATATTATGGCTCAATTAGATTGTGCCTATTGGATAAATGTGCGAAGACATAATGAAAATGTGTCAAAGAATAGGTATGTTCTGTCAAAAATTATTGATTGCATTAAATTTTGTGGAGCTTTTGAATTAGCTCTTCGGGGGCATGATGCGACCGATAATTTCGACAATGGGATATTTCCTGAACTGATAAACTTTTCGGCTGAACTAGATGCAACTCTAAGTGAGCACCTAAAGAATTTATCAATTTTTAAAGGCACCTCCAAAGAAATACAGAACGATCTGCTACAATGTATGCTTGAAGTCTGTCATGAGGTAATTATTGAGGAAATTACTAATGCTTCATTTTTGGCGATCATGGCGGACGAGACGACGGATGTTGCTGCGAAATCACGAATGGTAGTTATTTTTAGATATGTTCGCGATGGTGAACCAATTGAACGTTTTTGGAACTACTTATGTCCTGAAAGATGCGATGCAGAAACACTCAGTAAAACGATTTTAGCTGTTATAGATCCTTTAATTGAAAAGACTCCCAACAAACTGATCGCACAAAGTTATGATGGTGCAGCGGTGATGAGCAGCCAACATGCAGGTGTTCAAGCATTAATTAAAGAAAAGTATCCCTTTGCTCACTACGTACATTGCTATGCTCACCAATTAAATGTGATTATGTCTAAAGCTGCTTCCACAAATAAACAAGTACGTGTATTTTTTGGAAATTTACAAGACATTTCTGGCTTTTTTAATAATTCACCACAACGAGTAGAAGTGTTGAACAAGGTTGTAAATAGAAGGATTCCCGACGGCGCTTCAACCAGTTGGAATTTTAATATACGGACGATTAATATTGTGTTCGAAAATAGAAACTCTCTTATTGACTGTATGGATGAAATAGAAGAAAAATTCACCAACAACACAGTCTGTAGTGCAGCCGCCTCTATTCGCCGTACATTAAATGATCCGATCTTCAATTTTTGGCTGACTTTTTTCCATCATGTAATGCCTCACGTAGATGACGTAGATGACCTCTTTAATCAATTGCAGCAGAGAAAGATCAACCTCGAGGTCACTCGAGTGAAAGACGCTATCGATGATTTTGAACGCAATATCATTCAAGTTCGAGATAATATTGATAACATCATTAGTGAAGCATCGGATATAATAAGCCATGAGGGCCTTGAGCCACCAGAAAATAAACGCAAGCGTCCATGCAACGGTGAATTTGATCATCGCATAACTGCTTTAGAGGTGTGTGATGTTATTATAAATTGTGCAAAAGATCGTTTTGATTTTAAAGAGCATCTAGTAGTTGGATCACTTTTTTTTTCCAAAAACTTTGCAAAGTATTGTGTTATATTTCCGGAGAATAAACTAACTTCCGTATGTTCTTTTTATCCCACAATTGATAAACAACGATTACGAATTGAACTGTCTGTCATTTATTCAAGAAATGATTGCAGGACATTAAACGGCGCACTACCTCTTCTTAAATTTCTAATAGCAAACAATCTCGGAGATACCTTGAAGGAGACAAAAAAATTATTAGAAATTGTGGTAACAATTCCCATGACAACATCAGAGGCCGAACGTTGTTTCTCAACTCAAAAACTAATCAAAACGTTTCTCAGAAATTCAATGTCCGAGGATCTTTTAACAGCCCTTTCCATGCTATCTATTGAAAAAAAATTTATCTCCGAAATAGACAATTTTAATGAAAAAGTGATAACAAAGTTCGCGAACAAAAAAGAACGTAAAATAGACTTGGTTTATAAAAAATAGGTAAGGTGTTTTTGTTGCAGAATTGCAGAATAACCCAAAAGAAAAAAACACGAGCCGCCACTGGCAATGAAGCAGGCGGATTCGGCGGCAAATCCAGTTTTGCGCAGCATGCTTCCAGTAGATTGTGGGGAAGCAGACAACTGCAACCGTTCAAGATAAAGCCTTCTTGAACACAGTTCAGATCAGCCAAAGATATTACTGTTGATGGCCAGGGCTGTCCCAAACCAATACAAAGTGTCCATAAATCAAACTTCCGTGATTATGGCGTAGGCTCCATTGTTGCCCAAGGGTATGAAAATCCATCATCATTCCAGACCAATTACTATGGGTGGTAATGGTATAGTCAGAAATGCATAAAGTGGTTCAGGTGAGATTTTGTTGAATTACATTGTCATTTAGTTTCATATGGCGCATAATCACTAATTTACATTGATGAGAGCTGCTGGATAGAAAATGGAATGGCACGCCTCAAATTTTAATTAACTTTGATCTGTAAATTGCTTTAATAGGGTACATACTGGGTTATCTGTTTTGCAGATGTACTAATACACTGTTTATTAAATCTTGATGCATTTCTGTTGCAAATTTTTGCTCATATTATTATGTGAAAAAAAAAAGATCAGAACAGAGCTTGCTATTAACCATTCACTTATTTTGCCCCCAAGTATGTGTCAACATGTGCCGAAAAGAGATAGGTATAAAAAAAATTTAAGATTTCAAAGGTAACGACATGCCAAAAATACGTGAATGTGGATAGAGGACTATGCATCATACTTTGAGATTTGTTTGCGGTAAAGAGTGGTAATGAATTGCTCTTAAATGCTCTTTCAATAAGAGATTTGTTTTACTTGTGTTCTCAAAAGGTGAGAGCTTTAAGAATTTTTTTTTTAAATCATTGAAGATATAAAAAAAATGTCTAGAGGCAGAGACAACATCGAGACTCGCAACCGAATGAAAGAAAATTATTCTAAGTTAATTGTCTGTCTCTTTCGCACATTCTTAAAGGAGATGATGGTGGCGCTAGTTGTTTCCGGCGTTCATCAGTTCAAAGCATCAATGTTAGTGAATGAAATTATTTAGGTTTTTCGCAGAAAATCTACTTAAAATTATGCAAATTAGCAATATTTATGGAATTTTCTTATTTTTTAAGTAGATATTTTCTGGGAAAAAACTAAATAATTCCATTCATTAACAAACTCGCAGAAAATAAAAAAATCTTTTCAACTTTTATAAAAGCAATGTTTTCAGTCCATGTGTTCATTATAAAACTTCATCTAGTTCGCTGTGAAATTTTAAAAGAAAAGGATGAAGTAACAAAAGTGCATTTACTTTGATTATATCATCCTTTTTGTCAAAATTTCAAGGCCTCGTAGATGAAGTTTTATAATGAGCTTGTGCATATATAAGTACTTAGTGCGTTGACAAATAAGTACTCAACTGCATACTTTATTGTAATCATATATTAATGATCAAAAGGGGTACAAAAAATGACGGTTAAAATTATTATGTAAATGGCTTAGATCACTGTGTTTAACATAATACACAATATAGAGTTCTTGCGTACAAATTAGATCAAACTTATTAAATATTTACCCACATATCTACATTTTATTACATAAAAATGAAAACTTTTAAATATTTTAGTAACTGCAAACCAAGGTTGGCAAATATCATGATATTTATATAAAAACAAAAATATCGGATATAATATAAACCAAAGGTGATATTTCTCTAAAAGTCACCTATATGATCATTTATATCACTTTGTATTTATATTGGGAATTAAAATTCTTAACAGTACCAAATTTAATTTTATTAATACCTACAAAAAAAACAAAGAATATAAGAACAAACATCAATAAAAAAACATTTTGATTCTGAGAGAACAAGAAAATCGTATTATGTACTATAAACATTATAAGCAATAATATGTAGTAATACTAATGAGTATTATTATTAAAAATTAAAAATTTATTGATATATTAACAGAGGCGAACAGAGTAAATTAAACACTATAAATTGAGAATCAATTGATTGTTCCAGGGATTGTTCAGTAGTTTGATCAATCGAAAGAAAAAACAAATATGATACATATCAGGCCAACCTTGCTGCAAACTGCAATAGTAAAACTAACAAATAATAAAAATGCGTACTTACTTAATTCAATTACATATGTTGAAGTTTTTCAGTTTTCTTTTATTTTTCCTTTTTTCTTTAGACGAACTAAACTCTGATTTCTTCTTTTGCACCACCAAGGAATACCAATTTTAATATTTGCTGGAGTCACCAAGGTGCGAATAAAATCAACTCTTTCTTAACCAACTAAAATCTAACTTATTTTCAATAACAGTAAGGCACCGATACCTAATATTACATTGATTTGAGTATTTGTTTACCTATTCTTCCAAAGTTGTAATGCCATACCTCACAGCAAATGCCAAATTCTTACTAGGGTATTGTTACGATTCGCAGCAACGCCGCATGGGAGGCGGGGCAACGCATGGGAGCGTGTTGGTTGGTAGAGCTTCGCGACCTATCCGCGCTGCGTCATGGCTGACACGAGTGATTTATTGCTCGGCTGGTTTAATCTAGAAGGCAGTTGTTTACAACCGTTTTTTTTTATGTGAGATTATTCAAGAATTCTTATAAAGAACTTTCTAGGTTTTTCTGTAATTTTAGGATTGTATATAAAGGCGCATAGAGCGGCGGTTAGAATAGTCGTATTTTAATCGAGCTATAAGTAAGCTAAAGTTACGAAGCGATCATAGAAGGCTATAAAGTGTTAAGTACTGAGTTATTTAGTAGTCGAGTGTATTTGTGGAATAAATAAATAGTGTTTTCGTATTAAATCGTTGCACTGGAATTTATGAACCCCGAGTTCGCAACAATTGGTGTCAGAAGTGCGATTCCAGTGGGAATTTGAGAACTAATATTGCTGAACTGTAAGTGAGTGCTTCATTGCCGGACATTACGTGTTTATGCCAGTGACCAGAAGCTAGCATCAAGCGATGGAGAATCAACTTGCCGCCCTGCTGTCCCTTATGCAACAACAGAAGGAAGAGCAAGAAAGACGTTATGTAGAACAAAAAGAAGAGCAGGAAAAACGTTATAAAGAACAAAAAGAAGAACAAGAAAGACGTGATCAAGTACAGGAGCAACGTTATCAACACCAGAAGGAAGAGCAGGAGCGCCGTTATCTAGAACAAAAAGAAGAGCAGGAAAAACGTGATCAAGTACAAGAGCGACGTCATCAACAATTCAAAGAAGAATTAATGAACCATCTCGCAGTCAGGGAGCAACAATTGGAAGAAAGAATAATGCAATCCGTTAACGAATCTGTTAACGAAGGACTCGAAGCTGTCATCCAGAGGGTTCTCGAGCTAGAAAAGAAATTCCGGGAACAACTTGAGGACGACAACGTGTCTACAGAGAGTTTTAGCACATCTAACGCTAAAATTAAACCCCCCGACTATGATGGTACTACGGCCTGGGAAATTTATAAAACGCAATTTGAGGCAGCTGCAAAAGCTAATGGCTGGTCCGAGCCCCAGAAAGCTACATCATTAGTGGTAGCACTTCGTGGAAAAGCGGCTGAGTTACTCCAATCTCTGTCGGCAGCGGATCAAAGTAATTATGCCGTTTTAGTACACTCTCTGCAACTACGATTTGGAAACGAGCACAAAGAAACCGTGTTCCAAGCCCAGCTGAGGATGAGACAACAGAAGTCAGGTGAATCCTTACAAGAATTTGAGGCGGACATAGACAGACTAATTCACCTGGCATACCCATCAGCCCCTGAATGTTTTCAAACGCAATTTGCCGCCGAAAGGTTCATTGAGGGAGTTCGCGATAGTGACATGAGATACCACTTACGTCTAGTAAGGTCCAAGGATATCAGCGAGGCACTAGTTCGGGCCCTGGAATTCGAGGCGTCACGAGTGTCACCTGGTTCTTCTCCACTTATACGAATGGCAACTTGCGATGACGAGGAGGATACGTCAAGGACTGAATCGATGGCATGCTTACATAAAGCGTTGAAGGATATGGCAGTCAATATCCAAGCCCTGTTGGGAAGAACGCCTCGATCAACAGGCAATCGGGGCATAAAATGTTTTAATTGCGGTAAACTGGGTCACGTCAAGAGTAACTGCCGTAACAGAGCAAGGAGTCCGCCGCCGTTCTTTAGAAGACCGAGCGACAACCAAGACCGCACTAGAATCCAGAAAAGACCAATTCCTGTCGTTGTAAGGGGGCAATTGACCGAACCCGATAAGACCCCCAAGATTAATCAAGTCAACCAATCAAGTCAAGTCAATAATTTGGGTGGCAAAAGTGTTACAGAGGCCGAACGCATTAAAGGACAGAAGATCCAAACTGAACATCGACCAGGAAGGTGTCACGGAAATGCCAATACATTGTCTAGACGGCCATGTAAAGAATATAGTCGGCATTGTCGAAGATCTGAGCAACGTGAGGGACATCCTTTTGTAAGGAGAACGTCGGTAGAAAGAAACGATGGTTGGACCACACAGACCCTTCGAGAAGAACAAATGAATGATCCAGATATTGGACCCATCTTCTCTGCAAAGACTGACGACAAGAGACCAGAATGGCAAGAAATCGCTGGTAAAAGTCCAAACCTGAAGGCGCTATGAGCCCAGTGGCACTCTCTTAAAATAGAAAATGGACTACTGAAGAGAGCGTGGGAGAGTCCGGATGGCAAGTCCGTAGTCAGTCAGTTGGTTGTTCCTGGTAGCAGAAAATCAGATGTACTACAGGAAATGCACAACGGAACAAGCGGAGGCCATTTTGGGGTCAATAAAACATTGGCCAAAATTAAAGAGCGGTATTATTGGATGAACTATCATGAAGACGTCGAATCTTGGTGCCGCAAGTGCGAAGTTTGTTGTGCCACAAAAGGACCTCGAACAAGATGACGGGGCCGAATGGTGCAGTACATTGTAGGTGCTCCATTCGAGAGGGTAGCAATTGATGTCGCGGGACCGTTTCCTCAGACTGAGTCCGGCAACAAATACATCTTGGTCGCCATGGATTACTTCACTAAATGGCCTGAAGCATACGCCCTACCTAATCAAGAAGCAACGACTGTGGCAACGGCTAGTAAATGAAATGTTCTGCAGATTTGGGGTCCCTCTCGAACTTCATTCTGATCAGGGCCGAAATTTTGAATCGGCTGTTTTCCAGAAGGTCATGGAACATCTCGGAATTCGCAAGACCAGGACAACTCCTTTGCATCCACAGTCGGACGGGATGGTAGAACGGTTTAATCGGACCATGGAACATTACCTGTCTAAAATGGTGGCAGATCATCAGCGTGATTGGGACCAACATATACCTCTCATGTTGATGGCATACCGAGGCTCTACGCATGAAGCCACTGGTTATACTCCGGCGAAAGTGATGTTCGGAAGGGAAATGAGGCTTCCTGCAGATTTGATGTATGGAACACCAGAAAAAGACTCACTCAACTCTGAGAATTTTGTGGAGGAGCTTAAAGAGAGGCTGGACAATGTTCATGAACAAGTCAGGAATAAACTGCGGGTATCCAGTGATCGAGCCAAAGCAAAATATGACTTACTAGCTAACTCCCGCGGCTTCCAGGATGGTGATTTGGTGTGGCTATACAATCCGAGGCGAAAGGTGGGGAAGTCGCCCAAACTTAGCCAAAATTGGGAAGGCCCTTATACAATTATAAAGAAAATTAATGACGTGGTGTATAGGATCCAGCGGACCCCCAGGTCAAAGATGACGGTCGTTCATTTGGATCGATTAGCACGATACCATGGAGGAGGAGGGCAATGTTACGATTCGCAGCAACGCCGCATGGGAGGCGGGGCAACGCATGGGAGCGTGTTGGTTGGTGGAGCTTCGCGACCTATCCGCGCTGCGTCATGGCTGACACGAGTGATTTATTGCTCGGCTGGTTTAATCTAGAAGGCAGTTGTTTACAACCGTTTTTTTTATGTGAGATTATTCAAGAATTCTTATAAAGAACTTTCTAGGTTTTTCTGTAATTTTAGGATTGTATATAAAGGCGCATAGAGCGGCGGTTAGAATAGTCGTATTTTAATCGAGCTATAAGTAAGCTAAAGTTACGAAGCGATCATAGAAGGCTATAAAGTGTTAAGTACTGAGTTATTTAGTAGTCGAGTGTATTTGTGGAATAAATAAATAGTGTTTTCGTATTAAATCGTTGCACTGGAATTTATGAACCCCGAGTTCGCAACAGTATGTTAATCTTTGCTCTTTATCTGAAAACTCCTTAAACGAGATAAAAAAGTTATGGGCGTCTAATTAATCAGAGCAAAGATCAACTGAACACGCTTTACAGTTGTAATTTTTCTTTAGTAACGTTTTTAAGCTAAATTCTGCAACATATGCTATCGAAAAAATATTTTGTTCGCCTATAGCTATTTCGCTTTCAATATTGAGGTGTAGCTCATAAGACACTGGCTCATTGTCACGAAGAATTTGAATATTTTCCCTTTGCTGAATGTTCCAAAAACTTTTTTAAATTTGTCAGCAAAATTGTATCGTCATCTTCACAATTTTTGGTTACTGCGTGATTAGTAAAACCATTCAAAATTTGGGTTTTTAAACTATTTATATATTGTGCAGCTGTGGGATTATCTTTACACCCAAGCCTGATCGAATAGAGCCAAAACAATTTTCACTATAGTCCTGCTGTAAATTTCTCGGACACTTAAACTATCAAAGTTCTCTTTTATGCTTAAGTATTTCCATAGTTGTTGCATGGCATTAAGCGAAATCAGCCATCCAATTTGAGGTGGTGGTTTTGAAAGTTTTTCAGCGCCTGTCTTTGTCCTTCTCTAAAACTGCCAACGATACACTGTCTTACACCTTTTTTTATAATATTCCATGTAAGATGAACTTGCAGTAATGGCACATTTCATAGGTTTTCCACTATTTTCAGTTTTACTTCTTCTGTTAAAACTGTCAAAACTGTCAAAAAGAGTTTCAACTTCTTGAATAAAAGTCGCTGTTGCAATGGCTCTTTGATCAATGACATCTGCAAACAAATATACATACGTAAACTTTTTCATTTGTTGATAATTTTTGATAGCAAAAGTTAAAATACAAGGTGTTTCTGAAAGACATGTCATAAATTTAACCACGTATTGTAGGCTCCAAAATAAGACAAACACTATATAAACACATGTAAAAAAATTATTTGTTTCCCATATACAGGCTAGGAAAGGTTACATTTAGAAGTTTTTTTAAAAATTAATATTTATATAAATTTCTTGATTTGGAGCCTACAATACGTGATTACATTTATGATATGTAAAAAATTAAAAATCTGAGATAATTGTAGAGTTTGAAATATTTAGCTTTTTAATATTTCTTTTTTGTTAATATAAACTTTGTCCCATTTAACAAAATGTTTTCAAAACACTTACCAATGCTCAGGAGTGAATACAAATAAACTGCTACTGTGTGGCTACCGCATACCTTTATAGAATATTGCATTATAGGCCGCATATGCATGTCTTTTAATTTGTGCATTGTCCTAAAAAGGAAATATGTATATCTTACCTGTCCAATGAGTGAAGTAAAGTTTCATTTATAACAGAGAACTAATAAGGATTTATCCCTACATGCCAGCCATATAAACTTTCTCAACATACTGTAGCATCTAGGTCCCTTTTTGAAAATTGCCAAGACCACCAGTTTGTCTTCAAAGGTCCAACGTCTGCCTTTTGATCTCTTTGCTTTAGAACACCTTATTTGTAACATTAAGAAATTGCTGTCACAGAAGGCATATCTTTAAAAAGCTCTCTAACTACCGAAGAATAGGCCAAGTCAGATAACGCCTTCAAATCCGTCGCTAGCTTTTTACTAAGCTTTTTAATTTTTCGAAGATGATCTTCCTTCTGCTGAATTATTTTCATCAAGTGTCTTTTTCGTGGTGTAGAATCACTTTTTATTAGATCTGTAATGAAAGTTGAAAGAAATATATTTTCTGTGAAATTTGTAAGTGATAGAAATTTTTTAGCTTTTTCGCAGGAAACTCTAGTTTAAAGTATGGAAAAAGGCAATATTTACTATTTGGAAATTGAAAACTTATCTGCTTTCAATATTTCCAAAAATATGTTAAGAAGGAAACAAACAGAAACACCTACTTCGAGGGCTAATACCCTTACTGGCATTGAATTACACTGTTTGTTTGAAACGTCATTTTGTAAAGCAAAAAAAATATTAAAGTTAATAAGTAATAAAAAAATCAATGCTAAAAACCCAAAAAATATTAAGCATTTTGCAAAGAAAATAGAACCAGAGTTTAATTAAGATATGCCAAAAATACATGTATAATTACAATTTGGAAATTTGAAAACTTGTCTGCTTTCAGCATTTCCAAAACCTTAGTTATACATAGTGTTAGTTATACACCAGTAGTTATACATAAAGAAGGAAATAAATAGAAACAACTACTTCGAGGGCAAATAAGCAGAGAAGTTTTCAAATTTCCAAATTGTAATTATACATGTGTATTTTTCGAATATCTTAATTAAACTCTGGTTCTATTTTCTTTGCAAAAAGCTTAATATTTTTTGGCTTTTTAGCATTCATTTTTTTATTACTTTATTAATTCATTTTAATATTTTTTTGCTTTATAAAATGAGCTTTGAAACAAACAGTGTAATTCAATGCCGGTAGGGCTATTGGCCCTCGGAGTAGTTGTTTCTGTTTGTTTCCTTCTTAACAGCTGTAATATTTTTGGAAATAGTGAAAGCAGATAAGTTTTCAATTTCCAAATAGTAAATATTGCCTTTTTGCATATTTTAAACTAGAGTTTCCTGCGAAAAAGCTAAAAAATTTCTATCACTTAAATATTTCGCAGAAAATATATTTCTTTAAACTTTCATAACCTATGGTATATAGCGCCAATCAGGTTTTTTGTACCTTTTTGTTATATATTCATTATTACCTTGCTTTTCTATACCTGCAATAACCTTGCTTGTCACTTTTGATTTGTATGTCAAAGTTAATAAATGTGTTCGCGTCTTTTTCGGTCAACTCCTAGAGGATGCTGATGACGGAGGTTGAGGTTTGTCTCCTCTAGAAAGTAATTACGCAATTACTCCGTCCAAAAGAGAGTAGTAAATACTTTTGGTTTACATATACATTTAAAAACTTTGCCCACATTTCAAAAAGAAACTTTAATTTATCTTTTATGTTATATATTTTTTTTGTTTTATTCCAGAGCATTTTCTTGTATTTCATCTGTAAATATTGCCTTTTTGCATATTTTAAACTAGAGTTTCCTGCGAAAAAGCTAAAAAAAATTCTATCACTTAGATCTGTAATGTTCCGAAACAGTCGTCTTTTCTTCTGGTTGTGTCGAGGGGTGTGTGCAAGTTTTGGTTGTACTTGCTTTATTTGTTGTTGACATTCTGAGGTACTTTGCGCAGATTCTTCTACTTCAATATTTGAATTACCTAAAATATTACATTAACAAAATTTATTTAACTGTATACTGAGCGCAATTTGTCTTAAGATCGCATCACTTATACAAGTTTTGTTGCACATACAAATTGACAGTACAAACATTGACATAGGATTGTGCTCGGGACATTATGCTTGTTCGTTTTGCCTACACTCTTTACATTTTTAGTGTAGCGCTGTTTTTATTAAAGTTGCAAGTTGCAAATATTAAACAAACCTGTGACATTGGATTGAAAGGCGGTCGCTTCACCATTAGGATTGACTATGTCTGAGGTTAAATAATGAGAATTGAAAAATTCAATAGGAAGTGCATCTCTCTCTTCAATTTAAAATTAGCCACATTTAGGTAGCATGCTTGTGTACAATGATTACTACAGATCCTGTAGTTTGCCATGGAAGTTCCAACATATCCAATATATTTGCTCAATCCTAAAGCTTCTTTCCATTGACGAGACCTTAAATAAAAATGAAATTCTGAAATGTATTAAGTAAAGCACGTTTCAAATGAGTATATCTTCAGAAAATACTAGGTACTAATTAGCGAGAATTCCTACATACTTTTCTAGGTTTGCCGGAAAATAATGCAATTTTTTCACTTCATCTTCCTGGAGAGCGCAAACAAGACACTTTGCAGAACTTGCCATAGTGGCAAAACACACAAAAGCTAGGTCCTTTTAAATAATCCAAAATATATGGCAATTAGCCGCAACTAGCCCGCAAATTGAAAATTTTCACAAAACCACAAACACAAAAGAAATCAATTAAGCGAACGACACCTATGTGACCCAGGTCACCGTCAAATCCAAGATGGATGCTTCCGAGAATTTCGGCTACGCTCGGAGATTGTCCGTTAGTAATCACGCAACGTTGCCACGTTTTGTATGATCATTAAGTTTAATATGTTTGTCTGCATGAGTGGAAAAAAGGATAACAATACATTTTCATCCTGGAATCTGCCGATATTGCGTTAGTTTGGCAGAACCACAAATAAAGCTTGTAGGGCTATCTACCACTACCTTGGCACAAGCCAGACAAGGATAAACTTATCCAATCTGTATAAGATAAAAAGAAATACAAAAAATGAATTATCTTGACACAAAATTCTTATAATACTTGCGCGTCTCGATGTTGTCTTTGCTGGATGTATCATTGGTAGCTGCAATATACAAAATACATGTCAATTAATATGTGGACATCCAATTAAATATTGGATATTTGCTAACTTTTAACCATCTGTTCGCTACTGTACATCTGTCTTTACACTTCTTGTCTGTACACTTATTTTTGGCATCTTGTTACCTTTGAAACCTTCATTTTTTTATACCTATCTCTTTTAGGCTCTCTTTAAGATACGATTAAAATGTCAAATCAGATTTTCAACGCCTACTTGACGGCAATAATAAGTGAATGGTTTATATAGGGACATATCAGGCGGAGATGGTACATGTAAAAATAAAAAAATAAAAAATACAACAAACAACAACAACAAAACATTAAAAAATAGCTTTGGTAGGAGAGTAAACTGAATTGACTGTTTTTTTTTTTCAATTCAAGTGAAAAGTTTAAATAATAAATTATTTGCAAGGTTTTGCAAGAAAAAACATTTTCTACCACGTTTTTTAAGCGCACCCTGTATTTTCTTAACTAGCAATATTTTATACAGGCAAGTTTAGATACCAAATGTCTTATTTTTACATGTATTATATCTACCTGTTTTTTTGTCATAGCTATGGGGTACTGTGTATATGTTTGCGTATCCTTGATATTGTTTTCGATAAATTTACGAATACCTACTTGGACCATGGGGCAAATTGGGGCCCAAATTTTGGAAGGCACCATTTTTATCGAAAAAAAAAATTCTATTTAACCATATATCCAAAAAGCACCTAATGTGTCCGGAAGTATGACGCGTCTCCACATCATCCTGTGGCAAATGTTCTGTTTTAACGAAATAGACAGTTAAAAGTTCATTTTTAATTTCTCGTGTGCTGTTGCAACTAATGCTTAGTTTATATATAACGTATTATTATATAGAGCGGGGGCGCCAATGATTGAAGATTTGGATGCTTCTTTTGGGCCTTATTCTTAGTTTTAGCGTTTACAATGCGATTTTTAATTATTTTATTTGATTGCTTAAGGGTCGGTATTTTGAATCCCGATCACGAACTTGATCAAGTAATCATCTGTCAAATGTTACGGTCATAATAATATAAGTCATAGGTAATCACTGTTCAAATAATTTAATCGAAATTCAAACTACCGGGTGATAATTTACTTACTGGTTATCAATTGGTTATTGAAGTAGAAGATATTGTTGCGAACTCGGGGTTCAATAATTCCAGTGTAACGATTTAACACGAAAACACTATTTATTTATTCCACAAATACACACAGGTACAATTCGTATACTAAATAACTCACTACTTAACACTTTATAGCCCTCTATTATCGCTTCGTACTTTAGCTTACTTATAGCTCGCTTAAAATAAGACTACTACTACTACCGTCGCTCTATGCGCCTTTTATATACAATCCTAAAATTACAGAAAACCTAGAAAGTTCTTTAGAAGAATTCTTGAATAATCACATAAAAAAAAAGGTTGTAAACAACTGCCTTCTAGATTAAACCGAGCAATAAATCACTCGTGTCAGCCATGACGCAGCGCGGATACGTCGCGAAGCTCCACCAACCACACGCGTTGCCCCGCCTCCCATGCGGCGTTGCTGCGAATCGTAACAATATTAAAGTTTTTAGCGTTTTTACATTGTTCTATATATTTTGAAAACCTCCGAAAATTTGGCAAAACCGTAGGGGTTTTTTCAAAAAGGCTGTAGAAAAGGCAGCTTTATGCTAATTTAACCTACTTCGTAGTTACAACTGTTTTAGAGACGTCAATATTGCTTGATATCTCTTAAAACTTAAACTTAAAAGAAGAACATATGTATATAATTTCATGCCAACATTGAGACGATTATAGACACATTTTAAACACCTAATTAAATAAAAATCAGTTTTTTTGTTAGATAAATGAAGTCTATTTAATGAGAGAATAATAAATACTACTGAACTGTTGCTGGCCAGTCAAATCAAACACAAAACAAAACATCAGAATTTATTGCTAAGTAATGTGGCCATGTATAATTTCTCTGGACAGAAAACTGTTAAAAGTGGTAAAAGTTTTTGGTCACAGTTGGGACTATTCACTATCAACTTCATAGATTATTATTCTTCTAACGCTCCATATGTCTTAATGTAATTTTTGATACATACGAAGCGCCAAGCCTCCAAAATTATTTCTAATTGGCGCTTTGCTCTAATTAGAACCAATTAAAATAAAAAACTGGCTGGTTTATACTATCACGGAAACAAATATTTATCAGTAAATGTGGCTACAAGAAATTACCCTACAAGGAATTGAAGAATTATGAATTATTTTATTTTTGTAGGTAAATAAAAACAAATATAAAAATGTTTTAGGTGTTTTTCTTCGCCAAAGTTTCAATTTCTTGTCTTTGTCGTACTATTTAAGAACAAAAAGCATTCACCTAGATGGATACAAAAAATACAATAAATAGATAAATACTTTTTATAGTTAAAGTAATATAATATTGTTAAAGTATATTGTTAGTTAAGTTACTGAACTAACCAGAGATTGACAAGTTACAGTAGTTACGATTAGCTGCGAGTATTTTCCTTCAAAACAGCAATTTTCTCTCCATTCTGTAGGCAAATGATTCAAGTTTCCTGTTAACTGATTACTGTCTGTTCTGTTCTATTTGAATTTGAGTGTCATCAGGCATTTCAACTCTTCACACATGTTTTCTGCAAGCATAGTGTTCATCTATTGTTTGACAAGCACTAACTTGTCTGGTCAGGCAACCCCTCCAGCCGAATTCTTTTTCTCAGGGGTCAAAAATATGTTATTTATATAAATATATTACATGGTACATATCATTTTCAAAATTTTATTATTTAATTAAAAAAGAACCTCATTGTTTATGTGTAAACAACATTTTAAGACATACCTATTAACCAAAACTTATATGCTGTACCACAAAACCTTTTCTTCTAACTGTAATTAAAATGAAAAAAAAAAAACAGAAAAAGTAATAACTATATTTTAACATTGTTTTATTTTATTAACAAGGATCTTGGCATATTGTTCTCATCGGATGAATTATTAATATCAATAATGTTTTTACTATTACTATTATTAACTTCAGAATCTACAGATATGGCTGATTCTCATGGCCATTCATGGTTGAATTTCTTTTTATCGAAAAGCGCAAACCCATTATTTTCAATAATGTCATTGACATCAAGTGAAAACAACGTTGTTTACGCTTGAAAGCTTTCCAGTTCTGCAAGTTGCGAAAATATTGCGTCTTTGGGACGCACTACACATTGTTTTATGCAAAAACGTAAAATGTCGAAGACCCGACCAACATTTTTTACTACAATTACCTAAATTTTATTTAAATCACCTAATAATCCTGATATGGATTTGTTGTAAAGTTAACTATTTTTGTTTGCATATTTACCAATGTCGGGAATCAAAAAACAAATAATTTAGAAGTAAAACAGAAGTTAGCAGGATAATATTTGCCACAAGTCGAATTTTACTCGTGGCCTTATTTTTTTGAAGTAAGTTATAATTTGTTTATTTTTACCCATTCTTGGTAAAGTATATTTATTTTTTTTACGTAATGTTTACCAAATTTAATCCTATTAAAAAATGGCGGTTTCTACATAATCAAAAAATAGTTTTACTATGGAACAAATGTACCAGTATTTACTATAGAGTCTACATCCACAGTGGTGTGAGTCATATCATATACTGTTCTTTATTCCTGACAAAGACTATTGGTTATGGTATAATTAGGTCATCTCTTTTCTAGAAAGAAACGTTTACCAGATCTAAAAATCCATTACAAAGCCAATTTTACTGGTCAACTTTATGATTGTTAAGACTGGAAAATTATATACTTGCATAACTCACAACAATTTGACGTTAACGTATTATTTTTATTTTATCTGCTAGAATTTATTTCCAAGAAAATATTTTTTCAAAACGAGATGGCTGTATACAAATGTATAGCATTTCTTTACAAATATCTTAAATTGTGATATTTGTCTTACAGGTTTCATTATGTCATTCGACGTAGGATTAAGTTTGAGTTATAAATAACGTAAAACTTCAAATATTAATGAACTTCTAAATAACCAGATGGTCGATCATTGAATCAATTTTAACTAAGATTTTTTTGAAGAAAATGAGACAATATTTACTTATCTGCAGGTCATCCAAGTAATTTATCTTGAGTTATTTTTCTATTGTAAAAAAGTTTTACATTAGAAACCAAGAACAGGCTAAATAGGAAACAGTTTGCAACAACTGCAAATGATGCAGATTATTGTAAAATACAGAAATCAGTTTTTAGCCTTGGGTACTATAAAAATACTGTTTTTGACCTTGTACACGACTGGAAGACTCTGCTCTAATTGTGTCCATCTCAAGGTCTAGTTTCGCCGTCTACGGCTCGTCGTTGAAACTTGACACAATCAGAGCTCGGAAATAACAGTTCAATGCGGGTTTTGTCGTACTGAAAACAAAGTCATAAATCTCCAAACTTGCAGTAAAGTTTTAATAGATCGGATTTGCAAAATTTTTCTGTTTACGCACAATTAGAATAGTATTTCGTATGTTAATTATACATTGAAAATAAAAACTCTCATATACGTTTTGCGTTCTTTAATAAGGTCGATAGAAGTGAAAATAGCGGGTGTAGGACAGAAATAACTACTTCACATTTGTGAAAGCAAATGTGAACTAACCTGAGGAAGGCCTCAATAAAGGTCGAAACGTTGGCTGTTTCACAAATGTGAAGTAGTTATTTCTGTCCTACACCCGCTATTTTCACTACTATCAATAAAAAATCTTTCAATTTTTTCTCGACTATTGAAATTAATTTTGCAAGGATATTAAAATGTCAAATCCGAGATCGTTTAGCTCGATTTTAAAACACTGAAGGCAATACGTTTACAGCCTTATAAACGCATCGCTACAGTTATTTTTTTCTCTGCTACAGTGGTATTGGCGCAAGTTGCCGTTAAGTAGCAGCGGTATTATGAAATGTAAATAATATTCAACCGAATTTAAAACTTATTTTTAAAGAACAAAAATTACTAAACCGTTGAAAAAATTGTTTCTTTTTAGTTTTTATTCGTTTTTATCTACCTCAATCGAAAAAATAGTATAATATACACTTTCCATAAGACCATTGTGGTACTCATCCATTCGGTCACAGTCTCGTCGCTTCGCTCTTTGTTTTGCGAAATTGGCTTCGTGCGCCAAGTCTTATGCTATAGTGCTAATATGCTATTATTTATTATGATAACTGAAAAATGCTTAAACGCCATTTTTGCATCTCAAGTTTAACTCTGGATGTGATGAATAGTTTGTACTGCTTACCTGTCAAGATCTTTAACTTTACCGAGTTTAAACTTGAGATGTGATAATGACCCTTAGTTATAATGCTATAAAATCGACAATTATTGTTGCTGTTGAATTAATTTACTTTTTTTTATAGGTTATTGAAGGACACACTTGATCTGCAAACACGGCAAAAGCGGTTTTACACATTAGCTCAGTTTAGTTAAATATTTATTACTTAGAACCTCTATGAAATATTCGTGTAACTTATTTGGTAGGTTGTCAAAAACTATTTTCAACACGTACATATTACCAACACTGGAAAAATTTTCCACATTCTGTGTTTGTTGATCGTTATAGCAATGTGTTTATTATGATAGAGTTATGTTCACTTCTTTAGTTAAGTTATTATGAGAGAGAATGTTTCATTTAAACCTCTAAAAATAGTGTTAAATGTTTCTTTGCTTTGGTGCATTATTCACAGCGATACGTGAACTAAAGAGAATAAAAAATTTTGCCATTCAAGAAAATTCCTAATTTTTAGCTATATAGATGTATAGCAGTTCTAGTGCTCATGCCTTTGTTTGTTTAAATTATTTAATACCCTTTTAATCGTCTTTGCCTTTTAATCTTCCATTTTTATACAATCGAGTTTTCAGAACACGATTTGGTAACATTTTATAAAAAGATTCCTTACTACCATAATTTTGCTTGTCTAATAAAGATTGCTTTTTGTGGTTGTTTTATTTCGATGGATTGTATTGCAGATTAGTGAATTTTTGTTTTCAAAGAGAGTTTGATGATTCAGAACATTTCTGAATTTAGCACATAATGATTCAATCAACATTTGCCTTTCGAGGTTTGCTAAATCGCAGTAATGCGACTCCTAAGTTCAATTTTGACAAACTCAAGATATATGAGAGAAGAAAAAAAAATACCACAGCCCAGAAGTTCAGATGAAGAAGTGTAGCAGAGTGAGATTGCAATGATGAATGAAGTGTCATTCCGAAAGTACCATCTGGAGTGAAGTGAACTGAGTAACTTTGCGTAAGGTTGGTACTAGGAGTGAACGAAGAACCAATAATACATTCAAAGAAATTCAAATGAAAGGCAAACTTCTAGGAATATGGTCATAATTCCAAATTTAGAGAGTCGCAAGATTGGGCAACATCGGCAGTTTAGTAAATTGAACATTTTTATATCGCAGCTTTGTGAATTTTTGTTTTCAAAGAGGGTTTTAACTTTGGATGATTCAAAAGGATTTGTGAAGTTAGCCCATATGATTTAGCCACCGTTTGTCTTTCCAGATTTGCTAACTGGCATTAGATAGGAGTTCCAAGTTCAATTTTCACAAACTCGAGATATTAGAGAGGAAAAAAGAAATAATCGCCCAGTTGAGATGAAGAAGCATACCAGAGCTTGATCGTAATAATGAAAGAATTGTCATTCCGAAAGTACTATCTGGAGTGAAGTGAAATGAGTAGGTTTGCGGAAAGTTGGAACATACTAGGAGTGATCGAAAAACCAATAATACATTAAAAGAAATTCAAATGGGAGGCAAACTTCTAGGTATATGATTATAATTCCAAATTTAGAGAGTCGCAAGATTGGCAACATCGGCAGTTTAGTAAATTGAACATTTTTATATCGCACTTTGTGAATTTTTGTTTTCAAAGAGGGTTTCAACTTTGTATAATCTATGAGATTTAGGAATCTAGCACATTATGATTCAGCTACTGTTTATCTTCCCGGATTTGCTAAATGGTATTAAATAGAAGTTCAATTTTCACAAAATCGAGATATCGCTCACTAAATGCAATGGTGGCACAACTCAAAAAACGTAGTTTTGAGAAAATCAAATAGAAAATATCTCAGCCCAGTTCAGATGAAGCGTACCGTAGAGAACGCATTTTTTATACAATGGAGTTTTCAGATAACACGATTTGGTAACATCTTATAAAAAGATTCCTTACTACCATAATTTTGTTTGTCTAAATAAATATTGCTTTTTGTGGTTGTTTTTATTTCTATGGATTGTATTGCAGATTTGTGAATTTTTGTTTTCAAAGAGAGTTTGATGTTTCACAAGATTTCTGAATATTTTTTTCTCTTTTTGAGGTTTGCTTTCTTTCGAGGTTTGCTAAATTGCAGTAACGCGACTTCTAAGTTCAATTTTGACAAACTCAAGATATATGATAGAAGGAAAATAATATCCCAGCCCAGAAGTTCAGATGAAGAAGTGTACCAGAGTTAGAATGCAATGATGAAAGAAGTGTCGTTCCGAAAGTACCATCTGGAGTGAAGTGAACTGAGTAACTTTGCGTAAGGTTGGTACTAGGAGTGAACGAAGAATCAATAATACATTCAAAGAAATCCAAATGAAAGGCAAATTTCTAGGGTTATTGTCATAATTCCAAATTCAGAGTCGCAAGAGTGGGCAACATCGGCAGTTTAGTAAATTGAACATTTTTATATCGCAGCTTTGTGAATTTTTGTTTTCAAAGAAGGTTTTAACTTTGAATGATTCAAAAGGACTTGTGAAGTTAGCCCATATGATTTAGCCACCGTTTGTCTTTCCAGATTTGCTAAGTGGCATTAGAGGAGTTCCAAGTTAAATTTTCACAAACTCTAGATATATTAGTGGAAAAAAGAAAATATCGCCCAGTTGAGGTGAAGAGGCATAGCAGAGCTAGATCGCAATAATGAAAGAATTGTCATTCCGAAAGTACTATCTGGAGTAAAGTGAAATGAGTAGCTTTGCGTAAAGTTGGTACCTACTAGGAGTGAACAAAAAACCAATAATAAATTCAAATGGGAGGCAAACTTCTAGGGATATGATCATAATTCCAAATTTAGAGAATCGCAAGATTGGCAACATCGGCAGTTCAGTAAATTGAACATTTTTATGTCGCACTTTGTGAATTTTTGTTTTCAAAGAGGGTTTCAACTTTGGATAATGTATGAGATTTCTGAATCTCGCACATTATGAGTCAGCTACTGTTTATCTTCCCGGATTTGCTAAATGGTATTAAATAGAAGTTCAATTTACAAAATCGAGATATCGCTCACTAAATGCAATGGTGGCACAACTCAAAAAACGTAGTTTTGAGAAAATCAAACAGAAAATATCTCAGCCCAGTTCAGATGAAGCGGATCGTAGAGAACGCATTTTTTATACAATGGAGTTTTCAGATAACACGATTTGGTAACATCTTATAAAAAGATTCCTTACTACCATAATTTTGTTTGTCTAAATAAATATTGCTTTTTGTGGTTGTTTTTATTTCTATGGATTGTATTGCAGATTTGTGAATTTTTGTTTTCAAAGAGAGTTTGATGATTCAGGAGATTTCTGAATATTTTTTCTCTTTTTGAGGTTTGCTTTCTTTCGAGGTTTGCTAAATCGCAGTAACGCGACTTCTAAGTTCAATTTTGACAAACTCAAGATATATGAGAGAAGGAAAATAATATCCCAGCCCAGAAGTTCAGGTGAAGAGTCGTTCCGAAAGTACCATCTGGAGTGAAGTGAACTGAGTAACTTTGCGTAAGGTTGGTACTAGGAGGGAACGAAGAATCAATAATACATTCAAAGAAATCCAAATGAAAGGCAAATTTCTAGAGTTATGGTCATAATTCCAAATTCAGAGTCGCAAGATTGGGCAACATCGGCAGTTTAGTAAATTGAACATTTTTATATCGCAGCTTTGTGAATTTTTGTTTTCAAAGAAGGTTTTAACTTTGAATGATTCAAAAGGACTTGTGAGCCCATATGATTTAGCCACCGTTTGTCTTTCCAGATTTGCTAAGTGGCATTAGAGGAGTTCCAAGTTCAATTTTCACAAACTCTAGATATATTAGTGGAAAAAAGAAAATATCGCCCAGTTGAGGTGAAGAGGCATAGCAGAGCTAGATCGCAATAATGAAAGAATTGTCATTCCGAAAGTACTATCTGGAGTAAAGTGAAATGAGTAGCTTTGCGTAAAGTTGGTACCTACTAGGAGTGAACAAAAAACCAATAATACATTCAAAGAAATTCAAATGGGAGGCAAACTTCTAGGGATGAGATCTTAATTCCAAATTTAGAGAGTCGCAAGCTTGGCAACATCGGCAGTTCAGTAAATTGAACATTTCTATGTCGCACTTTGTGAATTTTTGTTTTCAATGAAGGTTTTAACTTTGAATGATTCAAAAGGATTTGTAAAGTTAGCCCATATGAGTTAGCTACCGTTTTTCTTTCCGGATTTGCTAAGTAGCATTAGATAGGAGTTCCAAATTCAATTTTCACAAACTCGACATGTATTAGAGAGGAAAAAAGAAAATTTCTCCCAGTTCAGATGAAGATGCATATCAGTGTGTAGAAAAACCAATAATACATTCAAAGAAATTCAAATAGGAGGCAAACTTCTGCGGATATGATCATAATTCCAAATTTATAGAGTCAACATCGGCAGTTTAATAAATGGAACATTTTTATATCGCAGCTTTGTGAATCTTTGTTTTCTTTGGATAATGTATGAGATTTCTGAATCTAGCACATGATGATTCAGCTACGGTTTTCTTCCCGGATTTTCTAAATGGTATTAAATAGAAGTTCAATTTTCACAAAATCGAGATATCGCTCACTAAATGAAAATGTAATTTGTGTGGATGTGAAGTCCTCTTTTCAGAAGACAAAGCCCGCCCGACATTCTCAATGCGACAATCGCGACGTGGATGATGTTAGGCAGTCGGCATCTTGGGGGGGAGGGGATGGGAACGAGCGGAGGTTGGACGCCTTTATCTGCGAATCATGCAGGAAGCCGTTCCGGGGGCGGTCTCCGAACGAAGCGGTTCACACGAGTTGACTCGCAGAAGACGCGGTGGATGGCCACACCTCCCACCAACACCCGCGAAGAGACTAGAGCCCAATCAGTCGATAATTTGTATCGATATTATAATCGTTTGGGATAATTCCCAAACGGGAGAGCTCCCGGTACGACTGCGCGCTCCAGACGCCCCGCCAGTTGACGGCGAGCGATGTGACATCCACAAAGTTCACGTCAAAAGACCGTCGGATTGCGTCGAGGAGAGAAGGATGAGAATATTTGTCTTTTTTAGACTGGTGTGCCACATTCGGACTGAGCGAGTCCGTGGGGATTATTACATCCACCAAAATTGTCGTCCTATCTCTGACTGCGAGTAGGTCGGGGTTTAGAACGCCGTCCGGGAGGCGAAACTTGGGCTCGAGGTGCAGAGTGTACCCTCTGGTTCGGAAGTTCCTAGCCAGAAAAGCACAAACTGCGTTATGGCGCCGTACTCTCCAGCCGTGTGACCGGTGACAAGTCTGAAGCACATGGTTCAGCGATTCTGGGTTTTGACACCCAGCACGGCAGAACCTGTCCATTGCTGGACGGCCTCTTGTTGTCCTCGATCGGACCGGAAGAGCGTTGGCGCGAAGTCTAATGGTGTTAATGAAATCTCTGCCAGACATAAGTCTTGTGGGTTCCCGGATCCAGCGATGTGCCTGGGGGAGGCCTCTTTAAGCCCTGCGCCGTCTACTGAAGAGTAGAGGCGTTGCCGCCAGAAATTATTGATGGCGGTCTTATCATGCAGAAGGTGCGGGCCGACTTTGAGGCGGGCTTCAACGGCGTCGAGCTGTTTCGCAATTAGAGTATTGGCCGTCATGCTGTCGTGAAGGGTTGGAAATTGGATGTTTAGAAGGCGATTACGCCTTAAAAGAGGTGCTAAGAACCGTAGAGCAGGAATGCCAAGGCCGCCGTCAGGGACGGCGGCGTGAAAGAATGGTACTGGGGTGTCATGGGGAAGTGACAACCAATTCCGAACGAAGAAGCGGATGGTTTTATCGGCTTTTTTCAAGGTACCGATAGTCACGTTGGTGAGCGACAATCGATGATACATCCGAGGAAGAAGATACACGTGTAATGCGTGTAGCCGCTACTGAGGCGCCAGCGGGGCGGTTTTTAGCCTAGAACTGAACCCAGCTCCTCCTTCGGACAGAATGGAATGGTCCCATTGGAATTGAAAAATACACCCAAGTATTTGAAATGGTCGGTTCGACTCAAAGATGGAATGATGCGGTTATCGATGGTGAATGCGCCAGGAGTTACCACCGAAGTTTTCTGCTTGGGCTGTCCCTTGATAGAAAGAGATAGGCATTTCGCCGAGTTTAATTTAAGGCCACATGTGGCCAAAAAGTCAGTACAGCAGTCCAGCAGTTTTTGGAGGCCGTAGGTGGTGTTGGCCAGGACGATTAAATCGTCCGCAAATGCGAGTGCGTTAATACGCGTCTCGCGAAGTGGTGCGCCAATTTCGGGAGGTAACAGGCGTAAAAGTCGGTCGATGACCATGTTGAAAAGCATTGGGGAAAGTGGGTCGCCCTGCTTAACCCCGCATCTGGATTTCACCGCTTTACTCAGCCAGTTCTGTCCTGTGAAACGCGTAGAAGCGTCGGAGTAGGTTTGATCAATGAAGCTCGTGAGACCTGATGGAACGCCGTATGATTGAAGAATGTTCAGAATGGTGTTAGGCGAAACTGAATCGAATGCCTTAGAGACATCGAGACAGGTTACGTGGCAGCTGGAATGGCTATTTTTCAGGTCTCGAAGAAGGATATCGAGGACGGTTGTGTTATCAGCACATCCGTCCGTCGGTAGGAAAGCCCTCTGACGAGGGTCCAAGGACACATTGCGTGTGAAACGCTTGGCGAAGATGCCATTAATGTGTCGGGCGATGACGGAAGGGACCGTGGTTGGACGGAAATCACCTGGTTCCCTTGCGGCCTTCTTCTTAGGAATGAAGACCGTCTTGGAGTTTCTCTGGGCTAAGGGCAGTCTCCCGCACCAGATAATGAGGTTTAAAATTTTCAAGATGATCGAAGATGGTACTGCCCGCCACTGACGTGGCGTAATTCCGTCCGGACCAGGAGAAGTTGAGATGTCCAGCTTGTAGTCTTTAAGGTCATCTTGATTTATGGGACGCCACAGGACGTCGAGGTCTTGCCGCAGCTCAGGTTGAGGGTCAGGGGTCACCCTAACGTCCCGTTCGAATGTGGCCCGCCAGAACGGCTCCATTATCGGAGGCGCCGGCTGGACCGCTTCGTCGGGTCCGTCGAGGATTGACGTGACACACCTTCCCTGGGGCTTACGGAAATTGACCTGTGTGGTCGCATACTCGATGCGACGAAGTGCCCTCCTGGAGTGAGGGCGAATGGGAGGCGGCCGGGGCCTCCCATTCGCCCACGGGGCACCATGTCACGAAAATGAAAATATGGGGGTTAATTATTTAAAAGATGATGATAGATGGGAACTTATTTATGTGAAAATTACTATATTTGACTGGGCGTTAATTTACGCTTTAAATCTCTAAACTTTAAATGGGTACCGGGTCGTCGTTACCTCCCCCGAAGGGTCCTATGCTGATTTTCTCACTGAATGGGGGCTTTTCAAAAATATGGGGGGTTTATATTTAAAATAAGAAAATGAGATTCAAGTAAACTTCTATTTTCTGTGCCTTAAAATTACCCTAACTACTTAACTGAAATGACTAATATGAAAACAAACACCGTTATAACAAAAGGGTCTTACCTAGGTCAAGTGTAGAGGAGGACCGTATCGTGCCAACCAATTTAACGTGCTTCAGGGGTACTCCTATGCGTACCCGTGGCTTCTCTTAGGACAACAAGGACTTCTAGGACAACTTTCTTCTTTGTACTCGGTCGATAACAAATTTTGGGAAAACCCTTAATTACTCTTCGACGGGTGGTCGTTCGTCTATCTGACGTAACGCCCCCAAAAGGATCAACCCGAACTTCAAAAGAATCTTGGAGTCTTGCCTACGTGCAAGCCACCGAGCAAGTCTCACCATTTCCGTAATTTTACTCTTGAGGTCGTCTGTCATATGACTTTTGACAAAGTCCACATCTGCTTTGCATGATAGAAATATTGTCACCATGGAGTGATGAATCTTCTTTGCATCAAGCAAGTTTTTATTTTGCATATCATTTGCAAGATTGAAGATTGATATCTTTTTTTCAATATCATCCAACACATCCTCCCTTATAGATAGGCTGTGGGGTGGGGGGGTTTGAAAGATACTGACTGAGAGCGAGCAGGGTTTGGGATTTCCCCAGCTCTCGGGCTCGAAGAATAATTTTCGACAGCATGTTTGGCTCGTACTCCGATATACGAGAAGAGGGCAGAGATAGTAAAAATGTCAGAAACTGTTCTGACGAATCATCGTCAACCGCATCGTCATCGGGGCCGGAGCCGTCAGACGAGGGGGGAGACGGGGGGGAAGGATCGTTCTCGAGACGATCGAAGGGCGCCACTTCCTCACCTTACCGCTCGGGAGTGGGTGGCTCGGAAGCATCAGCATTATAATTAGAAGAGTCGTTAGACTCTGAAGAATCGGCTCGACGCCGAGAGGAACATGTAGGTTCAGAGTTTGAGGGTCCGGCGCCTGACGGGCCCGCACGCAGTTCATTAACGAACTTTTGCACGGCCGTCTTGTACGCCTCGCCCCGCCTCTGACCCTTTATGGCCTCTAGTGTTCGACCCTGGGTCACTTTGAATAACTCCAGGTTCAAAATTTTATTCGTGGCTGATCCACGATGATGGTCGCCTCACGACGAGCCACCAGGAGAGACTCCTCAGCGGTCCAGCGGGCCTTGACCTCGGTGCGCACCTGCGCAGCGTCCAGTTCAACGAGATGGGCCCGTCTCATATGAAGGCTACGCCCGGTTTTCGTCCCGAAAGGTTAGCCCGCATGTCTCGCAGACGAAGACGTACGTGGGAGGGGGAGAGTCGTTGGAAAAGCCGCCTGTGGGCGGACGCGGGTTTTCCGAGGCAAGTTTTTTGTTTGTTGTGCCAACGAAGCTACGCCGAAGGGGCTGGCAACCCCAGGGGCGTGAGAAACCGTTACCGCCATTAAGCCCACTGGCCCCTTAAACGAGGGAGGCGGACCGGCCATGTGCTTTCTCGGTTGCCCGATAGGCACTTTGCCGGTGGACTGGAGTGCTGACTGTGAGCAGCTCGGGTCCCAGGTAAAGCGCGACCATGCATGTCGATCCTGTTGTTGGTAGGATGTGCTCGAACCCTGAGCACCGGCGCACGTGTACCAGTGGGACCCTCACCTTACCCAACAGCCCAATGGTGGCGCAACTCAAAAAACGTAGTTTTGAAAAAATCAATAGTTAATAGTTATATTAATAATATATTATTAATAAATCGGACATTGTATATAGCTATCTCAAGGGAAGTCTTATCGATTCTCTTCATAATTCTAGATTGTGTTCAAAAAGAATTTGTGTGCCCATGTCGTGATTCTTCAGAAGACTTTGTGGAATATTGCTACAAGTGGTTGTCATTATACAGGGTGGCCCAATGAAAACTTTCCACCAGGGTTTTCTGGCCTATGAAGCAGAAGACACGAAAACGCTCGGACCCGTCAATTTTCATTCTAAGGGAGATATATTTTTTTGATGTAATTATTGTCCTAGAGGAAACCTGAAGGTGACTTTCACCCTAAAAATTTTCAATGGAAAGGGGGTCAAGTTATACATCATTTTGAATGGCGTTCAATTACCTTTTCAGTGCCGCATCATTTTTCAAATTTGAATGATTTCTTCTCGAGAAAACAGGACTAGGAGACAGAAAAATCCATTTGACATTAAATTAATTTCAATTTATTAGTTGTTGAAAATGACCACCATCGACCTCCATACAGTAGTAAAGACATTGTTCAAAGTGCATTCGAACGTTTTGCAACATTTGTGGAGTTATAAGATTACACTCATTTACCATACGTTACCGCAAGTCTTCAAGTGAATCCGGTTGTGTAGCATAAATTTTGGATTTCAAAATTTCCTCTTCTCCCAATCCACCTTTGAGGGAATGTTTCATTTAAAAACTACCTAACAGGGGCGGAGTAGTGCGGAGTATCTTGTTGAAATATGATGTTTTCTTCACTGTGACGGTCATCGTGTTCGATTATTTCTGTTAAAGCTGGACCAATGGTGTCTTCCAACAAATTCAAATATACCTGTCCGTTTAAGTTTCCGCTATGGCCGCTGCCGCTGGGGACGATGATATTTTTTATTTACCTTTGGGGTACTGGGTTTAGAGGTGCCAGGGAAGGTAGTTGATACTTTCTTTTGTAAGCAGCCACCTTTGTAGTCATTGGTTTTCTTTTGAGAACCAGTCTTTCTCATGAGGCTTCACCCTGTGAGATTGCAAGAAGGAAATTCGACTCTATTAAATTAGATACTCTGGTTTACTGACGTAATTATATTCTGTAAACGAATTTAATTCTAGCGAATCTAGGGCTAAGGAACATACTCTGGGTAACAATTTTCCTCTCGACAAAAAATCCATTTTCTCCTTCAATCTGTTACTGGCCCCTTGGAAATATATAAATATATAAAACTATATAGAACATGAAAACAACGGATTTAGTCTTCGTCGAAACAAATGGGACACTCGTATCTCGCTTGTTTGGATACCTTGTTGCAGTGTCCACAAACGCACTTTCCATAGTTCACACACTTGATCCAAGATTTTTTATTTGTGTACTCGGGAGTATGAAACCAAACAAATGCAACAACAATTGCATGAAGGACAATCATATTACGGGTCCTTGGAGCCATCATTGCAAATACCGCACACCCAACTTAAACAAGAAACGCAACAAATCCACTTGGAGTTCCATCAACAAAAATTTCGGGTAAATCCACTAGTTCTGGTAAATTCATTGGTGAGTCTGAACGGGTTGGAGTGCTTGTTTCAACTGGTCTTTGCATCTGCTGGCCGGGTCTTGCGGACATTTTTTTCCCCTTTTGAGAGAATTTGTCAGTTTCTTGGTATATCCTCTAGCCTCCTGTTGAAATTCTAACAAACTGGAAACTAGCACTCTCTCGAAATCCGGCTTTGTGCCAGGAATTTTCGCCAAAACTCTTTCTGGATTAAAGGGGCTCAGCCTTGTTGCTCTAAAGCCAGATTGAAGATTTGTGGCAGAAGTGTTTTCAATATGGGACCACAATCGATTTAGCAAACTTGGGAAATTTTCTTTCGGGATGCATTCTTTTCGACGACATTCCTTTCTCCATGAATCCAGAATTTAGCGCTATTTTCGCTTCATGGGAGCAAAAAAACTGACGTCCAGAGGTTGTATCAAATGCGTTGAATTTGCTGGTAGGGCCGTCATATAAATATTATTTTCTTCAGCTGCTTCGACAACGCGAGGGGAAAAGTGTTACGCAAAATTATCTCAAATCACACCTTTTGTTTGTTCAGGGGTGCTCTTAGCATTAATGTGAGGAATCAAAAAAACTATTGTTCGAATGTGTTCAAATCGAACCATCCACTTGGCGTCACCTGATGAATTGTGCCTGCAGGACCTCCCTTACTCAGGACCACAATTGGAATTTTCGTACAGGTGTTGTGCCTTCTTATACACGATCATGGGAGGAAGCAAGTCCCCATTAGCTGATCCGCAAACCATGATGCTGATCGATGTCCTCAAGTGCTCTTGAACTCTTTCTTTCGACTCTCTTGGTTCCTCTGGTCACCAACACTTTCTTCGAACCAGGGTCATCAGTGATACTCGTCTCATCATAATTGTAATGCCTAATGCCTCTTATGTTCTCGAAAAATTCGTGAGGTTGCTCCTTACTTACGGCAACTCGTTGACGTTTGATATTGGAAGCCATTCGGGTTGTCAGTTTGTTCCCCTGAGCGATTTTTTTTTACACAATCCAGACCTGGCTTGTTGTTCTTTCATTCCGGAACATTCTTACCTTGCTTCGTCACAAATTTTGTTACAACCTGACGAATATCCTCGTGAGTCGTGGGAAAGCCTCAGTCGTTTACGAAACCAAGAGTTTTTGCCAACAGCCTTACTATATCTACAATTTTACTTTGTTGTTTCAGATTCAGGCAACTTGGTTTTTGGGGTAACCTGGTTAGGCTTTATCCCAGTGGTTCTATGTTTTTTGTCATTGTATGAATTTACAACTTATGTTAAAATATTTAACCACCTATTATTACCGTTCAAAGAAAAAAGTTTGTAGAGTTTATTTTTTAAAGTACGAATAACGCTTTTAACAGCCTTTAGCAGCCTTTTTGGTGCTATAAGTTAAGTAATGATTAATCCTATACTGGCTTATTAGTTTATTAAAATGTTTATTTACATTTTAGCGCCCTGAACTGATTGACGATTTTTAGGTGCATACTTTGCTCTTTTAAATACTAGGAACATAGCTATAGAGACTTCTAAACCAGTTTAATTTTTTAGAGGTTTCACCCAAACATATTTTGAAAAACAGTCAATTAACACTGACATGATACTGATATGTACCTATGGCCATTATTGACTTTCATATATGGCTGCATTTCAGCTAAATCTATCTGTCAAAAATCGCCGTAACTTTTAATTATTTTTTAAGTCTCTTAAAATTTTTTCGAGTTGGTTTGTGTAGCTCGTTAACTATTTCACTTTTTTCGCTCGTGTTATGTGTGTGTAGGTTCTGATCGACAATATGTGAACAACTGAGAAAATATGTATATTTACCACTAATTATACAGGGTGGCCCACCATATACGACACGGTCTCTTAACGGAAAACGACTAAATATTTTTTCGCGATTTTTTACAGGCATATACAGGTTGATTAAAAGAACAATTTAAAAATGTTTGGTATTCTATAGGGTGCTCCAAAAAAAAGATATATATCAAACATATGTTTTTTCTTATGGAACACCCTGTATTTTAGACCATTGTTGAACTCTGGAGGTAAAATAAAGGCTACTTACTGCTATGTTTCCTATACCTAATATTGATGGTTTTTGAAATATTTAAATATTTCTAATATTGTAAGATAGATTTTACAAATTTTTTATGTCTAAAACACAGAGGCTACTTTTACGAAATTCAATTTAATTAAGAGTAAAGGTCCAATAATTTAACATTAAACTCTTTTATTATTTAAAAAATGTTACAGGGTGATAATTAACTGTCAAAAATAATGGCCATATTTAAGGTCAAATTACTTGATTATTTTAAATAGCACACCCTGTATGTAATAATAAAATACGCTACAACATTTTACCCTCTTTTGATCTGTATTAGGGTTGCCTATACCTGTCTCTAATAATTTCTTAGTAATTTCACTTAATTATAATATGAAGACATTAAGGTAAAACATAAAAAATATTAACAAGAAGACAAATACACAAACAGGATATGCCTACTATTGCCTACCAAAACAAAAGCTAAAGTAAGTGTTCAAAATGGTGACCATCATTTTCAATACACAACTGGACTCTTTTTTTTGAAACGAGTGTTGCACATTGATTAACATTTGTGGCGTTACAGTTGCAAAGGCTGCGCGGATTCTCTGTTTCATATTGTCGGGGGGTGTTAGATCAGGCGATCTTGCTGGCCAGTTTTGCGGCCCTCCTCTACCAATCCACTTGTTGGGAAAATATTGATGTAGACGATTTCTGACGTTGATATGAAAATGCACTGGAGCACCATCTAATTGTAGCCACATTCTACGTATTACACCCAAAGGCACGTTCTCTAAAGGTCAAACAAATTTTCCGCTAAAAATCTACTGAATTCTTGCCCGTTTAGATGACCTTCAAAGAAGTAAGGTCCGATCATATATGGCCCTAAAATACATTAAAAGACCATCTGTGCTGATGATCAAGTGTTCGGAAAAAGTGGGGATTTTGGTCACTGTAATAGTGAAAATTATGCCTATTTACTAGGCCGTTATTATGAACTGTGGATTCATCCGAGAATAAAATTTTATCAAAAAAGTCATCTTCCTCCCCAACCTTATCAAGACACCACAAACTAAAGTCAAGCCTCCGATGGAAGTCTATTTCAAACAGCTCCTGATGCATCTGAATGCGGTATGGATGGAATTTATGTTGTTTTAATATCCTTTGAGTACTGCTTCTACTTACATTAGCTGTTTGCGATGCAATCTTACGCTGACGCTCACATGCGGGTTTTCAACAATGGATGTAAGTACTCTAAATTCATTTTCCTCATTACCAGTCACACGTTTTACCCTTCTAACTTTTTCGTAGAAAACGTTTCCAGTTCTGCGAAAAATTTGCAGTAATCTTTGAAATACAGCCTTGTTTGGACGCTTCCGTGTTGGATATTTTTGAGCATAAACTCGACAAGCTAAAAAGCAATTCTCTTCACATTCGCCAATTACAAGAATCATGTCAATTCTTTCTTGTTTACTGTAGGTTTTCATTTTAAACAATTTCTCAAGTTTCAATAATAACCGAAAACGTGACGGATTAAAACTAGCTTTAAATAACACAATAACAATAACCATGGCAACGCCAATAAAAACATCGACCGATAAATCAACGCCACCTTAGTTTAAGAGAAATATTAACATTACTGGATAATCGTATCAGTTTAAGTGAAATTACTAAGAAAATATTAGAGATAGGTATAGGAACCCGTAATACAGATCAAAAGAGACTAAAATGTTGTATCGTATTCTATTATTACATACAGGGTGTGCTATTTAAAATAATCAAGTAATCTGACCTTAAATATGGCCATTATTTTTGATAGTTAATTATCACCCTGTAATATTTTTTTAAATAATAAAGGTGTTTAATCTTAAATTATTGAATCTCTACTCTTAATTGAAATGAATTTCGTAAAAATGATTCTCCATTACTCCATAGCCGCCTGGCGTGCACACTAGTGGCTATGGGAGCAGAGAAGGTATGTTTCTGCCCTGAGTGGTACACCAAGGCTTCGCCCCGTGGTGTGCCACTTTCACAAATAATTTTAGACTAGCAATTCTGTGTGAGTGAATCTACAATCTTGAGGACTGACCTCCACCTTTCTAGGAGTAACTGGTTGCTGATCAAGGCTCTCACCACCCCTTTCAACTCTCCAATAACTTGTCGCTGAAGTGTCAGTTGAGCAGGGCGTAGAAAGGCCCGAACTTCTTCAGCAGTGATCAGCTGTTCTGCCTCAATCGAACAATTGCCAGAGAAAGCACACGCTATCTCACCACTATTGATAACCCCAACGTTACGAAAGCCGATCTTAAGCGGCATGTGTGCTCCACTAATAGTAGGCGGCAGGGCCTGCCACATACGGCTACTAACAAATCCACGAGCCTCGGGTTCACTAGGTGCAACAGGAGGGATTGAGGGGCGAGTTAGACCGGGCGGAGGAACAATTGGTATGTCTCCGCCAGCTCCAAAGTAGACTGGGTCTTGGACTGGAGCAGTCCCTCTTGCAACTAGAGTCTGCAATTGTGCTTGCAACTGTGTGTTCAAAGCACGTACCTGTGTTACTTCAGCCTCCAACTGCCCTCTAGCCTCTCTTTCTGCTGCGAGAGTACCATCAGCTATTACAGGATCAGGTGGGGGTGGATCTTCTGCTGGTGGAACCACAGGGGGTTCACCTCCTCCTGGCTGCTGCCCTCCACCCGCAGCAGCTGGGGTACTACTTTCTGTTGGCTGGTTTTGAGGACCAGCCACCTCATTAGCAACTTGATTCACATCGGTTGGCTCCATCACAAACGATAGATAATACGACGAAAACTCACCATGTGTTTTAGATATAAAACAAAATTTAAAATCTATCTTACAATATTAGAAATATTCAAATATTTCCAAAACCATTAATATTAGGTATAGGAAACAGCAGTAAGTTGCCTTTATTTTACCTCTAGTGTTCAAAAATGATTTAAAATACAGGGTGCTCCATAAGAAAAAAATATGTTTGATATGTATCTTTTTTTTTTGAGCACCCTGTATAATATCAAATATTTTTAAATGGTTCTTTTAGCAAACCTGTGTCGCCGAAAAATATTTAGCCGTTTTCCGTTAAGAGACCGTGTCGTATATAGTGGGCCACCCTGTATAACACACCCCAAAATTCTCTAGTTTCAAAATAAAAAGACATACACAGTAAATGTTGAAAGAAATGTATTTCCTTCACCTAGTTTGAACCGTGACATCGCACTCATTTTAGTAAAAAATAACTTTCAACTTTTCGATATGCCAACCTTTGGTCTCTATATTGAGCCTCTTCAAAAATAAAAAGGAAACAAATATGCACATACAGGGCGTGAGCTACAATACACAAGTAACGCAATCAATGGACAATTAAAAAAAAAAAAACAAAAAGTATACGAACAATTTCACAAAAGTATCCAAAAAAATTTAAAAAAGCTTTAAAAAGTACTTAAAAACTCATTTGAGCCAATGTTAATTATACTACTCCTATCTTATTATCCTTTATCATTTACGTCTTGGGGAGTATCACCCTGCAACTCTTGCAAATTCCGAATCCTTAGACTTCTTCTCCACCAAGTCGAAGAGTCTGGTCCTCCTTGGCGGTAAAACTCGATTTCCCCTCCAAGTCGGCGAGGTTTAGTGCTCCTTGTCGAAGTCACTGCGGTCCGAAGTGCCTCTGAACCCATCTCTGGATCTCTGCATCCCTTGGAACCTCTGAAAAATCTCGAATTTCCCCCATTACCCACTGCAGTGAGAACATTCTTCGCCACTCGGCATCCTCTTCTGGATCCTCATCTTCATCCGGTGGAAACCGCATTTCGTGTTGTACAGGAGCCCAAGGCTGCTCATCGTCAGACAATGAAAACAATGGACTCGAGGCTGATGCTTGGCGATGCAATCCTATTTTCCACTTCCATATTCTTTGGTAATAAATCGGAACGTGTTGATGAACTGTATTTCTTGATCCTCAGATTCTTCAGGCTCCATTTCTTCAGCTTGATTCTCGGAAAACCAGTGCTGCCCCTCGTGTTCGTAAGGTTGTATTTCCTCGGGAACCCAACGGTGTTCTTTATCAGGGCAGTTAAATGGCCCATCTCGTATTGCCCCCCCATCTTGTAGTTTTTAAGTTTATATTCGTAGGTTAGAGTGATTTTAGGAAGGGAAATAAATGAGAAATGTCGAGTTCTCTACTTTATATAGCTATAGCTTGAAAGATGTAAATCTATAGAAAACTTCACAAGAGTTCACACTGCCCGTTACGCCGCGATTCGAGTTCGGATCGTTGCGGGGGGGCTTTTGCTGGCCTGTGCTGGCCTTTACCTTCCTGCTCGCCACTGGGGAGCTGGGAGGTGCAGATGCAACGCAGTCAGCGAATGCTCTCGAAAGAGAGCTGACGGCGCTGCTCATCTGCGTCAACACAGACGGGGCGGGCGTGTAGTGGACACGCCGGGGGGTCGGTAATCCGAAACGTGCTGTTACGGCTATGACTATGGATTCATAGTCAGCCGCCGACACACGGCTCCCCACACCCGGGTTCATTGACTCGGCTGCCTGCCTGATTGCAGTCAGGTCAGCGAGTGTAACCCTTCCACCTACGACCACTGCGGACGTTGTCTCCTCGGGGTTTCCCCTCCCGGAGTCGGTGTCCATAGCAGACTGATGGGCGGTCAACGAATTCTCGTTGTTAGCGCTCATATTGTAAAAAGCTTGTAGTTTAACTATAAGCTTTCCCACCAAAATGGCTTTAAAGGCAAGAGCTTTAAATTACATGTAGCTACTAAGAATCACGAAACGCTAACATATGTGTATCTGAATACCAGTACAGAATTCTATGGGTTGTGGGTTTTCGACGGTGAATGTTCCCCTATACGCTCGATCTTGCTGTAAGCAAAGTTTTTTCTAATTATGCTTTTTAAATAAAAAAAAATTGGATTTAACATATGCTACAAAAAAAAAATAGATTTGTCTAGAGTATTACGTGACATACTCGTTTGAGAGAAGGAAAGCACTTTACACTTAGACAGACAAGCAGAAACTAACTACAAACTACATATTTCAAATAAACATACAAATGACAAGGAGTGGGGGACAACTAGAAATTATTGGAGTATTGGTATGTCGGAGCTTGTATGAGCTTGTATGAGGAGACCCGGTATATCAGAAACCTTCAACAGAACTACTACATCCTCTTCAAACAAAAATAAATTAATATTACGGCCTATAATATCTTGAACAATCTTAGTTTCATAACGTTCAAAAAAACAGTAAATATCCTCGGTAATAAGAATTCTAAAAGGCACATCTCCGCTATTTTTAAATTTCAGAGCACCGTCTTCCACTGTCATATTTTTTTTTAGTTCACCAATCCATTTTTGAAACTGTCCAAAAATCAAAATCAATATCCTCAATTTGGATAGTTGGATAGGTCATTTTTTAATTTTCGATTGCAAAATTCAAATTTTTCAGAAAAAGGTACTCACAACACAAAAACTCTAGAATTAAGGGTTTATCCTCGAAAGTTTTCTCACAAGACATATCTTTCACTTCTTTAACTTTAGGATCAAAAGAGCAGCAACCACAACCACCATATTTATCAGACATTGAATATGTCACTATTTTTGCAATGTTACTATTAACCACTCAAACTTTTTGTACAGCTTATGCAGATATCAAACTAAACTCTTTTGTTTAGAGGTTTCTAGCTAGAAATTAAGAACCCCCCTCTCCTTTTAACCCAAACACCGGCATTAATCTGTTTGTTCATGTTTAAAACGGGTTCAGACTTGTCTCAACACCTGCTGAAATCCGTTTGTCCACGTTTAAGATGGGTTCAGACTTGTCTAAACACCTCCATAGGTTATTAATTTATGAATTTGACCAGATAAATTTTCTATATAAAATTTGAAATATTTGAAGAAAACAACTAAACTATTTTTTTTTACCTTTAAAGTACATAATCAGCACGAATTCAAGATTATTTACGTAATATTGCGAAATTAAGCGACAAAATCAAATTTTACGAAGAGAAAAAGGCAATGACAGGCAATTTCCAGAAGTTTTCCATAAAAGATAATTGGGAGGAAATATTTCTATCAAGAACGATATCTCATCGTTCTCAGTGCTACCAAGCTTCAAGAAAAATCTGTCTCTATCCCTCGAAGGGTTGTGAATAAATTATAAGTACTTACCTATCTATTTAAATTTTGTATAAGTGCACTCTAGCACATTATGAATCAGCTACTGTTTATCTTCCCGGATTTGCTAAATGGTATTAAATAGAAGTTCAATTTACAAAATCGAGATATCGCTCACTAAATGCAATGGTGGCACAACTCAAAAAACGTAGTTTTGAGAAAATCAAACAGAAAATATCTCAGCCCAGTTCAGATGAAGCGTATCGTAGAGAACGCATTTTTTATACAATGGAGTTTTCAGATAACACGATTTGGTAACATCTTATAAACAGATTCCTTACTACCATAATTTTGTTTGTCTAAATAAATATTGCTTTTTGTGGTTGTTTTTATTTCTGTGGATTGTATTGCAGATTTGTGAATTTTTGTTTTCAAAGAGAGTTTGATGATTCAGGAGATTTCTGAATATTTTTTCTCTTTTTGAGGTTTGCTTTCTTTCGAGGTTTGCTAAATCGCAGTAACGCGACTTTTAAGTTCAATTTTGACAAACTCAAGATATATGAGAGAAGGAAAATAATATCCCAGCCCAGAAGTTCAGGTGAAGAGTCGTTCCGAAAGTACCATCTGGAGTGAAGTGAACTGAGTAACTTTGCGTAAGGTTGGTACTAGGAGGGAACGAAGAATCAATAATACATTCAAAGAAATCCAAATGAAAGGCATTTCTAGGGTTATGGTCATAATTCCAAATTCAGAGTCGCAAGATTGGGCAACATCGGCAGTTTAGTAAATTGAACATTTTTATATCGCAGCTTTGTGAATTTTTGTTTTCAAAGAAGGTTTTAACTTTGAATGATTCAAAAGGACTTGTGAGCCCATATGATTTAGCCACCGTTTGTCTTTCCAGATTTGCTAAGTGGCATTAGAGGAGTTCCAAGTTCAATTTTCACAAACTCTAGATATATTAGTGGAAAAAAGAAAATATCGCCCAGTTGAGGTGAAGAGGCATAGCAGAGCTAGATCGCAATAATGAAAGAATTGTCATTCCGAAAGTACTATCTGGAGTAAAGTGAAATGAGTAGCTTTGCGTAAAGTTGGTACCTACTAGGAGTGAACAAAAAACCAATAATACATTCAAAGAAATTCAAATGGGAGGCAAACTTCTAGGGATAAGATCTTAATTCCAAATTTAGAGAGTCGCAAGCTTGGCAACATCGGCAGTTCAGTAAATTGAACATTTCTATGTCGCACTTTGTGAATTTTTGTTTTCAATGAAGGTTTTAACTTTGAATGATTCAAAAGGATTTGTAAAGTTAGCCCATATGAGTTAGCTACCGTTTTTCTTTCCGGATTTGCTAAGTAGCATTAGATAGGAGTTCCAAATTCAATTTTCACAAACTCGACATGTATTAGAGAGGAAAAAAGAAAATTTCTCCCAGTTCAGATGAAGATGCATATCAGTGTGTAGAAAAACCAATAATACATTCAAAGAAATTCAAATAGGAGGCAAACTTCTGCGGATATGATCATAATTCCAAATTTATAGAGTCAACATCGGCAGTTTAATAAATGGAACATTTTTATATCGCAGCTTTGTGAATCTTTGTTTTCTTTGGATAATGTATGAGATTTCTGAATCTAGCACATGATGATTCAGCTACGGTTTTCTTCCCGGATTTTCTAAATGGTATTAAATAGAAGTTCAATTTTTACAAAATCGAGATATCGCTCACTAAATGAAAATGTAATTTGTGTGGATGTGAAGTCCTCTTTTCAGAAGACAAAGCCCGCCCGACATTCTCAATGCGACAATCGCGACGTGGATGATGTTAGGCAGTCGGCATCTTGGGGGGGAGGGGATGGGAACGAGCGGAGGTTGGACGCCTTTGTCCGCGTTTTGTCTGCGAATCATGCAGGAAGCCGTTCCGGGGGCGGTCTCCGAACGAAGCGATTCACACGAGTTGACTCGCAGAAGACGCGGTGGATGTCGACGAACAATCAGTCGACCGGATAATTCCCAAACGGGAGAGCTCCCGGTACGACTGCGCGCTCCAGACGCCCCGCCAGTTGACGGCGAGCGATGTGACATCCACAAAGTCCACGTCAAAAGACCGTCGGATTGCGTCGAGGAGAGAAGGATGAGAATATTTTCGGCTTTTTTAGACTGGTGTGCCACATTCGGACTGAGCGAGTCCGTGGGGATTATTACATCCACCAAAATTGTCGTCCTATCTCTGACTGCGAGTAGGTCGGTGTTTAGAACGCCGTCCGGGAGGCGAAACTTGGGCTCGAGGTGCAGAGTGTACCCTCTGGTTCGGAAGTTCCTAGCCAGAAAAGCACAAACTGCGTTATGGCGCCGTACTCTCCAGCCGTGTGACCGGTGACAAGTCTGAAGCACATGGTTCAGCGATTCTGGGTTTTGACACCCAGCACGGCAGAACCTGTCCATTGCTGGACGGCCTCTTGTTGTCCTCGATCGGACCGGAAGAGCGTTGGCGCGAAGTCTAATGGTGTTAATGAAATCTCTGCCAGACATAAGTCTTGTGGGTTCCCGGATCCAGCGATGTGCCTGGGGCACGAGGGAGGCCTCTTTAAGCACTGCGCCGTCTACTGAAGAGTAGAGGCGTTGCCGCCAGAAATTATTGATGGCGGTCTTATCATGCAGAAGGTGCGGGCCGACTTTGAGGCGGGCTTCAACGGCGTCGAGCTGTTTCGCAATTAGAGTATTGGCCGTCATGCTGTCGTGAAGGGTTGGAAATTGGATGTTTAGAAGGCGATTACGCCTTAAAAGAGGTGCTAAGAACCGTAGAGCAGGAATGCCAAGGCCACCGTCAGGGACGGCGGCGTGAAAGAATGGTACTGGGGTGTCATGGGGAAGTGACAACCAATTCCGAACGAAGAAGCGGATGGTTTTATCGGCTTTTTTCAAGGTACCGATAGTCACGTTGGTGAGCGACAATCGATGATACATCCGAGGAAGAAGATACACGTGTAATGCGTGTAGCCGCTACTGAGGCGCCAGCGGGGCGGTTTTTAGCCTAGAACTGAACCCAGCTCCTCCTTCGGACAGAATGGAATGGTCCCATTGGAATTGAAAAATACACCCAAGTATTTGAAATGGTCGGTTCGACTCAAAGATGGAATGATGCGGTTATCGATGGTGAATGCGCCAGGAGTTACCACCGAAGTTTTCTGCTTGGGCTGTCCCTTGATAGAAAGAGATAGGCATTTCGCCGAGTTTAATTTAAGGCCACATGTGGCCAAAAAGTCAGTACAGCAGTCCAGCAGTTTTTGGAGGCCGTAGGTGGTGTTGGCCAGGACGATTAAATCGTCCGCAAATGCGAGTGCGTTAATACGCGTCTCGCGAAGTGGTGCGCCAATTTCGGGAGGTAACAGGCGTAAAAGTCGGTCGATGACCATGTTGAAAAGCATTGGGGAAAGTGGGTCGTCCTGCTTAACCCCGCATCTGGGTTTCACCGCTTTACTCAGCCAGTTCTGTCCTGTGAAACGGGTAGAAGCGTCGGAGTAGGTTTGATCAATGAAGCTCGTGAGACTTGATGGAACGCCGTATGATTGAAGAATGTTCAGAATGGTGTTAGGTGAAGCTGAATCGAATGCCTTAGAGACATCGAGACAGGTTACGTGGCAGCTGGAATGGCTATTTTTCAGGTCTCGAAGAAGGATATCGAGGACGGTTGTGTTATCAGCACATCCGTCCGTCGGTAGGAAAGCCCTCTGACGAGGGTCCAAGGACACATTGCGTGTGAAACGCTTGGCGAAGATGCCATTAATGTGTCGGGCGATGACGGAAGGGACCGTGGTTGGACGGAAATCACCTGGTTCCCTTGCGGCCTTCTTCTTAGGAATGAAGACCGGCTTGGAGTTTCTCTGGGCTAAGGGCAGTCTCCCGCACCAGATAATGAGGTTTAAAATTTTCAAGATGATCGAAGATGGTACTGCCCGCCACTGACGTGGCGTAATTCCGTCCGGACCAGGAGAAGTTGAAATGTCCAGCTTGTAGTCTTTAAGGTCATCTTGATTTATGGGACGCCACAGGACGTCGAGGTCTTGCCGCAGCTCAGGTTGAGGGTCAGGGGTCACCCTAACGTCCCGTTCGAATGTGGCCCGCCAGAACGGCTCCATTATCGGAGGCGCCGGCTGGACCGCTTCGTCGGGTCCGTCGAGGATTGACGTGACACACCTTCCCTGGGGCTTACGGAAATTGACCTGTGTGGTCGCATACTCGATGCGACAAAGTGCCCTCCTGGAGTGAGGGCGAATGGGAGGCGGCCGGGGCCTCCCATTCGCTCACGGGGCACCATGTCACGAAAATGAAAATATGGGGGTTAATTATTTAAAAGATGATGATAGATGGGAACTTATTTATGTGAAAATTACTATATTTGACTGGGCGTTAATTTACGCTTTAAATCTCTAAACTTTAAATGGGTACCGGGTCGTCGTTACCTCCCCCGAAGGGTCCTATGCTGATTTTCTCACTGAATGGGGGCTTTTCAAAAATATGGGGGGTTTATATTTAAAATAAGAAAATGAGATTCAAGTAAACTTCTATTTTCTGTGCCTTAAAATTACCCTAACTACTTAACTGAAATGACTAATATGAAAACAAACACCGTTATAACAAAAGGGTCTTAGCTAGGTCAAGTGTAGAGGAGGACCGTATCGTGCCAACCAATTTAACGTGCTTCAGGGGTACTCCTATGCGTACCCGTGGCTTCTCTTAGGACAACAATCGGTCGATAACAAATTTTGGGAAAACACTTAATTACTCTTCGACGGGTGGTCGTTCGTCTATCTGACGTAACGCCCCCAAAAGGATCAACCCGAACTTCAAAAGAATCTTGGAGTCTTGCCTACGTGCAAGCCACCGAGCAAGTCTCACCATTTCCGTAATTTCACTCTTGAGGTCGTCTGTCATATGACTTTTGACAAAGTCCACATCTGCTTTGCATGATAGAAATATTGTCACCATGGAGTGATGAATCTTCTTTGCATCAAGCAAGTTTTTATTTTGCATATCATTTGCAAGATTGAAGATTGATATCTTTTTTTCAATATCATCCAACACATCCTCCCTTATAGATAGGCTGTGGGGTGGGGGGGGGTTTGAAAGATACTGACTGAGAGCGAGCAGGGTTTGGGATTTCCCCAGCTCTCGGGCTCGAAGAATAATGTTCGACAGCATGTTTGGCTCGTACTCCGATATACGAGAAGAGGGCAGAGATAGTAAAAATGTCAGAAACTGTTCTGACGAATCATCGTCAACCGCATCGTCATCGGGGCCGGAGCCGTCAGACGAGGGGGGGGACGGGGGGGAAGGATCGTTCTCGAGACGATCGAAGGGCACCACTTCCTCACCTTACCGCTCGGGAGTGGGTGGCTCGGAAGCATCAGCATGATAATTAGAAGAGTCGTTAGACTCTGAAGAATCGGCTCGACGCCGAGAGGAACATGTAGGTTCAGAGTTTGAGGGTCCGGCGCCTGACGGGCCCGCACGCAGTTCATTAACGAACTTTTGCACGGCCGTCTTGTACGCCTCGCCCCGCCTCTGACCCTTTATGGCCTCTAGTGTTCGACCCTGGGTCACTTTGAATAACTCCAGGTTCAAAATTTTATTCGTGGCTGATCCACGATGATGGTCGCCTCACGACGAGCCACCAGGAGAGACTCCTCAGCGGTCCAGCGGGCCTTGACCTCGGTGCGCACCTGCGCAGCGTCCAGTTCAACGAGATGGGCCCGTCTCATATGAAGGCTACGCCCGGTTTTCGTCCCGAAAGGTTAGCCCGCATGTCTCGCAGACGAAGACGTACGTGGGAGGGGGAGAGTCGTTGGAAAGGCCGCCTGTGGGCGGACGCGGGTTTTCCGAGGCAAGTTTTTTGTTTGTTGTGCCAACGAATCTACGCCGAAGGGGCTGGCAACCCCAGGGGCGTGAGAAACCGTTACCGCCATTAAGCCCACTGGCCCCTTAAACGAGGGAGGCGGACCGGCCATGTGCTTTCTCGGTTGCCCGATAGGCACTTTGCCGGTGGACTGGAGTGCTGACTGTGAGCAGCTCGGGTCCCAGGTAAAGCGCGACCATGCATGTCGATCCTGTTGTTGGTAGGATGTGCTCGAACCCTGAGCACCGGCGCACGTGTACCAGTGGGAATCTCACCTTACCCAACAGCCCAATGGTGGCGCAACTCAAAAAACGTAGTTTTGAAAAAATCAATAGTTAATAGTTATATTAATAATATATTATTAATAAATCGGACATTGTATATAGCTATCTCAAGGGAAGTCTTATCGATTCTCTTCATAATTCTAGATTGTGTTCAAAAAGAATTTGTGTGCCCATGTCGTGATTCTTCAGAAGACTTTGTGGAATATTGCTACAAGTGGTTGTCATTATACAGGGTGGCCCAATGAAAACTTTCCAGCAGGGTTTTCTGGCCTATGAAGCAGAAGACACGAAAACGCTCGGACCCGTCAATTTTCATTCTAAGGGAGATATATTTTTTTGATGTAATTATTGTCCTAGAGGAAACCTGAAGGTGACTTTCACCCTAAAAATTTTCAATGGAAAGGGGGTCAAGTTATTTTGAATGGCGTTCAATTACCTTTTCAGTGCCGCATCATTTTTCAAATTTGAATGATTTCTTCTCGAGAAAACAGGACTAGGAGACAGAAAAATCGATTTGACATTAAATTAATTTCAATTTATTAGTTGTTGAAAATGACCACCATCGACCTCCATACAGTAGTAAAGACATTGTTCAAAGTGCATTCGAACGTTTTGCAACATTTGTGGAGTTATAAGATTACACTCATTTACCATACGTTACCGCAAGTCTTCAAGTGAATCCGGTTGTGTAGCATAAATTTTGGATTTCAAAATTTCCTCTTCTCCCAATCCACCTTTGAGGGAATGTTTCATTTAAAAACTACCTAACAGGGGCGGAGTAGTGCGGAGTATCTTGTTGAAATATGATGTTTTCTTCACTGTGACGGTCATCGTGTTCGATTATTTCTGTTAAAGCTGGACCAATGGTGTCTTCCAACAAATTCAAATATACCTGTCCGTTTAAGTTTCCGCTATGGCCGCTGCGGCTGGGGACGATGATATTTTTTATTTACCTTTGGGGTACTGGGTTTAGAGGTGCCAGGGAAGGTAGTTGATACTTTCTTTTGTAAGCAGCCACCTTTGTAGTCATTGGTTTTCTTTTGAGAATCAGTCTTTCTCATGAGGCTTCACCCTGTGAGATTGCAAGAAGGAAATTCGACTCTATTAAATTAGATACTCTGGTTTACTGACGTAATTATATTCTGTAAACGAATTTAATTCTAGCGAATCTAGGGCTAAGGAACATACTCTGGGTAACAATTTTCCTCTCGACAAAGAGGAAATTTCCTTTCTCCTTCAATCTGTTACTGGCCCCTTGGAAATATATAAATATATAAAACTATATAGAACATGAAAACAACGGATTTAGTCTTCGTCGAAACAAATGGGACACTCGTATCTCGCTTGTTTGGATACCTTGTTGCAGTGTCCACAAACGCACTTTCCATAGTTCACACACTTGATCCAAGATTTTTTATTTGTGTACTCGGGAGTATGAAACCAAACAAATGCAACAACAATTGCATGAAGGACAATCATATTACGGGTCCTTGGAGCCATCATTGCAAATACCGCACACCCAATTTAAACAAGAAACGCAACAAATCCACTTGGAGTTCCATCAACAAAAATTTCGGGTAAATCCACTAGTTCTGGTAAATTCATTGGTGAGTCTGAACGGGTTGGAGTGCTTGTTTCAACTGGTCTTTGCATCTGCTGGCCGGGTCTTGCGGACACTTTTTTCCCCTTTTGAGAGAATTTGTCAGTTTCTTGGTATATCCTCTAGCCTCCTGTTGAAATTCTAACAAACTGGAAACTAGCACTCTCTCGAAATCCGGCTTTGTGCCAGGAATTTTCGCCAAAACTCTTTCTGGATTAAAGGGGCTCAGCCTTGTTGCTCTAAAGCCAGATTGAAGATTTGTGGCAGAAGTGTTTTCAATATGGGACAACAATCGATTTAGCAAACTTGGGAAATTTTCTTTCGGGATGCATTCTTTTCGACGACATTCCTTTCTCCATGAATCCAGAATTTAGCGCTATTTTCGCTTCATGGGAGCAAAAAAACTGACGTCCAGAGGTTGTATCAAATGCGTTGAATTTGCTGGTAGGGCCGTCATATAAATATTATTTTCTTCAGCTGCTTCGACAACGCGAGGGGAAAAGTGTTACGCAAAATTATCTCAAATCACACCTTTTGTTTGTTCAGGGGTGCTCTTAGCATTAATGTGAGGAATCAAAAAAACTATTGTTCGAATGTGTTCAAATCGAACCATCCACTTGGCGTCACCTGATGAATTGTGCCTGCAGGACCTCCCTTACTCAGGACCACAATTGGAATTTTCGTACAGGTGTTGTGCCTTCTTATACACGATCATGGGAGGAAGCAAGTCCCCATTAGCTGATCCGCAAACCATGATGCTGATCGATGTCCTCAAGTGCTCTTGAACTCTTTCTTTCGACTCTCTTGGTTCCTCTGGTCACCAACACTTTCTTCGAACCAGGGTCATCAGTGATACTCGTCTCATCATAATTGTAATGCCTAATGCCTCTTATGTTCTCGAAAAATTCGTGAGGTTGCTCCTTACTTACGGCAACTCGTTGACGTTTGATATTGGAAGCCATGCGGGTTGTCAGTTTGTTCCCCTGAGCGATTTTTTTTTACACAATCCAGACCTGGCTTGTTGTTCTTTCATTCCGGAACATTCTTACCTTGCTTCGTCACAAATTTTGTTACAACCTGACGAATATCCTCGTGAGTCGTGGGAAAGCCTCAGTCGTTTACGAAACCAAGAGTTTTTGCCAACAGCCTTACTATATCTACAATTTTACTTTGTTGTTTCAGATTCAGGCAACTTGGTTTTTGGGGTAACCTGGTTAGGCTTTATCCCAGTGGTTCTATGTTTTTTGTCATTGTATGAATTTACAACTTATGTTAAAATATTTAACCACCTATTATTACCGTTCAAAGAAAAAAGTTTGTAGAGTTTATTTTTTAAAGTACGAATAACGCTTTTAACAGCCTTTAGCAGCCTTTTTGGTGCTATAAGTTAAGTAATGATTAATCCTATACTGGCTTATTAGTTTATTAAAATGTTTATTTACATTTTAGCGCCCTGAACTGATTGACGATTTTTAGGTGCATACTTTGCTCTTTTAAATACTAGGAACATAGCTATAGAGACTTCTAAACCAGTTTAATTTTTTAGAGGTTTCACCCAAACATATTTTGAAAAACAGTCAATTAACACTGACATGATACTGATATGTACCTATGGCCATTATTGACTTTCATATATGGCTGCATTTCAGCTAAATCTATCTGTCAAAAATCGCCGTAACTTTTAATTATTTTTTAAGTCTCTTAAAATTTTTTCGAGTTGGTTTGTGTAGCTCGTTAACTATTTCACTTTTTTCGCTCGTGTTATGTGTGTGTAGGTTCTGATCGACAATATGTGAACAACTGAGAAAATATGTATATTTACCACTAATTATACAGGGTGGCCCACCATATACGACACGGTCTCTTAACGGAAAACGACTAAATATTTTTTCGCGATTTTTTACAGGCATATACAGGTTGATTAAAAGAACAATTTAAAAATGTTTGGTATTCTATAGGGTGCTCCAAAAAAAAGATATATATCAAACATATGTTTTTTCTTATGGAACACCCTGTATTTTAGACCATTGTTGAACTCTGGAGGTAAAATAAAGGCTACTTACTGCTATGTTTCCTATACCTAATATTGATGGTTTTTGAAATATTTAAATATTTCTAATATTGTAAGATAGATTTTACAAATTTTTTATGTCTAAAACACAGAGGCTACTTTTACGAAATTCAATTTAATTAAGAGTAAAGGTCCAATAATTTAACATTAAACTCTTTTATTATTTAAAAAATGTTACAGGGTGATAATTAACTGTCAAAAATAATGGCCATATTTAAGGTCAAATTACTTGATTATTTTAAATAGCACACCCTGTATGTAATAATAAAATACGCTACAACATTTTACCCTCTTTTGATCTGTATTAGGGTTGCCTATACCTGTCTCTAATAATTTCTTAGTAATTTCACTTAATTATAATATGAAGACATTAAGGTAAAACATAAAAAATATTAACAAGAAGACAAATACACAAACAGGATATGCCTACTATTGCCTACCAAAACAAAAGCTAAAGTAAGTGTTCAAAATGGTGACCATCATTTTCAATACACAACTGGACTCTTTTTTTTGAAACGAGTGTTGCACATTGATTAACATTTGTGGCGTTACAGTTGCAAAGGCTGCGCGGATTCTCTGTTTCATATTGTCGGGGGGTGTTAGATCAGGCGATCTTGCTGGCCAGTTTTGCGGCCCTCCTCTACCAATCCACTTGTTGGGAAAATATTGATGTAGACGATTTCTGACGTTGATATGAAAATGCACTGGAGCACCATCTAATTGTAGCCACATTCTACGTATTACACCCAAAGGCACGTTCTCTAAAGGTCAAACAAATTTTCCGCTAAAAATCTACTGAATTCTTGCCCGTTTAGATGACCTTCAAAGAAGTAAGGTCCGATCATATATGGCCCTAAAATACATTAAAAGACCATCTGTGCTGATGATCAAGTGTTCGGAAAAAGTGGGGATTTTGGTCACTGTAATAGTGAAAATTATGCCTATTTACTAGGCCGTTATTATGAACTGTGGATTCATCCGAGAATAAAATTTTATCAAAAAAGTCATCTTCCTCCCCAACCTTATCAAGACACCACAAACTAAAGTCAAGCCTCCGATGGAAGTCTATTTCAAACAGCTCCTGATGCATCTGAATGCGGTATGGATGGAATTTATGTTGTTTTAATATCCTTTGAGTACTGCTTCTACTTACATTAGCTGTTTGCGATGCAATCTTACGCTGACGCTCACATGCGGGTTTTCAACAATGGATGTAAGTACTCTAAATTCATTTTCCTCATTACCAGTCACACGTTTTACCCTTCTAACTTTTTCGTAGGAAACGTTTCTAGTTCTGCGAAAAATTTGCAGTAATCTTTGAAATACAGCCTTGTTTGGACGCTTCCGTGTTGGATATTTTTGAGCATAAACTCGACAAGCTAAAAAGCAATTCTCTTCACATTCGCCAATTACAAGAATCATGTCAATTCTTTCTTGTTTACTGTAGGTTTTCATTTTAAACAATTTCTCAAGTTTCAATAATAACCGAAAACGTGACGGATTAAAACTAGCTTTAAATAACACAATAACAATAACCATGGCAACGCCAATAAAAACATCGACCGATAAATCAACGCCACCTTAGTTTAAGAGAAATATTAACATTACTGGATAATCGTATCAGTTTAAGTGAAATTACTAAGAAAATATTAGAGATAGGTATAGGAACCCGTAATACAGATCAAAAGAGACTAAAATGTTGTATCGTATTCTATTATTACATACAGGGTGTGCTATTTAAAATAATCAAGTAATCTGACCTTAAATATGGCCATTATTTTTGATAGTTAATTATCACCCTGTAATATTTTTTTAAATAATAAAGGTGTTTAATCTTAAATTATTGAATCTCTACTCTTAATTGAAATGAATTTCGTAAAAGTAGCCTATGTGTTTTAGATATAAAACAAAATTTAAAATCTATCTTACAATATTAGAAATATTCAAATATTTCCAAAACCATTAATATTAGGTATAGGAAACAGCAGTAAGTTGCCTTTATTTTACCTCTAGTGTTCAAAAATGATTTAAAATACAGGGTGCTCCATAAGAAAAAAACATGTTTGATATGTATCTTTTTTTTTGAGCACCCTGTATAATATCAAATATTTTTAAATGGTTCTTTTAGCAAACCTGTGTCGCCGAAAAATATTTAGCCGTTTTCCGTTAAGAGACCGTGTCGTATATAGTGGGCCACCCTGTATAACACACTACCCCAAAATTCTCTAGTTTCAAAATAAAAAGACATACACAGTAAATGTTGAAAGAAATGTATTTCCTTCACCTAGTTTGAACCGTGACATCGCACTCATTTTAGTAAAAAATAACTTTCAACTTTTCGATATGCCAACCTTTGGTCTCTATATTGAGCCTCTTCAAAAATAAAAAGGAAACAAATATGCACATACAGGGCGTGAGCTACAATACACAAGTAACGCAATCAATGGACAATTAAAAAAAAAACAAAAAGTATACGAACAATTTCACAAAAGTATCCAAAAAAATTTAAAAAAGCTTTAAAAAGTACTTAAAAACTCATTTGAGCCAATGTTAATTATACTACTCCTATCTTATTATCCTTTATCATTTACATCTTGGGGAGTATCACCCTGCAACTCTCGCAAATTCCGAATCCTTAGACTTCTTCTCCACCAAGTCGAAGAGTCTGATCCTCCTTGGTGGTAAAACTCGATTTCCCCTCCAAGTCGGCGAGGTTTAGTGCTCCTTGTCGAAGTCACTGCGGTCCGAAGTGCCTCTGAACCCATCTCTGGATCTCTGCATCCCTTGGAACCTCTGAAAAATCTCGAATTTCCCCCATTACCCACTGCAGTGAGAACATTCTTCGCCACTCGGCATCCTCTTCTGGATCCTCATCTTCATCCGGTGGAAACCGCATTTCGTGTTGTACAGGAGCCCAAGGCTGCTCATCGTCAGACAATGAAAACAATGGACTCGAGGCTGATGCTTGGCGATGCAATCCTATTTTCCACTTCCATATTCTTTGGTAATAAATCGGAACGTGTTGATGAACTGTATTTCTTGATCCTCAGATTCTTCAGGCTCCATTTCTTCAGCTTGATTCTCGGAAAACCAGTGCTGCCCCTCGTGTTCGTAAGGTTGTATTTCCTCGGGAACCCAACGGTGTTCTTTATCAGGGCAGTTAAATGGCCCATCTCGTATTGCCCCCCATCTTGTAGTTTTTAAGTTTATATTCGTAGGTTAGAGTGATTTTAGGAAGGGAAATAAATGAGAAATGTCGAGTTCTCTACTTTATATAGCTATAGCTTGAAAGATGTAAATCTATAGAAAACTTCACAAGAGCTTTAAATTACATGTAGCTACTAAGAATCACGAAACGCTAACATATGTGTATCTGAATACCTGTACAGAATTCTATGGGTTGTGGGTTTTCGACGGTGAATGTTCCCCTATACGCTCGATCTTGCTGTAAGCAAAGTTTTTTCTAATTATGCTTTTTAAATAAAAAAAAATTGGATTTAACATATGCTACAAAAAAAAAATAGATTTGTCTAGAGTATTACGTGACATACTCGTTTGAGAGAAGGAAAGCACTTTACACTTAGACAGACAAGCAGAAACTAACTGCAAACTACATATTTCAAATAAACATACAAATGACAAGGAGTGGGGGACAACTAGAAATTATTGGAGTATTGGTATGTCGGAGCTTGTATGAGCTTGTATGAGGAGACCCGGTATATCAGAAACCTTCAACAGAACTACTATATCCTCTTCAAACAAAAATAAATTAATATTACGGCCTATAATATCTTGAACAATCTTAGTTTCATAACGTTCAAAAAAACAGTAAATATCCTCGGTAATAAGAATTCTAAAAGGCACATCTCCGCTATTTTTAAATTTCAGAGCACCGTCTTCCACTGTCATATGTTTTTTTTAGTTCACCAATCCATTTTTGAAACTGTCCAAAAGCAAAATCAATATCCTCAATTTGGATAGTTGGATAGGTCATTTTTTAATTTTCGATTGCAAAATTCAAATTTTTCAGAAAAAGGTAACTCACAACACAAAAACTCTAGAATTAAGGGTTTATCCTCGAAAGTTTTCTCACAAGACATATCTTTCACTTCTTTAACTTTAGGATCAAAAGAGAAGCAACCACAACCACCATATTTATCAGACATTGAATAGGTCACTATTTTTGCAATGTTACTATTAACCACTCAAACTTTTTGTACAACTTATGCAGATATCAAACTAAACTCTTTTGTTTAGAGGTTTCTAGCTAGAAATTAAGAACCCCCCTCTCCTTTTAACCCAAACACCGGCATTAATCTGTTTGTTCATGTTTAAAACGGGTTCAGACTTGTCTCAACACCTGCTGAAATCCGTTTGTCCACGTTTAAGATGGGTTCAGACTTGTCTAAACACCTCCATAGGTTATTAATTTATGAATTTGACCAGATAAATTTTCTATATAAAATTTGAAATATTTGAAGAAAACAACTAAACTATTTTTTTTTTACCTTTAAAGTACATAATCAGCACGAATTCAAGATTATTTACGTAATATTGCGAAATTAAGCGACAAAATCAAATTTTACGAAGAGAAAAAGGCAATGACAGGCAATTTCCAGAAGTTTTCCATAAAAGATAATTGGGAGGAAATATTTCTACCAAGAACGATATCTCATCGTTCTCAGTGCTACCAAGCTTCAAAAAAATCTGTCTCTATCCCTCGAAGGGTTGTGAATAAATTATAAGTACTTACCTACCTATTTAAATTTTGTATAAGTGATAATAATAGTAATAAAATGTTTTGTAAATAAATACAAAAAAAATAAAATAAGCGTATAATGAAAAAATAATAAAAAGCTACCCTTACACTTATCATTTGAAATGCTGTTCTAAATATAATTTCTCATGTTATGGAATTTCCTGCGGTGTACTCGGAATTGGGTATAAGATAACGCTTATCGTCCGCGTAAGATAAGACTGCCTTATTTTTAAGTTCCACATACTTATCATGCAAATGTGATCGAAACATATTCATATTGCGGTAAATAAGGGTTCCTGCAACATCAACTGCTGTCTTGTAATCTTCAAGACTGAGTTCCTTATTCGTTATATAGTCGGGAACTCCCTTTGCCTTTTTAGTAAATTCCCATCGACATTTACGCAATAGGCTTTGGCTCTAGTTCCATGGAATTCCCACACAATTTTACCGGCATATTCATCTTTATTTTTTCCAAGAATTGAAGAATTAACGAGTATATTGTGTGGATGATTCTGTGAGTAATTTGAGGTGTCGAACCGATCTATTTCAGCCTTCATATCGGCATAAAAATTTTTGGTTATCACGTGCAAAATTAGGGATCAGTATCAGTGTAAAGTAAGATAGCCCGGTCTCCATATTTGGGTTTCACATAGTATACACAAAATCATACATGATAGTTTTTGCTAAATCTAAAATTCAGAAACCTACATAAATAGGGTTATCATATACAACTCTCTGTTTAGCTAAATTAATAGCCACAAGTTTTTTTTTTCAAATATGGCGATGTTTTTTAAATAGAGTTTTTATTACTTCAATGGCTAATGTGTTTCACATTTACCCTTTTATCCACATTCTCCATCGTTTTCCCAAAGACAGCGTTATTCATTAATTTAAAGAAGTCCTTTTCAAACTTATTTGACGCCGCATTCCTTTTGGATGTGTTTCGATCAACCTAAGTTTTTAACCATTATTTGAAACTTAAAATGCGGTAGATTTTTGTGAGCTTCAAACCATGACTCAACCATTTTCAATTTCGGTGTCATCCAACGATTTAAGACAACCAGTGGGTAAGGGTTGCGACATTGCTGATCCGTGTAAATTAATAACATCCAGATACATAATGTACGATGTAGGTTTAGAGGCGTCATAATTTGACATAAACTGATTGATTATTCGCAACCAATTTCCTGACACTGCACTGGCTAACACCACCGTGTTTAAAGAAGTGTACCATGTCTAAATCCGTTAACAGCTCTAGCTCTATTTGCGTTGATTTTAGTGCTGCATCAAATGACAGACCTGGAGCTGTGTAGTACTGACACTGATCTAAACCATAAGTTTCTCTGCAGACCTGTTAGTATCAATACATCTGATGTCAAATAAGGATCAGAGTACTGACCTAGTGTTTGACAATTAAATTGATTCCACACATCGATAGCACGCTCATAGTCTTCCTCTTTAATTGATTCGTTGCAAAGTTTAGTATTTTAGGAAAATTCCAACTTTTCAAACATATAATAATAATAATAATAATAATAATAATAATTTATTCATGCCAAGTACAGGAAACTGTTTACACACGTCATAAAAGAAGAAAAAATAAATTTTTTGGCGAGTCAGCTGGGGCGCCCTCAACCAGTTTAAACAATCACACACATATTAAAATCATGTCAATTGACTAAAATTAAAATTAAGATATTCGTTAAAACTATAAAATGCATTAGCAATAAGTACATTTTTAATCCCATTCTTAAAACTATTCAGGCTGTTTGATATTAAGAGAGGAGGTAAAACATTAAAAAATGTTATGGCCCAGTAGTTGCGGCCGTCCTGACACCTTCTCTCCATGGGTGACAAATCGATTAGTGCTTTGTTTCACGTACATCAGGCATTCAAGGATATAAATGCAAGGAACTGTCAACAGACCGCACCGGACAAAAGCAGCCCGACATTCATCTCCGAAACCCAAGCCCGCCAACAACCTGACAGCCCGTCGCTGCAAAGAGAACACCCTACTCATCCCTGCACAATGTCCCCATGCAAGAATGACATACGAGGCATGCGACTGGAATAGGGAAAAATAGGCCGACCTGGCCACTCCATAAGACACATTATTCATTAGATTTCTAAGAACATATAAACCTCTGGCAAGCTTTCCGCACAAGGCATCCACATGTCTATGCCAGAGCAGTCCCGGGTCTAGGGTAGCCCCAAGAAACTTGGCTACCTGAGGATCACTCTCAAAGCCCCCCAAACTACGCAGAGTGAACACTACACTTACAGTTTTGTCGCCATTCAGCAACAGCTTGTTGGAATTAAACCAAGCCTCTGCAGCACGCACAACCTCAACAGATTTGTCAATGCAGTCCTGCAGGGAGACATATACAATAATGAAAAATTAAGGAATATGAGTTCACTTAATTCACTACTAAACTGGAGTTGGTGATCTTTACTCTCCTTCTGACGGTGTAAACACTGTCCCTGTCATAGGCACTGCCCTGTATTGCCTCATTGAGACATGGATATGGTCATATTCCTCTATAAGCTTAATTGGACTATACTTTGATGGAACACCGCCACATGCAAACATCAAATACACACTAAAGATTTGCTCATTAGGATCCTTTCCGGCTGCCATGTACTGCTTGACAACCTTACCTATAATCTGTATCCTAGTCTTGTCATTAGTTAGGCCTTTTGTTGCTGCCACTGCTGCAGCAAAGGCATAATCTGCTGATGAGTGTTCAAGCATATGACCTCCTGATTGGCAGCTAGAATTTATTATCATTAACAAACCATCTGGTGTTAAATTCAGAATTTGACACATAGTTGGGATGTCTTTTGCAGAATATATTGCTCCTGCCAATGGAGTCATGAATGTCTTATCAAGTGTGTTATTTTCACAGTACTCAATCAATTTGCAAAAAGTTTCAAAGCAAATTAAACTATGTGACGCTTTTATTTTATAATATTAATTTACTATCAAGGGTTATTGGGAATGTTAAGCACTGATTAGTTCTTGTTTGTTAATTGGAATCTCTGGAACTTACTAAAAGAAAATCGTTACTTATTACCTTACTTCAGAAAGAGCGAAAGGAGGTGAATAGTAAGTAATCGAGCAGGAGCACTAGCGGGCCGCCAGCAACAGTGAAGATGGGGTAGGTTCAATACGATATTAGTTGTATTATTTTATATCCCGATAGGCGCCACGTGATTTCCGGAAGACGCCAGGTCCTGAGAAGGATGTTATGCCGTACAGGAATATACCAATCACGAAATATATCCCTCTTTCACTACCACTTTCCTAACTACTCTGATTTAAATTTACTTTTAATAAAAAAAATGAAAATAAGAAACTATAAATCTCAATTATCTGCACCAGTCAAAATCCGCATGAAATTAAAGCAAAATTGTTTGAGGACAAATAACACTGTTTCTATTGATAGATTGGTTAACAAATTAAGGAAAGGCAATTCAAATAAAATTTGAAATGCTATAAAGCAATTAAACACAAAATTTAAGGTAATTGCAATATTCTCGAATATATGGTGAAGGAACTTTATGTATTAATGAATATGAATTATTACTAATCAATACGGCTCTCAATAATCAACTAATTAGGGACGGAGCTCAGGGTTTATGGCCATAAACTTACACAGGGTAGCTTCCGTAGCTTACCAACTAATGACTAACGCTGTAATGTTAGAGTGATTATTGAATACCTGATCAAATCTAACTTTAAATACCTGAAAATTGAAATTTACTTAATAAGGATACATACTAAAGTGAGGAATCACGAGCCCTCAATATCTGTCCTCAAAATTACACAACACAATACGGTACAAGACATAAAGGGTGCGGTACATAAAAGATTCGTAACTGTACAGACGTAGTGCTGTCCAATACCTAGCAAAAGTTAATTCTTTATAAATAAATTAAAGTGTGTGAAGCACAAACAAATTGAAGATCTGAGAGAACTTACTACTCAGTAAATTGTCATAAAAATTGATCAAAAAAAAAAATAACAAGAATCGCTTACTTGGGGCCTCAATACTATCAAAAAAAATTACTACTTTAAATTGTTATGGTGACGGCAAGAAGTAAAGTTAATAATTAAAATTGATAAGATAGAAAAAGTTACGTTAGTCGGTTCAACGCTCAGCCACTATCGTCGCCCATTTACAACATAACAAATTGGAAAGCTCTCACTCTAAACTATCCCCTTATCGCGGATCAGGGTGGTCCGGAAGAGCAGCCATCCGAAGGCCTCTGATGAGGAGCAGGCCTCCAGGAACGGCGTGGATGTTCCAAAAATGCGCCGACAAGGCACGTGGACGGCGGAAGAACGTCAGACGTAGAAGCCCGTTAATACAAAAAAACGTGGACGTAGCAGAAGCCCGTCAAAAAAAAAACGTGGACGTAGCGGAAGCCCGTCACAAAAAAAACCCCTATAGAAACACGTGAATTAGCACGGAAAACTACAGAATATTCCATTAAATGGAGCTACACATACCTGCAAGGTTGACAAACGGGGCAAGGTGATGACGTTGGCGGCGTGGCTTGCTTTTTATCCCTCCAAGAGGTAAAGGTAGAGCGGCGAAAATCGACAATAATCCTCTCCACGAGGATCCGGAAAAACTTCAAAAAGCAACTACCATTTGGAATATGCCCTGGTCTTGATCCTCCAAAGAGTATTGAGATGAAAATCACTCAAAGTAGACCACGAGGACATTTGCAAATCACGGCCAGCACGACGGGATTCTGGCTCACGCACCAGAAGTCAGAATCAAAAAATCAAAAGTCAATGTCCTGCCCTTTTATACCCACGAGTGACCTTCATAACCCTTCCGCAATGATGCCCAAAATGCCACAAACAAATATGCACATGCTCGACCCACGATGACGTCACGAAGAGTAGCCGAAAACAAACAGCTGAAAATAGTAGAAAAAAGGAGACAGAAGAAATGCGGAACAGCAAAACAGGAAGAAGTATCCCATTAGTAATGGCCAATTAGTCCAACCTCAAGGAAAGTAACATCAATCTCCACGAAATCAAAACTGACAATAAGTACCTTTTAGTACTCTGGTGACGTCAGAATACGGTATGGGAGAATTGGACGATGACAGACGGCGCCATCCATCGAAGGGAACGCTGTCGGGAGCTTCGCCGATATCGCTCGGAATATGAGTCTCTCTCGCTCTAGCTCGCTAAGATGTGGGAAGATGGTCTATGTCCGGGGCGCTCGGATGTAATTACCGAACTTCGCAATTGTCACTAATGAGTGATGGCTAAGTGACAGTGACACTATTTGGCAATTTTGCACGATTTTATTACTTAACCCACTTCCAAACATCGTAACATAAACATAAGCAAACGAACCCCCAATCCAGATTTACAGAAAACCTACAATAACGATGGAAACACACACTCCTGGCCGATTGGCCATGGCAATTTCACCACAATCCCCCGATCCTCCAAGTCCAGGAAAACAATAAAAATAGAGGTAGGTACATTCATGAAAGGGTCCCCAAACGGGAAAACTCAGCTTGAAATTCCAGCTAACAGGCGACACCTTCCACTTATAAAACAATGGGAGCTAATGCCGGGCTGTCCACACTCTTCTCAACCCAGAAAGGTAAACTCAGGCATCATGAAACAGAACGCAATAGAAGGCAATACATTCTCAGTCAAAAAGGGCAGATAACCAAGGTGATATTGGAAATTACTGAACTAGGTACACAATAAAACTCTGACCTAATGGGCGAAAACCATAATTACCCCAATTAAGGTAAGTGCATAAATTTCACAATGTTACAAATCCCCCCCAAGTTTAAAGAATTTTACCCAAAATTCTTAAGCGTTAAACAAAAAATCCAGAAAGCTAAACTTAAAGGTCGAAAGCAAAATCCAAAAACATTAATCCAATATTTAGTGCAACAATCAACATAAATGAAATTTAGGTGAAACCAAAAAAAAAAAAAACTACTAATTATCATCAGGACGATGTGACTTTAAATCTTTTGCATGCCATATTCCTGCAAATCTATCTTGACTATCCTTCAATTCAAAAGTCCAAGGTGAAAGTTTTTTCGCTATAACAAAAGGTCCAACAAATCTGGGGGCTAATTTGGCATTAAAGTACTTAGATGCATCCGACAGAACATGGTTTCGCCTCCATACTTGTTGATTAGGTATGAACGTCTCATCACGTCGACGCAAGTCATAATTCTTCTTATTTGCTTGATAGGCTTTACCCAATTTCTGTCGAATATCCTCATACAGCTTTCTAAAACCGATAACACGCTTTTCATTCCGTTGCTCACGAGTAATTCTAATTGGCTCATCTGAATCTTCTTTTGAGATGTTCTTTGCCTCAATTTCTCTTCCAAATACAATAAAATTTGGGGTATGTCCAGTCACTTCGTGAACAGAAGAACGAACAGCATGTCCTACTATACCCAGATATTTATCCCAATGACGATGGTTCTCTGTAACATATGCCATAAGCATAGTCTTCACAACTCTATTCATTCTTTCACAAGGATTTGCCTGAGGGTGATAATAAGCAGTATACTTAATCTGAACGTTAAATTTATCCATTAAACTTCGAAACTCAGTTGACTTAAACTGAACTCCATTATCTACAATAATAGCTCTGGGGCTACCAAAAATATAAAGAACGTGCTCCTCAATACATCTACAAACAGCTGAAGCAGTAGCTGCTCTTAACGGAAAAAGCAAGGAAAATTTACTGAAGCAATCCGCTACCACGAGAATATGAGTGTATCCGGAAGTAGAGCGAGGAAGGGGTCCCACTAAATCTGCACAAAGTAATTCGAATGGTCTACTTATAGCTGTTTGTGAACTTAACATGAGGCCTATAGGTTTCTTTTGCTCAGGTTTGATGGCAATACAAGTTCTGCACCGTTTCACATAGTGGGCAACGTCAGCTGTCATCTTTGGCCAATAGTACTTTCTTTGTAGATGTTGCAAAGTCTTGAAAACACCCACATGGCATAATTGTTCATGCGCAACATTAATAAGTCCAAATCGATTCTCTTTTGGTACTACTTCTCGCCAATAATCATCAGCGTGTGCCAATTCTGGATATTTTGGATTGACTCTTTTATACAGCTTGTTCCCATCAATTCTAAAGGTTGCAAACTTACGAGGGCTGTTCTGAGTCTTCGCAACCAACTGCAGAAACCAAGCATCTTGTATATTGTGATAGTCTTTGTCTAGGTTCACTTCATCAATGATAGGCACTGTCCGAGACAAGGTATCTGGTACTATGTGATCTTTCCCTTTTCGATGGATGATAGTGTAGTCAAATTGCTGCATTCTTAAAGCCCACCTGGCTAAACGTCCTGTAGGATTCTTCAAATTATTAAGCCATACTAAGCTGTGATGATCGGTAATAACAGTAAAGTGTATGCCTTCCAAATATGGTCTTAATTTTTCTACAGCCCACAATACTGCTAAACATTCTCTTTCAGTCACTGTGAAGTTTCTCTCGTTTTTAGTTAGTGATCTAGAGATATATGCCACTACTTTTTCTCCTTCAGGATGTTCTTGGCTAAGCACAGCTCCTATTCCGAAACCAGAAGCATCAGTTTGCACAATAAAAGGTCGGCTAAAATCCGGGCATGTTAACACCGGTGCACTCACTAAAAGGTCTTTAATATTTTGAAATGCCTTTTCACAGTCTTCTGTCCATGTGAAATTCTGATTCTTCCTAGTAAGGTTGGCCAAAGGTGCAATAAGGGTGGAAAATTGAGGCACAAAACGTCGGTACCATGACGCAATCCCTATCATACGTCGTACTTCTCCTACATTAGTCGGTGTGGGAATCTTCAATATGGCACTTACTTTTTCTGAATCTACATGAAGGCCATTTCTGTCTACTACATATCCAAGATATCGCAATTCAGGTCTACAAAACTTACACTTTTCTTTAGAGACTGTTAATCCGGCAGCAATTAGTCTGTTAAAAACGGCTGTTAAAATTTCAATATGTTTTTCATATGTTGGAGTTACAATAACAATGTCGTCTAAATAGACAAAAACATATTCATCCAAATCTGCAGAAAGAACTTGGTCAATCAATCTCTGCCAAGTAGCAGGTGCATTGGATAATCCCATAGGTAGTCTTTTAAATTGGAACAATCCTCTTCCAGGAATAGTGAATGCTGTAAGTTGTTTTGAGGGTTCAGAGAGGGGTACTTGAAAATATGCTGATTTGATGTCCATTGATGATAGGTATTGAGCATTACGAAGTTTGTCCAAAGTTGATGATATATATGGAATTGGATAAGCATCTTTTTTCGTAATGGCATTCAGCTTCCTATAGTCAACCACAAATCTCCATGAAACACCATCAGATTTCTTTATCAAAAGAATTGGAGACGACCAGGGGCTGTTACTTGGTTCGATGACATTATCTGCCAAAAGTTTGTCGAGCTCTTCATTGATATGTTTTTGCATATAGGGGGAGACCGGATAGTAACGTTGCTTAATAGGTTGTTGGCTATTAACGTCAATGTGATGTTGCACTAGATTAGTACATCCAAGCTTATCACCCATTTTCTCAAAGGAACTTTGCACTAAATCATCTAAACTTTGCTGTTGTGTGGGGGTAAGATCTACAGAATTTTTCAAAATTGAATTGATTGTAGGTGTTGTTTTATCTGGATCCGCAAATTCCCAACAACCGTTTCTTAAGTTTGGGACAATACCCATTCGTTTCCAAAAGTTTGTTCCTAAAATTAATGTCTGGGGAAAAGTAGGGAATACCAGCACATCTATAACTTTAATGATGCCTTCGCAACAAAATGGTACAGTAAGTATACCTAATCCTTCGCAACTTTCTCCATTAGCAACCGTACAAGATATTTTATTTGTAGAGTTTAAGGGCAATCCAAGCTTGCTAAGTTGCATCCAACCAGGTCCTCCTAGGATGGTATCAGCGGCTCCACTATCCAATAGTCCCTTAAATTCGACGCCTAGAACAGTCACTTTCAAATAAGGTCTCTCATCATGTTGGGAATGAGCTAAAATAAAATCCAGGACAGCTTTTTGTGGATTAAATTCTTTATTAGAATGGATCGTCGATGGAGTGGACGCTATACGATCATCTAGGGTCTTCCATTGGAGTTTTCCCGTAGGCGAGCACTTAGGACAGGTTCTAACAGTACAATCAGGACGACCGCACTTGAAGCAATATCTCCCACTTTTTGGTTTGTCACACTGGGAAGCGCGGTGTCCAACAGCTTTACAATTCCAGCATGTCATCTTATTGTTACTTCATTACAACTTGCTCCACTAGTAGATCCCTTATCAGAGTACACATAAGCCAAGTCAGGTTCTAAAAACTTTTTGTTCTTAGGGGGTGGCACATAAGATTCAATTGCCTCTTTGCGCTCTTCTAATTGTCTACCCATTTCTATTAAGTCATCTATCGACTTTACTGTAATTAATCCTAACTGACTCTGGTAAAAAGGTGTAATATTTTTCAATAAAATCTTTAGTTGCAATCTCTCTGACACTGGCATAGTAAGTCTTTCAAACATATTCTTCATTGTGGCTATATATAGTCCCATGGATTCTTTTGGTCCTTGAGTACGTTGTTTTATTTCCTCAAACAGTTTGTCATTATAATCGCTTGGAAAAAACTGTTTACGCAGCTGAGCAACAAGTTCATCCCATGTCGACACTTTTGTCTTGATCGAGTTATACCATATCTTGGCTGGTCCTTTAAATAAATCTGCAGCAGCTGAACAAAGTTGGGCTTTAGGCACATTGCGAGACAGACATAGTTCGTCGACTCTTTCCAAAAATGAATTCAATGACATATTTTCTCCGTCATAAGCGATGTTCCATTTATACACAGGCACTGACCATTTGTTATGGCTACAATAGTCTACTCTGCGTCTAATAGGGCTGGGCAGTTCTTCTACTTCGTCCTCCTCATCTTCACTCTCTGAGCTACTAGATGTTTCAGAAGCTAACGCGGTAGAGGAAAAAAGTTCGGCCAATTCTACAGCTCCATGCGTTGCACTAAGTTGTTTATACTTTTTCGCCTTTTTCACCAAAGTAGAATGTAACCCTAATATATCAATGATGGCTTTTGATCGTTCGCTATTCTCTCGCGCTGTTGTCGCTTTACTTCGCTCTATACGTCCATACACATGCCACAGTTTGGTAGATATCTTCATGAAAGCACTGCTTGCAGTTTCATCAGCAAAGTCCGCAATCAAGGTAGAAGCGTCGTCCATCTTCTCTTTAGTTACATCCAGTTCGTTGGAAAATGTAAATGGATAAGCTGGGTAGGTGAGTGGTTTTCCAGCATCTTCTAGTTTCAAAAGTCTCCTTAAGGATTTTCTCATACTCTCTACAGTAGTCGCATCTTCTACTGTGATTCCTCTAAACGTTAGTTCATAAGTCAGTTCCTCCTTATCCAGACGATTTATTTCCTTCTTAATAGACATGGCTATAGAGTTCAAGTCAACTGTACGGTATTTTAATAAAGTTTAGAAAGAAAGAAACTATCAACCTATTTTGAAAGTTAAAGTTCCAAAACCAATAAAAATATTTAGTTCCTTATAGTAACAAAATTAAAGTTTACAGAGTCCACCCTCCAAAATAAATTCAAGATAATTTGAAAAGAGTTCAACACCAGAAACACAATTGAAAAACTTGATTTAAGTTGCACAACCGCACAAGGATTCAAACACTAAATCACTCCAAAATTTACACTCTTAACCTTAAAACTTCAACTCCTTTGAGTCAGCTACAACACTATGCAACAAATGCCCAAAAAAAATCCAAAAAAAATAAGTCCAAAATAATTTTCAGAGAATGCAACAAGTATCAACTATCAAAGTATGCACTCAATGCACAAAAAAAAATCTTTAAACTTCAAAACTGCATCAATAGAATATTCGAGTCCCAAGTAAAATATGAAAAGGCTTGACCCCAAAAAAAATCCTAAGTCCCAAAAATCCAATCAACAATCAGTAATTGGTTAGTAATTCTTCTGAACAATGAACAATGTTTTAAAACGTCTGCCAACGTTTGTTTTAATGCCCCACGTTGGGCGCCATAAATTTGTGACGCTTTTATTTTATAATATTAATTTACTATCAAGGGTTATTGGGAATGTTAAGCACTGATTAGTTCTTGTTTGTTAATTGGAATCTCTGGAACTTACTAAAAGAAAATCGTTACTTATTACCTTACTTCAGAAAGAGCGAAAGGAGGTGAATAGTAAGTAATCGAGCAGGAGCACTAGCGGGCCGCCAGCAACAGTGAAGATGGGGTAGGTTCAATACGATATTAGTTGTATTATTTTATATCCCGATAGGCGCCACGTGATTTCCGGAAGACGCCAGGTCCTGAGAAGGATGTTATGCCGTACAGGAATATACCAATCACGAAATATATCCCTCTTTCACTACCACTTTCCTAACTACTCTGATTTAAATTTACTTTTAATAAAAAAAATTAAAATAAGAAACTATAAATCTCAATTATCTGCACCAGTCAAAATCCGCATGAAATTAAAGCAAAATTGTTTGAGGACAAATAACACTGTTTCTATTGATAGATTGGTTAACAAATTAAGGAAAGGCAATTCAAATAAAATTTGAAATGCTATAAAGCAATTAAACACAAAATTTAAGGTAATTGCAATATTCTCGAATATATGGTGAAGGAACTTTATGTATTAATGAATATGAATTATTACTAATCAATACGGCTCTCAATAATCAACTAATTAGGGACGGAGCTCAGGGTTTATGGCCATAAACTTACACAGGGTAGCTTCCGTAGCTTACCAACTAATGACTAACGCTGTAATGTTAGAGTGATTATTGAATACCTGATCAAATCTAACTTTAAATACCTGAAAATTGAAATTTACTTAATAAGGATACATACTAAAGTGAGGAATCACGAGCCCTCAATATCTGTCCTCAAAATTACACAACACAATACGGTACAAGACATAAAGGGTGCGGTACATAAAAGATTCGTAACTGTACAGACGTAGTGCTGTCCAATACCTAGCAAAAGTTAATTCTTTATAAATAAATTAAAGTGTGTGAAGCACAAACAAATTGAAGATCTGAGAGAACTTACTACTCAGTAAATTGTCATAAAAATTGATCAAAAAAAAAAAATAACAAGAATCGCTTACTTGGGGCCTCAATACTATCAAAAAAAATTACTACTTTAAATTGTTATGGTGACGGCAAGAAGTAAAGTTAATAATTAAAATTGATAAGATAGAAAAAGTTACGTTAGTCGGTTCAACGCTCAGCCACTATCGTCGCCCATTTACAACATAGCAAATTGGAAAGCTCTCACTCTAAACTATCCCCTTATCGCGGATCAGGGTGGTCCGGAAGAGCAGCTATCCGAAGGTCTCTGATGAGGAGCAGGCCTCCAGGAACGGCGTGGATGTTCCAAAAATGCGCCGACAAGGCACGTGGACGGCGGAAGAACGTCAGACGTAGAAGCCCGTTAATACAAAAAAACGTGGACGTAGCAGAAGCCCGTCAAAAAAAAAACGTGGACGTAGCGGAAGCCCGTCACAAAAAAAAAACCCTATAGAAACACGTGAATTACCACGGAACCTGCATACTACACATACCTGCAAGGTTGACAAACGGGGCAAGGTGATGACGTTGGCGGCGTGGCTTGCTTTTTATCCCTCCAAGAGGTAAAGGTAGAGCGGCGAAAATCGACAATAATCCTCTCCACGAGGATCCGGAAAAACTTCAAAAAGCAACTACCATTTGGAATATGCCCTGGTCTTGATCCTCCAAAGAGTATTGAGATGAAAATCACTCAAAGTAGACCACGAGGACATTTGCAAATCACGGCCAGCACGACGGGATTCTGGCTCACGCACCAGAAGTCAGAATCAAAAAATCAAAAGTCAATGTCCTGCCCTTTTATACCCACGAGTGACCTTCATAACCCTTCCGCAATGATGCCCAAAATGCCACAAACAAATATGCACATGCTCGACCCACGATGACGTCACGAAGAGTAGCCGAAAACAAACAGCTGAAAATAGTAAAAAAAAGGAGACAGAAGAAATGCGGAACAGCAAAACAGGAAGAAGTATCCCATTAGTAATGGCCAATTAGTCCAACCTCAAGGAAAGTAACATCAATCTCCACGAAATCAAAACTGACAATAAGTACCTTTTAGTACTCTGGTGACGTCAGAATACGGTATGGGAGAATTGGACGATGACAGACGGCGCCATCCATCGAAGGGAACGCTGTCGGGAGCTTCGCCGATATCGCTCGGAATATGAGTCTCTCTCGCTCTAGCTCGCTAAGATGTGGGAAGATGGTCTATGTCCGGGGCGCTCGGATGTAATTACCGAACTTCGCAATTGTCACTAATGAGTGATGGCTAAGTGACAGTGACACTATTTGGCAATTTTGCACGATTTTATTACTTAACCCCACTTCCAAACATCGTAACATAAACATAAGCAAACGAACCCCCAATCCAAATTTACAGAAAACCTACAATAACGATGGAAACACACACTCCTGGCCGATTGGCCATGGCAATTTCACCACAATCCCCCGATCCTCCAAGTCCAGGAAAACAATAAAAATAGAGGTAGGTACATTCATGAAAGGGTTCCCAAACGGGAAAACTCAGCTTGAAATTCCAGCTAACAGGCGACACCTTCCACTTATAAAACAATGGGAGCTAATGCCGGGCTGTCCACACTCTTCTCAACCCAGAAAGGTAAACTCAGGCATCATGAAACAGAACGCAATAGAAGGCAATACATTCTCAGTCAAAAAGGGCAGATAACCAAGGTGATATTGGAAATTACTGAACTAGGTACACAATAAAACTCTGACCTAATGGGCGAAAACCATAATTACCCCAATTAAGGTAAGTGCATAAATTTCACAATGTTACAACTAGCCATCCTGACTGACATGATAAGATGTTTTTTTGGATCATTAGACTGTTTAAATATAGCATGATCGGTTTTGTATGTGCAGACATAACAAATTCTGCACACAGCAGTAGAAGTCACAACAGCTTTATCTTTTGATGACCCTTCTTTCCCATCAGATTTTGCAGAAAGCTTGTAGAAAAATTTAAATTTCCACATTTTGTCTCCGTCTGCTTTCTTCACTGACCTTGACTGAGGCCCAATCTCATATATTATTTTAGAGCAAAATTCTAATGCCTTGCTTGCCCTGTCTGGATATAAATTCTCATCATAATCTTTGCATATGTTTTTGAATGCTTTCTTTAGGTCTATAAAGCTCATTCCTTCAGCAGAATGATGCTTGATGAAATCTTCTGGAGTCACACCATTTATGATAAACTCTTTAAGAGTGGCATGGTTGGCTAACTCAGCTGGAGCCTGACCCACAACTTGGTAGGCTTTCGTTAGATTGTCTACTGATTCTCCTGTTGTGCGAGCAACATCTTCCATCGTAGTTGATTGTCCTGCCATTATCTCTGATATATAGAGTAATCCCCTGTTCAACCAAGTGCCTAATATATGAGCTATTTTCACTAACTTGCTCGAATTGGGATAAGTCAATATTCTCAAAATCGACCTTACTGTCAACAATTGGGATATTGATGTTCAATGACAATACTCCTTTAAAATTGGTCTTAACAGGAACTAGATATGAGCTACTAGCCGGATTTTCTCTCAATAACAAAGTTGTTATTACACCACAACGAGTAAATTTCAACTGCTCTATATAACTAGTTAAATCGGTCTTCTCAACAGTGAGTTTTATCTGATCTTTGCTAATAGTATGGAATACAAACTTACACTTGTAGTACATATGTCACCCTGCTTGCTGCTTTCATATATTTCTCATATCAACGTAGGAATAGGAGAAGACACCCTTTTGGCGAATAATCTTAAAGTCATTATCATGGGGAAAATATTTTCTTACATCGCGGCATTGATCATATTTTAAATTTTGACTTAGTTTTTCTAAACTGGGTGCCATAAATCTGAAACTCTCTAAGAAGCGAAGTTTAAGAAAGACCTTTTTTGTTACTCCTGCTCATATCTACATATGAGCCAACATGGAGGTGTTTGGAGAAAGAGATAGAGCTCTCTTTGTTTTGAGGAATGGTGTCAATATCCTCGTTTTTGAGGCTAGAGTTTTAATAAACAGATGAGCATCGGAATTGGTCATATTTTGGCAAAAGATTGGGATAAACAATGGGACTTTATAATTAAGGTTACATATGGAGTGGGCCATTCCGGAGAACTGGTCGGATAAATTTTGATTCATCACGTACTCGTTTATCTCCCACATTAAATGGCTTCTCACATATATAACAATGAGTAGCAGAATGAAATGCATGATTTTCTTCGAGAGTTAAAGGGGTCATGGGAACTATTCAACTCAAAAACCAATCGTAGATGTCAATCACTCTCTAACCGTTCAACAAATATTTCATTTGCCCGAGGACCCCCACAGCTCTCGTATTTAGAATGCAAGTCATCAAAATCACATTTAATGTAGTAAGCAAAAGTATAAGAAACATGCTTGTGGGTTTTAACAGTGTAAGATGAATCAGGATTGAGGATATCTTGTTGAAAATGGAGGGGTTCAAGGATGCGTTCGAAGTGGGCATATACTACAAAAAGTACTTAGTTTTTTTTTCAAAATTAATACATTTACGAATATCCTTGGGGACATCTTCAGCAAAGTTGTTTTTAATTACTTTACTACCGGGTAATTTTACATACATTAAACATTTACATTACATAAAACCCCCGCTCACAAATATAAACCGAACCATGATGCCTCCATAACTGACCTGAGAGCAATCGAAATATATTCTTTATGACAATAGTGATTGTTACCTGAATTGTCAGTACCTTATTAAAAGTAAATTTACATATGTCCCTTTTCTCGATAATGTGAAATATAGGGGACCCACGACTTCAATAGTAGTTCTGGAATTAACACATTTTTTCTTCCAATCCATAAACATTCACAGAAATATTATTGAGTTGCTCAAATTTAGAAATGTCTAACAGAAAATTCCATACCTGTGAACAGTGGCTCATGTTGAAAATCCTTGTAGTGCGCGACTCTATCAGGATGTCCAACTCTCCCAACTGGATAAACATTGGCCAAAATTGACCACATGCAACACCTTGGTGTGATCTTCATTTTTTATGTTTAGAACAGCCTGCTTGTCTTTAATTTGCATCGGAAGATCGATGAAGGAAGATCCCCTTACAGGATTGATGCGTTTAATAGAGATCCTGATATGCGAGAGTTTCTGGAGAGACCAAAACCTGTGAAATAAACAAATTTCTTAACTTAAATATGTAATAAATTTTAAAACACCCTGTATAGATACCACTATCTTTCTCTTCAAACTGTGTGATTTTGTTTTCTATTGTAGAAACAAAATCCTGATATAACTCCTGTACATCAGCTCTCTCACAAACCATACGAAATTTTGTGTTGAATGATTTGGATTCAGAAATATCCTTACTTTGGAGGAAGAAACACCCAAATAGTACCACGCAAACCTTGCTGGTTTTTAGGAGGGTCAGTTTTTCCTCAATCAGCTGAACTGAGCGTTTTCTGAGCACATCCATGATGGGTGTATACTTGTGGGATATTGCTTCGTGGCTAGTGGGTAGATACAAATCCTACACCTAAATGCTGTCTATATAACAGCCACACGAACCTCCTCCTCCTCCAAATCCCGGCTACTCCTAAAACATGCAGGTGAGGTTGATGCAACTGCAAAAAATATTTTTAAAATTAAATGTTACTAAAATTGTTAATTATTTCATGAATCGTAAAACTAATTATTTAAAAAAATAATCCTACCATTAGAAACGTCTGGTATTGCTCTAGGACTGTGACTTCTGGTGGCACCTTTTCGCAAGCATACGACGCACATAGAATTTGTGTCATGGAAGTGACATATACACTTCATTATAAAAATGTTATGAATAGCCTCTTTCAATCTAGTAACAACAGAATTGTGGGATCCCATCATATTATTTGCTCTGAAGCAAAATGAATAAAATATTTTTTGTAAGAGATATTGTGTTGTTTAAAAAAGGAAATTATTTGTTCAAATAAAGCTGCGCCCGTTGAATTGGAATTAAAGCTCTAATTTTCATTGCCGCATTAATTCTAACAATCAACCCTACATTTTTATTTGTTGGCTCGTCCGCAAAAATGATAAATTTATTTTCGTTCATCAAACTGACAAGATTTTGCCTCTGAGAAACCGCAGTAACATTACAAATTACAGATTTAACTTTCGTACAGCTACACTTTTTTTTTTTTGGCTATTTCCGAATCATTACAAGTCGCACGTAGCCACCCTGGAAAATGCTCCATGAGCCTAAAGGGCAAATAATGTTCAGCTATGAAAGCTGCCTCCGTATAGTCGCTTCTTTCGCTTTTACCTCACGTTTGACTTCTTTGTCAGTCAGCACCTTGCTTGTGCTGCCAAATATGGCAGATATGGACCTCCGGTTGTAAAGCTTTTGGCAGCTTCCTTTGTGCTTCGTAGTATCACGGCGTTTAATTAGATCTGCTTTATCATGGCTTATTTTTTTGTCCGTTAAAAAAACTAATTTTAACAAATCTTGCGTCATAATTAAAAAAAAGCATATTGAGGCAACAGCCGTGTCAGTCAAATATATTTACAAAAAAACAAACATGTTCATTTTCAAAAAGAACAGATGGTAAACTTCATTAAAGGGTACCATATGCTGTTCTTGTTTTGGCAAAAAAACTAAAGAACATTTCTAAGAAAGTCATTATGCAACTCAAATGAATGTCTCAGTGGTCCAACCTCAGGGTGGAACAGTGAGAAAAGTGGGCCCTCTCTACTTGACAAATTGTATCAAGTATTTTTGCCTATTTGTTAGGCCTTGAGTTGAGGGTGCGGGAAGAATCAGTCTTATATCTTTTCTAAGCACTAAAGATACATCGGGAACTGGCGGTTTGAAAAATCTGTCAAAGAATTGTTACTCTTCCTGAAAAATGACACTTCGAAATCATTTCGAATACACAAGAAAGGACTTGACCCACGTAATACACTGCTACACTCTTTTGCTTAAATTCTACTAAGACATATTTGTCTTCAAATTAGAAGACGTCAGATTCATCTTCAATGAATTCTTCGAGTCTTGAAGCTCCATTTGATTTTCATCTGCTTTCTCACCATCGGAATCACTATCAAATCTCTGTTTCTTTACTTTCTTTCTCTTTGCAGGACTTGGTTTCTTTGATTCAATCAGTTCCATCTTTTCCGGAGTATCGGTCGCTATCGTATCTGTCTTTCCTTTACGTCTAGTTTTCTTTTGTGGATTCTTTCTTGGAGGTGCCTTAGGAAATCCTTTAAAGGGTCGGTCATCTCCTCTCCCCAGAAGCGAAGTAAATGTTTTCCAAGAGTTGTTGTCCAACAAAGTCTGATCACCACCTGGATTGAAAGGCTGTTTAGCAGTTCTTTCAAACTCGTTATCTGATTGCGGTGCAGCTGCTCTCGCCGCAATATTTTTTTCTGCTGCGGTGCACTTAGTTTTGCAACAAACCTTCGGCTGCTGTTCGTTCCACTTTCTACAGTCTCCACAGGCCAACCCCACAGTGGTTCTGTTGGAAATTCCTTTTATTTCCTGCTACGGATCCTTTCGTTTTGCAGCGATGGTTATTTTTTCTTCCACAACTTTAGTCTTCAAAAAAATTGTTTAAGGCAAATTCTTGGAGGCTGCATGACGCAACAATTTTTTTTACGTTGAGAAGCTACTTCGATGATTATCATCAGTTGAGATATGAAACCGTCAAACGATGACATCGATTTGTTACCTTTGGCAAGTGTGGTTGCTATCCTAGCAATGCTCGAATTTCTTCCTGAATAGCATTTTTTGAAATTTTCGGATATTGTAATCTTTTTTTGGATATACAGTGGTATTTGGCATAGACATTTGAATGATTCTATTATTCTTGCCGATCTGACGGTTTTGTAAAGACGTGTTGGTAAGAAATTTTTCGCTCAAGTTGAACGAAAATGTTTTGAGTATCATCGAGATTTCTGGGGAGAACCTTTACAGTGGTATCTAAGGTCAAAGACGCCAAGTCAAAGTTGACCACGAATGGCCCATTGCTGTGCATAACCAAGCTCTCGTTTCTGCATGAAAGGTAATCTGGCAGATTCTTTCTTTCTTCCAGTATTGAAAGTCCTGTAGCTTATCGGGGACCGAATGAAAAATGTTCTAATTTTTTAAACCATACTTGAAACTTTACCTTTCTGTATACGCCTTGAGCGTATCTGTATCCCTTGTCTTGACAAGGGATACAGAAAATCGATTTAGAATCATTGATTACTTTTTCGAACAGCTCTTGTCAAGCTTATGAAGTAATTAGTCTCGATTACGTTTGCGTCAAGAGCTTAGAAACCACAGTCAGAGACATCAGGAGCAAGCAATAGTTGGTCCATGTTTAGTTGCTATACCGAGACCGACATCCCGAAGTCACTAAACGGTGTTTTTTGTTTGTCAGTGTTTTCACTTGCTTTTTAGGCATTTCGCTGTCGGTCTTTCGAAGAAACTCGACACATTTTAAGTTTCTTTTGCTGTTAAACCGTTTGATTTTTTTTATGTGTGGAATTTTTCGCTTGTCTCTGTACTAAAAAAAACATGGTCAGGATCATCAGTAACATTGACCGTTTCCATCGCATCGCTTCCAAATGCATATTTTTATGAATAGAGTTATTTCCCTAAAGCAGTATGCCCATTTTAAATAATTGACTGGCCTCTAAAATAATCGCCAAACTGTCTCAGGACCATTAGTCAAAAGTTGGAGTGAATTTTGTAAACATTTTTAAGATTCAATTTTAGAAGATGTATTGCAAAGTTTTTATAATTTTATACATTTTTTCCTTTTACAATACTTTTTATTTAAATTGCTCTGCCAAGCTCTGTCAACATGCGATAGACATTATAATTGTTGTTAACCTAAGCCCACCACCACAACTCAAGCCTTGAAATCAACCATATCAAACATAAAGATTCCACCTCCAAAAACACCTAAATTAAACTAAAAATTTCATATTCTATCAATCTTATCATTTTTTCATTAGAAAGTCATCCAATTGACTATGAATTTCTGTCAGAAAAAAAGTCGAGTAATAAGTATTTGACACTTTTGTTATTCCACCCTTTGGTCTTGATACATCACACCTTAGTTGGTGTGTTTTTCACAACTTTAAAAAAAACCAAACCAACTTGTTATCTATTGTATTGTTGCGAACTCGGGGTTCAATAATTCCAGTGTAACGATTTAACTCGAAAACACTATTTATTAACTCCACAAATACACACGACTACTAAATAACTCACTACTTAACACTTTATAGCCTTCTATTATCGCTTCGTAACTTTAGCTTACTTATAGCTCGATTAAAATACGACTATCCCTACTCGGGCGCTCTATGCGCCTTTTATATACAATCCTAAAATTACAGAAAAATCTAGAAAGTTCTTTATAAGAATTCTTGAATAATCTCATATAAAAAAACGGTTGTAAACAACTGCCTTCTAGATTAAGCCAGACGAGCAATAAATCACTCGTGTCAGCCATGACGCAGCGCGGATAGGTCGCGAAGCTCCACCAACCAACACGCTCCCATGCGTTGCCCCGCCTCCCATGCGGCGTTGCTGCGATCGTAACATTGCCCTCCTCCTAAGTCTGTTCGTCCCGAACAGATAGAGTTCCATGGTATCGTGCTAATCGATCCAAATGAACGACCTTCATCTTTGACCTAGGGGTCCGCTGGATCCTATACACCACATCATTAATCTTCTTTATAATTGTATAAGGTCCTTCCCAATTTTGGCTAAGTTTGGGCGACTGCCCCACCTTTCGCCTCGGATTGTATAGCCACACCAAATCACCATCCTGGAAGCCGCGGGAGTTAGCTAGTAAGTCATATCTTGCTTTGGCTCGATCACTGGATATCCGCAGTTTATTCCTGACTTGCTCATGAACATTGTTCAGCCTCTCCTTAAGCTCCTCCACAAAATTCTCAGAGCTGAGCGACTCTTTTTCTGGTGTTCCATACATCAAATCCGCAGGAAGCCTCATTTCCCTCCCGAACATCACTTTCGCCGGAGTATAACCAGTGGCTTCATGCGTAGAGCCTCGATATGCCATCAACATGAGAGGTAGATGTTGGTCCCAATCACGCTGATGATCTGCCACCATTTTAGACAGGTAATGTTCCATGGTCCGATTAAATCTCTCTACCATCCCATCCGACTGTGGATGCAAAGGAGTTGTCCTGGTCTTGCGAATTCCGAGAAGTTCCATGACCTTCTGGAAAACAGCCGATTCAAAATTTCGGCCCTGATCAGAATGAAGTTCGAGAGGGACTCCAAATCTGCAGAACATTTCATTTACTAGCACCGTTGCCACAGTCGTAGCTTCTTGATTAGGCAGGGCGTATGCTTCAGGCCATTTAGTGAAGTAATCCATGGCGACCAAGATGTATTTATTGCCCGACTCAGTCTGAGGAAACGGTCCCGCGACATCAATTGCTACCCTCTCGAATGGAGCACCTACAGTGTACTGCACCATTCGGCCGCGTGATTTTGTTCGAGGTCCTTTTGTGGCACAACAAACTTCGCACTTGCGGCACCAAGACTCGACGTCTTCATGATAATTCACCCAGTAGAAACGCTCTTTAATTTTGGCCAAGGTTTTATTGACCCCAAAATGACCTCCACTGGTTCCGTCGTGCATTTCCTTTAGTACATCTGATTTTCTGCTATCAGGAACAACCAACTGACTGACTACGGTCTTGCCATCCGCACTCTCCCACGCTCTCTTCAGTAGTCCATTTTCTATTTTAAGAGAGTGCCACTGGGCCCATAGCGCCTTCAGGTTTGGACTTTTATCAGCGATTTGTTGCCATTCTGGTCTCTTCTCGTCAGTCTTAGCCAAGAGTATGGGTCCAATATCTGGATCATTCAATTGTTCTTCTCGAAACGTCTGTGCGGTCCAGCCATCGTTTATTTCCACCGACGTTCTTCTTACAGAAGGAAGTCCCTCACGCTGCTCAGTTCTTCGACGATGCTGACTATCTTCTTTACATGACCGTCTGGACAATGCATCGGCATTTTCGTGAGACCTTCCTGGTCGATGTTCAATTTGGATCTTCTGTTCCTTAATGCGTCCGGCCTCTGTAACATTTTTACCACCCAAATTATTGCCTTGACTTGATTGGTTGACTTGACTGATCCTGGGGGTCTTAACGGCCTCGGTCAATTGCCCCCCTACATTAACAGGAATTGGACTTTCCTGAATTCTAGGGCGGTCTTGTTTGCCGCTCGATCTTCTAAACAACGGCGACGGACTTCTTGCCCTATTACGGCAGTTACTCTTGACGTGACCCAGTTTACCGCAGTTAAAACATTTTATGCCCCGACTGCCTGTTGATCGGGGAGTTCTTTCTAACAGGGCTTGCAAATTGACTGCCATATCCTTCATCGCTTTATGTAAACTGGCCATGGATTCAGCCATAGACGTATTCTTCTTGTCACCGCAAGTTGCCACTCTTACACTTGCAGAAGAACTAGATGACACTCGTGACGCCTCGAATTCCAGGGCCCGAACTAGTGCCTCGCTGATATTCCTGGGCCTTACTAGACGTAAGTGGTATCTCATGTCACTATCTCGAACTCCCTCAATGAACCTTTCGGCGGCAAATTGCGTTTGAAAACATTCAGGGGCTGATGGGTATGCCAGGTGAATTAGTCTGTCTATGTCCGCCTCAAATTCTTGTAAGGATTCACCTGACTTCTGCTGTCTCATCCTCAGCTGGGCTTGGAACACGGTTTCTTTGTGCTCGTTTCCAAATCGTAGTTGCAGAGAGTGTACTAAAACTGCATAATTACTTTGATCAGCTGGCGACAGAGATTGGAGTAGTTCAGCCGCTTTTCCACGAAGTGCTACCACTAATGATGTAGCTTTCTGGGGCTCGGACCAGCCATTAGCTTTTGCAGCTGCCTCAAATTGTGTTTTATAAATTTCCCAGGCCGTAGTACCGTCATAATCGGGAGGCTTAATTTTAGCGTTGGATGTGCTAAAACTCTCTGTAGACACGTTGTCGTCCTCAAGTTGTTCCCGGAATTTCTTTTCTAGCTCGAGAACCCTCTGGTTGACAGCTTCGAGTCCTTCGTTAACGCCGTTAATGGATTCGTTCACGCCGTTAACGGATTCGTTAACGCATTGCATTATTCTTTCTTCCAATTGTTGCTCCCTAGCTGCGAGATGGTTCATTAATTCTTCTTTGAATTGTTGATGACGTTGCTCCTGTACTTGATCACGTCTTTCTTGTTCCTTTTTTTGTTCATTATAACGTTTCTCCTGTTCTAGATAACGTCGCTCCTGTATTTGATCACGTTTTTCCTGTTCTTCCCTCTGTTGTTGTAAAAGTCGCTCCTGTACTTGATCACGTCTTTCTTGTTCTTCTTTTTGTTCTTTATAACGTTTTTCCTGCTCCTCTTTTTGTTCTACATAACGTCTTTCTTGCTCTTCCTTCTGTTGTTGCATAAGGGACAGCAGGGCGGCAAGTTGATCCTCCATCGCTTGATGCTGGCTTCTGGTCACTGGCATAAACACATAATGTCCGGCAATGAAGCACTCACTTACAGTTCAGCAATATTAGTTTTCAAGTTCCCACTGGAATCGCACTTCTGACACCAATTGTTGCGAACTCGGGGTTCAATAATTCCAGTGTAACGATTTAACTCGAAAACACTATTTATTAACTCCACAAATACACACGACTACTAAATAACTCACTACTTAACACTTTATAGCCTTCTATTATCGCTTCGTAACTTTAGCTTACTTATAGCTCGATTAAAATACGACTATCCCTACTCGGGCGCTCTATGCGCCTTTTATATACAATCCTAAAATTACAAAAAAATCTAGAAAGTTCTTTATAAGAATTCTTGAATAATCTCATATAAAAAAAACGGTTGTAAACAACTGCCTTCTAGATTAAGCCAGACGAGCAATAAATCACTCGTGTCAGCCATGACGCAGCGCGGATAGGTCGCGAAGCTCCACCAACCAACACGCTCCCATGCGTTGCCCCGCCTCCCATGCGGCGTTGCTGCGATCGTAACAGTATTCTTTAAATAGAAAAATGTATGTTATTTAAAAAAAAATAGTAAAACTCTGTTTAAGTTAAAAAATATTAAAGCACCTCGTTAATGAAACTGAATCATCGTATAAAACTACGTTTCTAATTCAATGAATTGAATGCTAAATTCATTCAATTGAATTAGGTACTTGCTGGTAATGTCAGGACTGACGGTATATTCGGTAATGCAGATGCAATGGACCCAACCAGAACACACTCCACATTTTCCACTGTTTTGTGAAGTTCACAACGACCGCAATATTTGCCATTATTACTATTATCTTGATGGTCATCGGTCGGTTTGGGTATGACAACATTTTCTAATTTTGGCGACGTTTCATTTTCAATGTTAGTGGCATTCAACGGTTTCGAGGGTCTATCTGAAAAGTGCGTTTTAGGCTTTTTTTTGCCAATACTCCTGGCTACTAACTTCATCATCTGAAGGATGCTTAGCTGAGCGTGCCAAACTCGACTTGGAAACTTCTGAACCCACTTCTTTATGACAGCTAATAACAAGTTTTCCAATTTTTCTTATAAACTTAGAGCATTTCAAATTACGATTTCCACCCAAAACGTCAACTTTTAAATTGCCAAAATGGGCTTTTACACAGATTATTTCTTAGATATCATAATGTCTGACCACAAGGGTAAATACGGCATGTATTTGGTTAGTAGCAATTGGCACAAGTCAAAATATATTATAGGAAATAGAAATCATTGGGTATTTAACAGAGGCAAGATATTCTGTAATATATGGCATAAAACATAGTGTAAATGGACTTGATTTATAAAGCACATTTTCTTTGTCCTGAGCATCTACTGACTCTTCAATATCGCAATACAAAAATTATTCCTTTTCGAAACTACCGATTTTAGTGCAATACCACCACACAAATCTTCTGAAACCATATTTGTATTGCACATAAATCGGTCATATACAGGGTGTTCGGATTTGGAGTATTTTGACAGGAAAAACCAATTTCTCGGGAAAAAACTAATGGCAGAAATGATATTTTGAAAATTCCTCATAATTGTTTTTTGTTTATGACAATATTGAAGTGAAACAAAAACATTCTTAGGGCATTTTTTCGATCTGAATTCAGTGGCGTGCTTGGTTTTTTGCTGTAGAGTACCGTTTTGTCAAAAATCGACATAACTTTTATATTTTAAATAGAAATAATAGTCGGACTTTCAAAAAAAAATGTCCATTTTAAACCATTTTCAAAATGATATAAGTATGTCTAAAGTTATTTTCAAAAATGAGTGAAGTATTAGATTTTTTGTGTTTATATTCAAGTTGGCTCTTTATTAAAGTTGGATCAGCTGTCAAAAGTAATATTATTTATTTTGTATGCCTCTACGATAACTAAAATATAAAGTTAGCTTCCACAGTAAATGCAAGGTAGGTAATAGTTTATTTTGCTATTATTTTTACACAACTAAAAGTATCTAAACAAAGTAACTAGTTCTAATGTTTCAAAATAACAACAAATATTTACTAAACTGGCCTATTAGAATAATTTGCTATTAATGTAAATGTTCAAACTGTGCACCTCTTTGTTAAATGCATTGTAAACATCGTTTTCGGACTGAGCGACAACTATTTACTAATTCGACAGGACTAACCATTCTAAAGGCTTGACGAGTCACTGCCTCCAACTCCGCTCTACTTTGTATTGTTCTTCCTTTGAATATTAGATCTTTTAATCTAAAAAAATCTAAGGGAGTAAGGTCACAAGATCTGGAAGGCCATCGGATAGGTCCGTTTGTTCCGATCCATCGTTCTCCAAATTCCTGGTTTAATACTTCGCTAGTCATGCGAGCACTGTGAGAAGGGCAAGCATCTTGGTGATAAAAGATATTCATACTAACGGCAAGGGGTAAGTCTTCACAAAACGGTTGCAGGTCCGTGTGTAAAATATATACGTAAGTTTCTGCTGTTAGACTTCCGTCGTAAAAGTGAGGACCCACAAATCTACCCCGAAGTATAGCTACCCATAGATTAAAGCCAAACCGACCCTGTCGGTTTTGAGAAACTGTCATGTGAGGATTCTCCAAGCATCGCTGATAAGAACTATACCTATTAAATATGCCGGAACTGTCGATTTTACCTTCGTCAGACCAAATAACACTAAAGGGAAAATTTATATCGGTATTGCATCTATCAACAAACCAGTTGCAAAATGTTAATCGTCTGGCAGCGTCTCCATGTTGAAGCTGATGTACCTTCCTTGCACGATAAGGTTTAAATTTGTGTCTTGAACACCTTGGTTTTTTCAGTGTTTCATTCAGTTTTCAGTGTGTGACGGTAATCCAGTCACTAACTTTTACAGATTTTGGTGGGTAAGCAGTGTACGTGTTAGCCGAGAACCAGCTAATAGTACATTATTAATCGAGCTTTTTATGAATGCCATTATTCCCTTATGGGGACGTTTGCGTCACGAGCCGCAGGCGAGGGGCGCAAGTCTCCCGTGGGAATAATGGCCATAAAAAGCGAGTATAATACTATACTTTGTCCATGGCCATTGTCTAATAATAATTACAAATTATAAAATCTATAGGTAGTGTAAATAAAATTATTGAAATGTCAAAGTGACACTCGCGTTTGACGGCAAAACCGGTGCCACCAGTGAATTTTTTATGCTGCGGCGTTTGATATTGCATTGTTGCCTACTCCTACTGGTTGCGTAGTTCTTGGTTAGGAATACACAGCTAGATGTTTAGCTCTTTTTTTACGCGCGGGTGATGGTACTTCAGGAAGTTGGTTTACCATACTAGTCTGTTGCATTACTGTCCAAACGTTTGCGGGGTCTGGGTTTTCGTCTACTTCCCGTCTTACTTTTGTGGTGTTGCGAGCTCGTCTAATGTTATTGAAATAATTCGAGAGAATTAAATACAACATTACGACTCGGGTGGTACATAGCGTTAGATTGCATACGCTGAGCTGTATGAACAGCAGAGATTTAATCCATCGCCAACTTCGTGTAGTCGTGGTGCCATCCATTGATTTCAACTCTAGACAGGCTTGATACCCATATAGGATAGCTATAATGATAAATAGCCAAGGTATTAGAGCATCATCCTCGCATGTTGATCCTATGTTAGTGACCAGACTTGTTATTAAAGCGAGTTTCTCCTCGAATAAGTCGCAATTGTCCATTTGCAATAATTTCTTCAGTATTAGCAGCATGACGGTTCACCAGTCAAATGCTTCACTTTACTGATTAAATTGGTGGTAGCAGTTCTGATTAGCGGAAAGCCAGCTAAAATTGCTATTTATTATTATATTTATTATTGCTTATTATTATACTTCGTTCCTGGTTAGGAATTCACAGCCAGATGCTCAGGTGGTAGATTTATTAGAATTATAAGAATGCCTTACCTTTCACCTTCCTCATCTTCTAAACCAGCCAATAATACTATTGTTCCTAGGCTCATAGAGCTTGAAGAATCCATCTTTCTGTATAATCAATAAAAAAAATATATCTTGTGAAATTTGTGCGCAAGTGTACCCACAAATTTTGACTGCCTACGTGTCGCGAAATATTCGCGCAAATGTGATAGGAGCGACGAATTTTTCTATCTATACCTATGTCGCGAAATATTCGCTTCGTTATCGCGGCGAATTAATTCGCGTCAATGTGTGCATTCCTTTAATTTTGTTTTACTCGTTCAGACTCGCGCGAATTTTACCGCTTGGTTCCGCTGCGAACATCACTGCGAATTTTTCGTTGCGGATTCGCAACGAATGATTCGCGTTGGTCTGTGGGAGCCTTAAATCTAATTAACTAATTAGTTTTATTTTGTTCTTAACCCATATTTTAGTATGCGACAAAAGAGTGCCGAGCGAATTAAGAATGCGTACATCTAATGTACGCACCATTACCGCCCGAGCAGCATCTTTTCTCTCCAACTCATTCTCACAATCGCACACTAATTTTGCGGTTTTCTTCAGATATCATACAGATACTCTAGGTCAAATATTAATAATACTTTAGGTAAAGAGAATTTTGCTGGATAATACGCTTGGACACGTCGTTTTGTATTTTTTTAAAGGCGCATTTTTTCCCAAAAAGCGTGAGTTGAGGGGTTTAGTTTTGTATACAATACTTTTCACATATCCCCACAAATAGAAGTCCAATGGCGTCAGATCAGGAGATCGTGCTGGCGAATTCTGCTAGCTAATTATGGAAGTACTTTTAAATTAAGAAAATAGCAATAACGTCATTCAAAATGCCTTGTAGACCTCTATTATTTTTTTCAATAAGTGACCTTTGAAATGCCGTGAAAGTTAAAATGTGAAGAAAATCTTGATAAGTTTTCTTTAAGATGCTACGTTTTATGGGCTGACAACGTACATAAGATGGTGCGTTTTTGTCAAAACGTAAATCACGTGTGATTCATCAGCAATGATAATCCCAATCATCTGTTTTTAGAAATGCAGAAGTGGTAACAGAAGTTACCACTGGCATCAGTAGTGACTGATATCATCGATACGCATACAACGGACCCATCTGCAACAAAAAGCACACTGAATCCAATCCGCAGTTTGGTCAAGTTGGTATTGACCAGAATAAATAGAATTATTATTAATGACGCTTTCGGTAGATATAATGACTGTTTCAGATTTCAGCACAGCATCAGGTTGTGGAATAACATACTTTAAAAAATTACCATTTCCTGGCTGGTCAATTCATCATTTACAGAACGCTTGGGTTGTCTTGCTATGCCTGATTTAGTATTTCTGGAAGAAACTTCTTTATGACATCTTCATCAAAAGTCTTTATTTAATCTTACAAACATAGAGCATTTCACATTTCGATTTCCACTGAAAACATTAACTTTCAAATTGCTAAAATGTGTTTCCTCATAACAATTACTTAATCTGTTAATTAACGGATTTTATTGTAATGTGAGTATGCCTAACCACAAAGCCACAAGGCATATGTTTAGTTATTAAAAGGTTACATAAATCAGTTGAATAATATGCATTTTGTTTACCGGTACCATCAGATGATACATGTTTCTAATATATTAATTGAAATATACTGTAGATGTACTGTAGAAAATTTCCATATCATTTGAATATTCCCATTCACCTCTACAGCAAGCATCAGATCATCGACAAAAATTCATATCATTGCTACTAAGCATGGTTAAAATACTACGTGTTGTATATGCCATTTTTATCTGCATACTCTTGCATCTTCTTTTGGATTCAGTATTGCACGTATAGTATTAAACCAAATTTGTATTTCAGGTTGGTATAGTCTAAGTAGATGAGTTACCTGTATGTATTGAATGATTAAATATTTTAATACCTTTTGTACCATGTAATTTTTTATAGATTTCTTAATATCCCTTGAAACCATTTTCATGGAAGGGCACAATAGAACTGTAATACAAGGAATGATACTTAACTGACATATTTTAGACATATTTTATCACGTATTCTGTGTGGCTGGGGTACTTGGAACAAGGCATATCTAAAATAGGTACTATTCTTTTCGTCTGTTCTACCGGGCAAACTCTTGAATGCAAGTAAATGCCTTTTGATGTCTTAAGACATTTCGGTGTGCGAACAAGACTTCCTGTGGCATCAAAGTACAATATTAGAAGTGTCTTACCTACTTTTTGTTTTTCAAAGATATATTTGCTCTGCACTATGCGCAGAATAGAGAATATTTTTTTTATATATTCCTCATGATTACGTTGCATTAACATTATATCTAAAACATCATCTGGAGGTCTGTCAAAAAAAGGAAACTTTTCAAATCTTATTTTACGAATAGTTGCATCTGACTTGATGTTTTGAAAACTTGGCTTTTACTATTACATGAGAATCCACTTTCGTAATACATGGTCTTTTAATGGTTAAGGGTTTGTTCTTAAGAAGTTGCTCTTTGAACATACATCTTTGCATACTTTGACATAACTAGTAAGGCTTTTTGTAACTAAAATAACGAGAGAAACTCATTACTCGCACAACCAGTGTAGAAGAATTAATTTGAATTATGAAGAGTTTATTATATAATAAACGTACACTAGAAGTTATTGTGGGGGGGGTCCAACGATCGCTGTGACCCGTGTATGTGAGTGTGTGAAAATGGGGCTTACAAGGATCAGAGCTTCGGTCTGTTTCTATACGGTTCTACTTCTAGGATTGGCGATGTTTACTGTTCAACGATCGAATTCCTCGAAATTTTGCTCCTTAGCTCTTTTATATGGAAATAACAATGAAAACAAAATATCCAAGGACTGGTTCTACTTAAAGATTGCCAGTCGTTCACCAGGATTTGAAGGAAATACACAAATTTAAAAGCTGGCAAACATGCTGTAAGTTAACCTACATCTCTTAACCAATTCGGTTAACCCTCACTAATTGAACTTGACTTTTGTAACTTTAGGACTGCGTTCCCATCTGATCCAATAAAAAAAATACACTGCCGCGTGCTTGGCGCCCGTCACGGATTCTTCTTCATCTGGTTCAAACTTCAAATTAACTCTGCCTTCTCTCGGTTTTGCTCATTACTGGCACGTCTCTGAACAAATTTTTCAGGACCACTAGTTCAGGAACATTCTCTGGACATAACTCCCATCTTGCCACGGCGAGAGCAGAATAGAATGTGTCTTTCCGTTTTGCCGGACCAACGTTTATGTCCTTCTTTGCCGCGTTTCCAACATATCCCAGGTCTAATTTTCAAGCGGTCTGGAACTCGAATGGTGGAGGGTAAAAACCTGTACCCAACTGCAGCACCGCCGGTTACAGTCCTCTTCCTTTTTCTAAAATTTTCGGTATACTGTTCACACTGCTCGGTAACCAGCTCATCAGAGTTAGATTTAAAAGGAAGCTTGGTGCGTAACTGATCGTCAGCTGCATCTGTTAGTTCAGCATCAAATTCTAGGTAAAGTTCTGGAGATGCAGTTAATCGGAGTACTGGACTCTCCATGACGGTTTTACCTAAGAAATACAAAACCACAGTTTAGCTCGAGTTTTCGAAGGAGTTAGAGTGCCAATCGCAAAACAAAATTATTTCCACGACAGTCCTATTCTTCCCGGGGTATTGTCACCTTCACTCTCTTGCCATCATTAGTAAAAAAATCATCCGTTGTTGTTTTTGCTTAGCATTTTTGGGTCGGCTCTTAACTAGATCTTTTTTTAATGCATCTGGCCAACCCTCAGAGTTGGGATATTTTATTAGCGCTGCTGCAATTTTGTCCGTTCTTCGGTAATATTTTCTTTTTGGCAAATGTCGAACATTTGCTGATCTGCATCGGCATTTTTTGCGGTAATTTACGATGTTTTGTGCTGGGACATCTCTGATTGTGTCAGCCACATTTCTAAAATATTCTTCAACGACCTCATATGTTATTGCCGCCCTCACTCTTTTTGTGTTTTCCGCTAGTTTCATAGTGAGTTGAGGATGCCTTTGCATCAGCCCGTGGAACCATGTTTCCCCGGGCATATTATTGACAAATCGCTTTTCTATGATTCGGCGCTTATTAAGATATTGCTGAGTGATACGCCTAACATCAATTGGTTTTAGTGGAAAACCCCACTCTGCACAAGTTTGTAGTGCATTAACTATTAATTTATCCGATTCTTCGGCAAAAACAGGTTGACCTCCGTATTTCAAAGGATGTTTGCCGTGAAAATTATTGATTAATGTTGTATATGGCACTGCAAAAAGTTCTGACGCTTTGCGCATGCTCATTCGGCCCTTACGCAGTGTATCGAGCGCTCTCTCCAAATATTCGGGGTTGTAATTCCTTTTGCCATAAAGCCCGAGTTTTTTTTTTATAAATCCGGGGCATCTAGAAAAATAAAAATATCATTTATCCTCACCCCTCATATCACGAGTTAATCGTCGGAACTTGAAATGAGTGTAAAAAACACCTACAGCAAAATTTACTCAATTCTAACCTCACAATCTCTCAATTTTACTCTGAACTCAAATGATCGACTCAACCCCGCTATTTTGTGTTTTTTCCTAATAAATAGTGCAATTTCTAGGATAAAAAAATAAATAGTATTTTTTTTCATAAAACCTGTTCTTAAATACATTCCTTAAAACCTAAGGTGAATATCACGACTCTACTGATTTATAGAGTCGTCTGTACGAATTTTTGATTTTACATATTTTATATATTGGGCAAATTTAGCATTTCAGTTATTCGTAACTAATATACAACTTACTTTTAAAATTCAAGTGGCACCACAGAAAAACTACTTGTTAGAACCGTAAGTATTCGATTGTAAACAATAAACAGCTGATTCGTTGGGCGTTGTTGCCATATCGGCAAATATAGCCGTAAAAACGTGTTTGGTCGAAATCACCCCGGGCAATCGACTTCACCTCATTTGACAGTACATGCTACAACTTAAGTAGTATTACTTGAAATAACTTCACAATATGTATAAAATATCAGTCGTCGCTATCAGGCTGGCAATCATTTTTGGGCTGCCCCATTCGGGAGTAGGACGGCAAACCACATCCTCTATCTCCTCGGGAATTCGTTCCCTCGTTTATGTCATATAGGTTATCAATGTGATCCATTCGTCCGGGTTCTACATTTACATCTCCCACATAATTACCTTCGATATCAATAACGTTGTCTTTAGCTAAATTGTCATTGGTTTTTAATCGAAGTGCAGTATCTACGACATCTTCGTCTTCTTCGATTGCCGTATCTAGAAGGAGCATTTCTTTATTTTCGTCAAAATTTTCATCTTCTATAACTTGCATTCCTTCTAGATCTTCATTTCGGGGCAATTCTTTATTTTTGTCAGGGTTTTGTTTTTTTTTCGCGGCGTGTCCTTTACATCAACAATATTAGTGACGTCAATGTCCAATGCTGTCTTCAGTACCGTGCTATATACAATGTTCTTCGTGTATAAATTGTCAGTTTTTTTTTTCAAATAAATTTTGTCTTGACGAGAACCATCAACAATTAAAACCCTTTAGTCTTTTGGCGAGCCAATTCTCGATAGAGCCATGTATAGTTGACCATGCGCAAAAACTGGCGTGCTCAAATAAATACCGACTTTATCAAAAGTCTGGCCCTGAACTTTGCTGATGGTCATTGCGAAGGCTAAACGGATCGGAAATTGATAGCGTTTCATGTAGCAGGGTAACGATGGCTTGTTACAGAACATGGTGCACTTTGGCAATGAAATAACTTCACCAGCACTAACTCCTGTTATTATTTTACACTCCACGAAATACTCCCCCATTGATGCGACGACCATACGGGTCCCGTTACATTGACCTCGAGCCACGTCTAAATTGCGCAAGAAAATAACCATACACCCGATTCGTAGTTTTAAAGCGTGAGGAATGCTAGAAAGAAACATGATCGAATGCAGCTTCGATAATAACAAATTCATCTAAGTTTGATCTTTCAACACTATCGATACTGTAATAAGTGCGAACTTGATTATTTTCCTCCTTGGCCGTTCCTCCGAAAGACATATTCGACGGTCTAATTATAATATCCCGTAAGTGCCGAAATTAAAATTTGTCAGGAGAAGCATTTTTTTAGTTTCGATCTTGCAATATGACAAAAAACAAATGATTAAATGAAAAATAGCTTTTTTCCACTACTAGCTTTAATACGGACCGTTAAAGGCCAGCAAAATCACTGTAAAGTTGGCTTTCTTGTTTTGCTTACAAAACAATTGAACATAAGCGGGCTATAATGACACCGTTATGTCCGATTATTTACCGGTAAATAAAGCTGTCAGTTGTCAGGAGAATTAGGCGCCGTGATATCGTCATAAATACCATTTTGTTTATAGAGCAATAAGCCTCCATATCGATTGAAGACGCGCCTGTTCTTAGCAATAAAGTATGCGGAGCGCTATCTTACTAATTTAGGCAATTTTCTGTTGTAGATTAATTCAGTCTAGTAGTGGAAAAAATCGTATATACACCGCGGTTGTGAACTACTTATAACCCTCACGTCTTAGATCCCTCAGCGCTACGCGCTTTGGGATTTAAACTTCGGGCCATAATAATGTACTTTACAACCTTGGTTTATAATATACTATTATGTAATTCATAACGCACTAAATAAAACAAATTTCTATCCAAAATAGGTACTTTACTATTTTACGGTAGATACGGTGTATCAGAAGAAAAAAAAATTGTAATACGGGTTATTGCACGTATATCTCCCTTAACAAAATAGTTGCTAAACCGGCAAATTATCGTAAAAGTTATGACAAGTACGCATTTAATTTTTTGTAAGTGCTTCCACTTTGTTTCCTTTATCTTCAGTTGTGAATTATGAAGTGCTTTATATTGCACATCCGGATATTTAAGAGACCTAGCTGGAAGGGGTTGAAACTCTTCACTAAAATCTATTTTAAATTCTATTTTTTTTGGACACGAAATTGTATTTTAAATGTTTTAAATTAGATACAGTTGGGTCATTTGCCTTTTTACCAGGTCGTATCGAATTATACACGTAAGTATTGGGGTCGGTATAATTAAGGAAAAAGTCATGTGTGATGTATACAGCCTCCAGTGGAAATGGCTTGTTTCTTGCCTCTTGTGTAACTTTAATGTAGTCACTTGGTAACTCAATTATCCGCCCTTTTAGCTTTTGTTCAATGAGGGAATGAACCACATTACACTCCATTTGTGTGTGCCCTTTTTCCAAATACTCCTGCTCAATAATTATATTAATTTTAATAGAGTAATTTAGTAGTGCATTCGACAGGACTACATTCTTGTTTTGGTAAGAGTAACTGTCTGAATAAAGTATTATCGGAATTCTCTTGGTACACTTGTCTTTGATAAAATCTATTACAAAGTTTGGAAAAGTAGAGGCATTTAAGTCCCCTTCTGTTTCATTAAACCAGTAATTTCTGCAAACATGGGAATCCATATCGTAGATAGTAAAGTTATGTACCCTCAGCTTCGTTTTATAATAAATTGCACTGGCATTTAACACTGGACAGATTTTCACAGCATGCATGTCCATGCAGAATGTATACACTTTCCCTTGTTTTGCCAGTTCTTTGTCTTTAGTCTTTTCATCTCTTGCGCGATCTTTTTTTTAGATGTTCTTGATACTGCTCTTCACAAATATTTTTTGTTTCGTAACCACAACAAATATCGCATCTGTCCTTTTTAGGTTCATATAGAGCCAAATTCATGTGAGAAAACACATTGTCAAATATCGGCCTACTTAAAACTAGTTCAGGGAATGAACTCTCCTCGCAATATTTTTTTTCTACAAACGTCAAATAATGACGCATTTTACGCTTTCATTTGACAAACGTAAACCTAACCTTTTTTGAGGATCAGAATGTGAGTGTAATTTTCCGCGCGTTGCCAAGGACAGCAAGCGAAAAAGATTTTTTCGCTTGCTGTCAATAGCAACTACCACCATTCAACCAATTATTAAAAACGTCATTGTCACTTTGATTTAAATTTTCAGATTGTGTCTTCAGTTATGCTCAGTTGTGATGCACATTATTTGAATCTGATCGTTTGCAGAAAAAACGTTGTATGCATTACGAGCAAAAAGCAACTTTTTTGCTCTCGAGTGATTGCCGCTCTCCGCTTCGCGTCGAGCCGCAAACTTCACTCTCCGAGCAAAAAAGTTGTACTTTTCGCTCTTAATACATAAATAACTATTATACGGCTTTTAGAGATCATGTTTAGTTTGAAAAAATTGTTCAAGATACAACTTAGAAGTCTCCTTTCGGCAATAGTGCAAAGGCATCTTTGGTAAACTTCCAAAAAACTTGTTCGCTTCGTTTTTGATTATTACTTGTTTCATGTTCTTTGCGTGCAGTTAAAGTTCGGTTAATTCCATGATTTAGTTTTGTTTCTTTTACCCAATCCTGAACCATATCTTCTTGCAAGCACAATGTTGTTGGTTTTTCATTTTCTTGCATGCTTCTGAAAGACATTTCATTCTGTTGTGTTTCATACTTCATCTGTTTCTTTCATAGCCATTATATTTGGCACCTTGCATTCTCAACTTTTTGGTCACATTTTTGTCCCACTTTTCTCTTAAAGTAGTTCTATTTCTTTTCCTATTAATAGCACTTGGTTCTTCTAAATCATCTTGCTGCGCTGGTTCTTCTTGTTCTACTTCATGATCCAGATCTGTTGCTTCATCTTCTATTTCACCATCAGAAGAGTTTATTTCGTTTTCATCTACTTCATAATCTGGATCTACTTTTCTTTCTTTCTCCGGGTTTAATAATTGAACTCCGTCTAAAACTTTGCTTAAAGTTGTATTTTCTTCGTTGCCAACCATGTCATTTTCTAAAAAAAAACAAAAATATGAAATAAAAAATTAAAACAAAAACACGTTCTTTAATTACCTTTTTTACTTAAATGAAAGTACCTATTAAAAATATCTTACCTGTGCTATTGTTTAGTAACTCGGAATATTTGTTAATTTTCTCAATTGCAACATCACAAGCTTCTAAAAGTATTTCATCGGATTGAAAAATGAGTTCATTGTCAACTTGTAGCAGAAATGGGACTTCCAGTGCCGGCATAATTCACAGACTCATTCATTAAGGTTATTACAGCATTTGTCTGCATATTTTGAGATGTCCCAACCATTTTTCTACTGCGAGAACTGAGTTCCCAACAATAAAAATATTGGTATTAGCTGCCTAACACTTTCTGACCTAATAAAAATGTTTTCAAATACTCGGTTTCTTGCAATCACAAAATGGTTTTAAACCAGTTTCAAAACATTTCATTTTAAAATATTGTACTTACAGTAGAAAACTTACAAAGAAACCAGCAGAGTGCAACATTAAAAAATAATATCCCGTATTGTAACGGGATGCCTTATCTCCCAATATATTAATAATTTTGCAGAATTATGATTTACGTTTAAGTGGAAAGAAATAGGAAATAATTTTATTATAATACTTGCCCTTAAAAACGATATTTTCTTTAAAAAACACTTTTTAATGCATGCGACGCAGCTCTCTGCACTCTTCAATGAAAACTGAGACGATACGAGAAATTATTCTGGGAGTGTTGACGTGTTTCGATTAGGTGACTTCGTTATTAGAGTACATGATTTTTTGGCGCGCGGGATGTTCATTGGATAATTATCACGTATGTCTTTGCATTGTTGGGCTCTATATTACCGATTGGCGCGAAAAAGCTAATTTTGAAATTATTGCAGATACAGGGTATTCAAATTAGACCGTCGAATATGACTTAAAATATAATCGTTCACGTTATCGACAGGGGTGGGACGTAAAACTTTATTGGTGGGACATAATATGGCCTGGCTACAATAAACATCGACAATCTGAGAAGAAAAACTTAGATTATCGTAACCAAATTTGTCCCCTAATTGAAAAACCAAAAACCGTTTAAGAATTGTAATGATGTCGGGAACAGCAAAACCCCTAAATTTTACACCCTCAAATTTAACCCTGCCTTCACCGAGAGCCAAAAGGTAAGAAGACCACGGCACATCAACTGCACTATGTTGATTGACTTTCGAATAAACGTCTGGCTTGAACAATTCGTCTGCATCCTCCTCTTCTCCGTTCTTTTCCCGACGCAATTTCGAGCGCATATTTTCGGTTCATTTTAATTTGGCGATACTAGGCCAAAAATCGCATTGCAAAATACAGCTTGATATGATACTAACTCGATGAAGACCCGGAACAACTAGCAAAATTTGTCTAAAATCCTCACCAAAAACCAAACAGTTACCGCCAAAAACTAAGTCAGGCGAACCCATTAATTCCCTGAAATAACGATCAATCGCCTCTACCCCGAAACGGTAACTTATAGGTGCCTCGTCCCATAAAACGATAGCCGATCGTTTTAAGAGGGCAGACTCACGACTCTCCATATCGCAGCCAGCAGGTGATTTCATTGTTTCACTGCAGGGGCAATTTGAAGGTTCGATGAACGGTTTTGCCCCCCAATAGCAGATACGCTGCAATACCCGTCCAAGCAACGGCAACAGTCGGCAACTTGAACAATCTTCTGATGGTAACCAATAAAACATATAAACGAATGTTTTATCGGTTCCACCGGGACCGTCCAAATAAAAAACATTAGCATCGTTAAACATAATGTTTTCCACGATGTCGCGTTGCTCAGCCGGTAAAGTATTCAACAAGTCGTTAAAAATTTCGATTTCATTTACGGAGGGCGCTACCGCCCGTTAAATATTAAATAAAGGCCAAAAATTGGTTAAAATGAAATTTCTTAATATCAAATTTTTCCACAAGTTCATCGTGCTCTATGCTTTCCGAATCGTCGTTGTCGCCGTTTTCATCGTTATTATTTGGACGCAAATTTAAATCGCGACGAATATCGCGTTCGATGCCGACGTCCACTGCATCGTCGAATAAAATGCAACCTAATGTTTGTAGCGTAAAATTTTGATCATTTTTCATGCGCATTATCATTGAGTGATATGCCGCATTTAATGGCGTTTAAACGTAGTCCACAGGATAGGAACTAAGACGACTTCGTCTTCTGCCACAACGCACAATAAAGCAAATAAACGCCTTAATCTCTTTGCATCCTGTACCAATACAGCTTCTTGCAAACAAAGACCAAACTCATCGTTTGTTCTCAAAAGATTAAGACGCGAGCACGCTTCTCTGTAAGTGTCGCAAATACCTCTGTCAACCTTTTTCAAGTCGTCGAAACTAATCGGCCCACCTTTGTGTTGTAAAAGAATATGCATAAAAAACTTTTCAATTTCATTTGAAGAAGTATATTGAATAAGGGTGCCATTTACTTTCGATTGTTTCTTACGTTTATTTCACTTGCACGTCGACGTTTCCCAAGTATATTCGTCAGGCATTTCTCCATATGAAAGATGACGGGCCTCGTTACTATTACGATTCAATTTAAAAAACGCGGTCAATTTAGTGTCTTTTTCTAAAACACGACGAACACCATCAACGTTTAATTCGTCATCGAAACACATATATTCTTCGCCCGGCAAATGCACGGGAAAAGCAATATAACTGTGCGATCTGCCCATCATCTTAAAATTGAATAAACGTCATGTAGCCTCCATGGAGCTGACGTAACGACAATCCACATACTGCTTAGTTTCATATACAGCACCAGCAGGTGGCGCTACTGCTGCTGTAGCCGCGGCGGCCACGTTTTTTATCTTGGGGTACATCTAATTCGGACGCGAGCGTAACGTGATCGTTTCCTTTGGTAATATATTTATGCAGATATTTTATAGTAGTAATACTGCCGCATAACTCGACGTTTATATGCGATTGGTACTTCGCTAATAAATACCGATTATAAGGTACCACTCGCCGATTGGTACATCGCACATTATTGATAATACAATAGCGACCATCTGCTGGCCTCTTATATAGCGGGCGACGATTACCTCCCATTCTTAGGGTCGTTTCATCACAATACCTGTGCGGGTAGCCCTTTTTGCATTTTCCGACTTCGGTTGTGCACGGTGCTGTCGGATTTACCGATCCACATGGTCTATGCATATTATGTTTAACTAATATTACTAATATACTTATTATTTACTATATTAGTAATTACTTATACTACTAAGTCGTATAATTCTTTTTTCTACAACCGACAAAATATAACACGGTTCGCGTATTACTGACAGTATGCAAACTGACAAGGGCAACGGCAGTCGCGTGCGCGAAAATGTCACTTTGAGCACTTGTTAGGAAAATAACTATTTCGGTCGTCTTATCAGGCAAATACGCGCAAATAAATCTATCGACTTCCGCTATATCATCGAGTTTGTCTTCGTCCATTAACGTTACAATTAAATGGGCGTGCGGTAAACCACGTTTTTGAAACTCGATGGTGTCAAAGTAATTTTTTACTAACCCAAATAAATTTTTATGTATAATTTCATTAAGCTAATTGAGAAATTTAGCCCTAACAACTCTACATACGACGTCGGACCTATGACACGCTCTCTGAAATCCTTCTAAGGCGAATTGAATTCCAGGCCACGCCGAATTACATGTCATGGTTAAAACTATATCGGGTTTTTCATGTCGAGCTACTATTGACATAGCGTCTATATAGAGCCGCTAGAGGCCCTCCAACAAATGAAGTTGGTAGTACCACCACGCGACCAGTATCTTTAATATTAGGAGAAAGAACACCGACAGCGTTACCGATGTTGTGTTGAGCAGCCCTACGGTCATTGTTAATACGTTCTATGACTGTTCTTTTCATCCTCCTAAATTCCAAGTGGTGTTGCCTGATATACCACAATTCGGTGGCCTGGACTTAACACCATGCATCAACGATATATTGTTGAAACATTTTACCCGCGTGATGCACCATTGAGAATTCGTCGCGAATCATTATACGACACCGATAAAATTCGCGAAAAGTGACAAATTTTCGTTTCTGATTTTCCGGTCTCTCGTAGTAAATATTTTCGTTTGCGCCGCGCCTATTACGTTTTCGTTGTAAAGCCGCGCCTCGGCACGCCAATGGAATATTAGGCTTAGAACCTCGATCATGCGGAAACAATAATGGATACACCATTGGATCCGCGTAGCAATTGAGATTTTTAATCTCGTGATATTTTTCTATCGCCGGCTCGTCATCATTACGATTATTGCCTTGCTCAGCATTTCCATTACAAGTGTAAGTCCGCGAGGATACAAAATTAAACTAACCTCGCTTTGTGGTTCAGGCCCGACAAATACCGCAGCTATGTCGTTACGACTTTGAGGTAGTTCGAAATTTCTCCTTTGAGCGTTCATAGTGTCGGAGAAAATAATTCGAACATTTTGTTCATCATTAAATCCGACACTACGAATTTCTTCCAAATCTTCGGCTATATATCGCTAGGAAATGACAAATTCATTCTCTCTCCTCAAACTCGTTTCGACTCCCTTTAAAAGCGCTCTTGAAATTCTGTCTCCTATGACATTTTCGCGTTTTCTAAGGCCTGACTCATGTCCAAAACATAATAGTTATTTAATCGCGCATTATTTAAATCATCGCGATTTGGAACCCCTTGAAAATGATAAATTTGTCCGGTAACGACAAAAAACCACATTGCCGAATAGCCCGCTTGTGGCAATAGATTGTGTCCCGAAGTTTTAAAAGTTGCCAAACCGAATAAGCTGTTAAGACTGCGTATGTGTTCCCTAAATTCTCTAGCTAAAGTCGTGTCTTCGAGCATATAATTTTTAAACTCTTCCGGAATTTCGCGCAAAGGAGTTAATGCAATTTTGCCATTAGTGCAACATAGCAAAATTTCACCGTTTCGATTTCTTTTCTCCTCTCAAAGAATAAAGCGCCGCAATGAAGACACGGGTTTTGTCTGTCTAATTGTTTTGTCTGTTCAATGAACCATAACAATCACTGAGGGTTCTTCCAAATTTTTCTGTAGTTCAGCAGCACAAAAAACTGTCTTGTACATTTCTTAATGATGAAAAATCGTTTTGAATGAAAAAACTAACCCTGCGGTAGGAAAAACTCTTCCACCATGCAGTACAATGCATTGTCTTTTTGGAGTTTTAAAATTACATTCTATTATTATTATGTTAGTTATGTTATTATATTATTTAGTTTTTAGAGCTAGAACGCACGAACCGCGGCGGATGGCGGTAAAGCGGTGTCGCAGATTGCTCTTGCAGAGACGGGTGCGGATGGTTGGTCACTTCAGTCATCACGAAACTGTCCGCTGTAGGAGCTGTAGTCATTTGGCATTTATACAATCTTTCGAAAAAACGAAACAAACTAATATATTGGGTTCACACGCTGCTCCAACATAAGAGTACCAATTGAACTTTTGTACTGTTCTACACAGGTTTGAGAAATATATAGGTAAGTTTTTCATCTATACGAGAATATCAACGTCTTTCCATGAATTACTGAACAAAATTAGAAGGAAAATAACTGGAATAACTGCAAACATGCCCGCATGTATATGTCCTGAAGGAAAGTGTTTAGACACATTAAGGTAAATTGCACAGAGAAACCAACCGTCTAACTTCATATCTCAAATATTGGACAAGCTGTATAAGATTTTCTTGCAAAACGCAATTTAAAATACCGTCAAACGAGGTGAAGTCGATCAAAAAATTAGGTTTTTTCCAAATAACTTAAAAACGCACAAACATATTTTAACGAAACTTTAAATATATTTTTGTCGATGTTTAGGCTCTCGATTAATCATTAGAACAAGGCCGTAGGTTAAAGGGTTGATATTTTATTTTTGGTGAAAGTGTGATCGGCTTCACCTCAAGGTTCGGGGTGAAGTGGATCACCCATATGTAAGTGCACATTTCTCACATTAGAACCATAATTAGGTGAAATCGATCAGTAAAAAAATATATTAATACAGATGTGTAGGTACCTACCTTTTGCCGTAGGTTGGCGGCAAGTCCTCAAAATAAAACACATTTAACGAAAGATAAACGTATTTTATTGGGTCACAGCCAAAAAAATCAACAAACTATTAGGAACATATACGTACAAAATAAAACACGTGCTTTTTTAAAATAAAAAATAAAACAAATATTGCATAAATAATAATACTAGATCCTTTAGCGAGAAAATATATTTTCCTCTGTTTACTGATTTCAGAGCCACTTTTCTTATGAACTGATTTTGTTTATGCAGACCTTATGGGTTTACAGGTTTACAGGTTTATGATGACCTTGTTTGGTCATCGTCATGATGACCATCGTTGGTCATGATCGGAAAAATAAAAAAAACTTGCTTGTTGGATGGTTGCTTACGCAATGCACTCGCAACTATTTCAGTCCCCGATTCGATCCCGGTATCAATAATTTTTACTATATAAAATCGGTCTCTCTTATTGGTTTGATATTTTGCGATGACAAAGTCCCCTGAATCAAATATAACGTTGGAATCAAGAATATTTTCAGGGTGAACGGAACTTTCTCCAACTTCGTAGTCGTGTTCACTTAAGTTTTTTTCCTCCATCTCATCGAATTCCATCTCCAATGTCTCTACTTCTTTTTCCTCTTCGCTGTCGCTGATTTGGTTCTTACGCCGCGGCCTCTGATTAGGTTGTTTGCAACTTTTCCTATCTATTTGTATCATGTCTTCTGTGGTTACGCTTTTACCAGCGGCTATATCTAGTCTTTTCCCCCTCTTTGGAACATCAGTAGGACCAGTCCTGAGGTCGTGTAGATAATCTATAAGCGTCTCGTTCAGTGATGTTTGTGCCTCTTGAGTAGCAGGTTCTTTTCTTTTTATCTTTGCAAGGACTGCATCAGGATTAAAAGGAACTAGCCCGCATGCTTTAAATCCAGCCAAAATGTTATTACTTTCGCGGTCCCCAAGCCCCAGCACAGCGGTTTTCAATAATCTAGGAAACAAAGTTTTGGGTAAAACACCCCTATTTTTCAGTTTCCATTCTTCTAGAATTCTCTTCCATGATGCCTTAAGTGGACGAAAGTAAGCAACGTCTAGTGGTTGTAGCATGTGAGTCGAATTAGGGGGGAGTAACACAAATTTTATGTTGTTATTTTCGCATGCTTCAATTACACCAATGGCGATGTGGCTTTGCAAGTTATCTCCTATGATTACTTTAGTCCCATCTAATTTGCGGAAATACGAAATGGCCACCGTCCTAAACCAATCATCGAATAGTTCAGAATCAAACCATCCTTTCGTCGACCGATTGTATAGAGCGCCTGGCAATCCACCTTCCTTCCAGCCCTCATAAATGTATTTAGCTTTATAAACTGTATACGGCGGAAGCCTGGCTCCATCAGCAGCTATTGCTAACATCACGGTTGAGCTGCTTTTGGAGATATCAAGTGTCCTGCATGCATGTTTAGCCCCCTTCTTCATAACCACTTTGACACTCCCTGGGTCGTCTACGAAATTTGTTTCATCGTAATTTACTATGTTTTGTGCTGGGACATCTCTGATTGTGTCAGCCACATTTCTAAAGTATTCTTCAACGACCTCATATGTTATTGCCGCCCTCACTCTTTTTGTGTTTTCCGCTAGTTTCATAGTGAGTTGAGGATGCCTTTGCATCAGCCCGTGAACCATGTTTCCCCGGGCATATTATTGACAAATCGCTTTTCTATGATTCCGCGCTTATTAAGATATTGCTGAGTGATACGCCTAACATCAATTGGTTTTAGTGGAAAACCCCACTCTGCACAAGTTTGTAGTGCATTAACTATTAAATTTTCCGATTCTTCGGCAAAAACAGGTTGACCTCCGTATTTCAAAGGATGTTTGCCGTGAAAATGATTGTTTAATTTTGTATATGGCACTGCAAAAAGTGCTGACGCTTTGCGCATGCTCATTCGGCCCTTACGCACTGCATCGAGAGCTCTTTCCAAATATTCGGGGTTGTAATTCCTTTTGCCATAACGCCCGAGTTTTTTTTAAATCCGGGGCATCTAGAAAAATAAAAATATCATTTTTCCCCACCCCTCATATCACGAGTTAATCGTCGGAACTTGAAATGAGTGTAAAAAACACCTACAGCAAAATTAAAATACTTTGAAATCAAATGATCGACTCAAGCCCGCTATTTTGTTTTTTTTTCCTAATAAAGAGTGCAATTTCTAGGATCAAAAAATAAATAGTAATTTTTTTCATGAAACCTGTTCTTAAATACATTCCTTAAAACCTAAGGTGAATATCACGACTCTACTGATTATAGAGTCTTCTGTACGAATTTTTGATTTTACATATTTTATATATTGGTCAAATTTTGCATTTCAGTTATTCGTAACTACCTTACTTTTAAAATTCAAGTGTACTGTGTAATTCAACGAAACCGTAAGTATTCGATTGTAAACAATAAACAGCTGATTCCTTGGGCATTGTTGCCATATCGGCAAATATAGCCGTAAAAACGTGTTTGGTCGAAATCACCCCGGGCAATCGACTTCACCTCATTTGACGGTACTAATCAACGTGCCGGACGTATTTCTGCAAAAAAGTATTTTTGATTTACTGAATTTATTTTATTAAAATGTAACAATTGCAGATTTTTTTAAGCAAACAACTCATAATCACATATAAAGTTTTTTAAAACCATTATAGATTTTGTGTAGAAAACAACTCGTAATAGTTACTTATTTGAAAATGCCCTGACATTGCAGAAACAGATTCAGGAAAAGTTATGTTTGTCATAGGGTGGTACTCATTTATAGTCAGGGCTGCATGAAGGAGAGTTACGTGAATAGTTTTGGGTTTGTGGAGGAGAAAGTTGGTATTTGTAGTTCTGGTCTGTAGCCTCGATAATCACTTTTTTATGTTAATTGTTGAATCATTTGCGCGTTTAAAATCGTTTAGCAAAGATAGTAGAAAGTGGCGGAAAGTGATGTTAAATTGGTGACGAATTGTCTTTGAACAACAACAATTGAAGAAAACTGCATATATTTCTTAACATAAAAAACACGATGTTCCACTGACCAGCGCTCCATTTTGGCAACTGTCATAAAATGTGACAAAATTTCCAAAGTCTACTTTTACAACCAAGACGTCTGCTGTCGTGGAAAATTTAATATTAGTTTCACTATCAAAAAAATTAAATGTGTAATAAATTTTGCCGGACCCAGTATATATGGGGCATTCTGAGCACGGCTTTAAAAGTACCATCAGCATGCATGTCCTACACCTGTTACTGATCTTAATTCACATGGATCTTTACTTTTGAGATTAAAAATGAAAAATGTAAATGCTTACTCATAAAACTCCAAATATTGGGATGGGGTTCTTTAAAATATTCTTCTATATTTATTCCTTTGTTAAATGCCACGTTTTGTAAAATGTGTAACCTTTCGAGGCATAGAAGGGTCGGTAGAAGGGAAAATGTTATAAGCATTTTTAACAAATTCAGTCCGTCTTGTCTTTCTCGTATCAATCGAAAGTCTTCTTTCTTGACACTTGACCTATAATTGTTAAAGTACATTTAAATTAAGACGGTAACAATAATTATATCCAAGTTGTCTTGAGGTACATAATCCGCGTTTGTATTTACCTGAGCTAAAGGGAAGAAGCATGCTTTAATTCAGCTTCAGGATAACAGCTTTGCAATGATTTCTGAAGAGCCATTTCGAAACCAGTGATTATATTACAAGCGTTCGTAGTAGGAACTTGCTCTTTCAATTTCAGAAAGATGTGATCATGCAGCTCTTTTCTCCTATCCATTAAAACATATGCCACTGATACATCCTGTAAAGAAAAGTAGCTGATATCTGATGCAAAAAATCTGGATGTTTTTTGACGTTACCAATACATAAGGACAATAATTAAATTAAAGATTGTAATGGTTATGATTATATTCTATATAAAATACGTCTTGTCTAATTCCATGAATAGTAAGCAATTGTATATATGGGGCATTCTGTGTACGACTTTAAAAGGACAATAAGCATGCTCGTCCTACACGTCACCTGCTTCTGTATCAACAAGTGACGACACTTTAGAATGATGGTTAGCAATAACGACGAATTTACAAATATTTTTGTGACAACTAAAGTGGGGTTGACTATTCTGCTGCTATCACGCGTAGGTTTTGTAATGTTAAGGAATTACCGGTAGTTTTCTTCACCTGACATACCGCATTGCTTGCTTTGCCATTACAAAAGTGTAGAGTACAAGCTGAGAATGGCTTTTTCAGCCTAACTGTTAACAAATTGTTGAACAGAAAAGAATACAAATACTCCATTATATATTTTTCTTCTTTTCTTCTTCATAGATTTGGTGTAAAGAAGTAAATTCTTTGACAGCACGAGCCGACGAGTTATTGTCGGCATATATTCTGAAAGTTGTGCATCGCTTTATCATTGTGGTTTGTGATTGGCACAATATCTCCATTTTATTCAACTGTCGAACTTTTCCTATTGTAGGTATTGGTACTTTGTTTACACTTGCAGTATCTGAGAAATTGTAATGTGTCTAGTCAATAACAAAGCATCCTCGTTAGTTTGGGGAGCTGTTATTCCTCTTTAGACTAACTGAAGTTTAATTTCCATTATAACAAGAATCACTCTCTACCATTGATAAATGGATCCCCCCATTGCTATATTATTATACGGAGATGCTCAGCTGCGTCTTGACTAATCCTGTTATCTCTAGTACAAAGTGCCATCACAGTTTACGCAGACTGATTTGAGACCTCAGAATTTCGCACAGCTGGGAAAACTCGCTCGCTTGATTGAGTTATGAGAAGTTCCAGGTCAGTGTTCATCCTTATAGGCTACCTCCAAACTGAGAATGTATCCACCGATTTGTGTCAACCAGAAACTAATGAATAAAAATAAGGTTTTTCAATCTTCCATCATCAAAGCTTAATCTTTTATTTTTGATATAAAGATGATAATGTATGAAAACATATCTATAAAAATATTGAAATAATTAATAATTTGCCCATATTTATTTCTTTGTTAAATGCCTTGTAATATTACAACCCTTCGAGGCATTGATTGATGGGCGGGTAGAAGGGTAATTACCAAAGCATTTTTCACAAATTGACTGCGTCCTGATTTTCTTGTGTCAATCGTGAGTATTATTTTTTGACGTTCATTTTCCATACCGCTATAATTATGAAAGTACTTTTAAATTAAGACAATAGCAATACCGTTATTCAAAATGACTTGTAGACCTCTATTTTGGTCAAAATAAGTGACCTTTGAAATGCCCTCAAAGTTAAAAGTGAAAGTGAAGAAAAGTCTCGATACATTTTCTTTAAGATGCTACGTTTTACTTACTGACAAAGTACATAAGATGGTGCGTTTTGTCAAAACGTAAATCCCTTGTGAGTGTGATGCATCAGCAATGATAATCCCAATCATCTGTTTTATCTAATAAAGTCCACAAACAGAGCAGATATATGAAAAGTATAAGTGGTAAAAGAAGTTACCACTGGCATCAGTAGGTACTGATACCGTCATTGATCCGCTCTGCAGTTTGGTCAAGTTGGAATTGCCCAGAATAAATAGAATTATTATTAATGGCGCTTTCGGTAGATATGATAAGCACAGCATCAGGTTGTGGTATAACATACTTTAAAAAATTTCCATGGAAAATTTTTTTTTCCGGTTTTCCTGGTTGGTCAATTCATCACCCACAGAACGCTTGGGTTGTCTTGCTATGCCTGATTTAGTATTTCTGAAAGAAACTTCTCTATGACATCTTCATCAAAGGTCTTTATTTAATCTTACAAACATAGAGCATTTCAAATTTCGATTTCCACTGAAAACATTAACTTTCAAATTGCTAAAATCTGTTTCCACATAACAATTACTTAATCTGTTAACTAACCGATTTTATTGTGATGTGACTATGCCTAACCTCAAAGCCACAAGGCATATGTTTAGTTATTAAAAGATTACATAAATCAGTTGCATAATATGCATTTTGTTTACTGGTACCATCAGATGATACATGTTTCTAATATATTAAATGAAATTTACTGTAGATATACTATAGAAAATGTCCATATCATTTGAATATTCCCATTTACCTCTACAGCAAGCATCTGTATATCGACAAAAACTAATGTCATTGCTACTAAGCATTATTAAAATACTAAGTGTTTCATGTGCCATTTTTTTGCATACTCTTGCATTTTCTTTTTATTTATTGCACGTAGAGTATTAAACCAAATTTGTATTTCAGGTTAGTATACTTAGTATCGTCTCAGTAGATGAGTCATCTGTATATATTGAATGATTAAATATTTTAATACCTTTTCTACAATGTCATTATTTATAGATTTCTTAATATCCCTTGAAACCATTTTCATGAAAAGGCACAATAGAACTGTAATACAAGGAATGATGCTTAACTGACATGTTTTAGACATATTTTATCACGTATTCTGTGTGGCTGGCGTACTTGGAAGAAGTCATATCTAAAATAGGTACTATTATTTTCGTCTGCTCTGTCGGGCAAACTCCTGAATACAAGTAAATGCGTTTTGATGTCTTAAGACATTTCGGTGTGCGAACAACACTTCCTGAGGCATCAAAGTACATTATTGGAAGTGTCTTACCTCTTTTTGTTTTTCACAGATATATTTGTTCTGCACTATACGCAGAAATTACCATGAAGAATTTTGTATGCCAGATTTCCTGGCTGGTCAATTCATCACCCACAGAACGGTGGGTTGTCTTGCTATGCCTGATTTAGTATTTCTGAAAGAAACTTCTCTATGACATCTTCATCAAAGGTCTTTATTTAATCTTACAAACATAGAGCGTTTCAAATTTCGATTTCCACTGAAAACATTAACTTTCAAATTGCTAAAATCTGTTTCCACATAACAATTACTTAATCTGTTAATTAACGGATTTTATTGTGATGTGAGTATGCCTAACCACAAAGCCACAAGGCATATGTTTGGTTATTAAAAGATTACATAAATCAGTTGAATAATATGCATTTTGTTTACTGGTACCATCAGATGATACATGTTTCTAATATATCAAATGAAATTTACTGTAGATATACTATAGAAAATGTCCATATCATTTGAATATTCCCATTTACCTCTGTAACGGTGCACTTCTCTCGTTACATTAACTATTTATTATAAATTTTATTTTTCTGGTGTTTTCAGACAGGTTGGAAAGATAAGAGCCAATTTAATATAGTTTGCTCATCTCTGTAATAGTATTGAATATTGAATTACTATTTTTTACTCAGACGTTTGAGTGGTTTAATTAAAGAATTTTTTAGTGTTAAGTTTATTTCATTTCGTGCTTCATGTTTTCGCGTACCACGTAAACAAATGTAAGTAGATTAAGTGATTATTGCTTTTTGTTATGTTTAACTCAAAATTAACTATATTTTAATACTGTAATTAAGTTTCAATTCCGTAAAAGTTTACCAGCGATTTCGGTGACAAATTATTTAAATATCTAGTTTACCGCCTTTCGGGCTTTTTATTTGGTCAATTCCTCGCCACAAGTGTTAGCGGTAGCGGTTGCCGGCTTTCGTGTTTGTGAGATTCCCTTCAGGATTATAGACTGCAATTTGGGTAGGTTTATTGTTATTTGCAAGGCGTTCAATTTAAATTATTTCCTACACTAGCGCTTTTAAGGTCGATTGCTGTGTTTCTATGGCCTGTTTGGTTTCCATCTGTTAATATTCCACTTGGATTAATTGAGATTTGATTTCAATATCTTTTAATTTTAAATGCGGCAACATCTTCTTTTCCTCTTAGTGGCTTAGAACCGTGTTGTAAAATTCAAAGAATGTTCTTATCAATGATTTTTTTTAATTTGCACGGAGTCACTTTACCCACAAACGCACTTTTAAGACCATCTCTGTTTCGAGGCCGCTGGAAACCAGCCCATTAATTTCTGTGGGGCGCAAATAATTGTGAGGTATGTACCTGCAAATTATTATTTAATAATTATAATTATTAATTATTATTAGAAGTTATTTGAGTTTTGCTTCATTTTAGTATTCATTTTTCCAATTCTAATTATATTTTGGCCGGCTTTTATTGGTATCTATAATAAGTCCGACATTTTTCCTTTAAATATTATTGAAAATCTCAATAATTGAATTAACTTTTATTATCAGTTTTGCATCTTTAAGCAGTTAAGCAGTAAATTCACAGCCACGATTATTGCTTTATTGTGATACGCTATTTCGACTTTTTTAGCACTGGTTTTCCCAAGCGAAATCTTGAGTTTTTGCCTCTAATTGGCCTGAAGCCCTAAGTGGAGATTAGTCTACCTGGCTATAGCCATTCTTGCTCCTTGCTGCCGAAATCGCTCGATGAAGCCATTGTTATTTTATCTGTAGGCTGAGCGCCATCAGAGCGATCTTGTGGGTTCGTGCCCCTTGATGTAAGTGATAGCAATTGTATAGTTGGCCTTTTGTCTCCCCAAGGCGAAGAGTTTTTTTTTGACGGTAGCGAATACCCAATTTTAAACAGTAAGAATTTCAACTGATACTTTTCAGTATAATAAATATTTTTTTAATCATTATAAGTGTACTTAATACTGACGGTACCTGACAAATCTTCCGCATGATTTTTATTATCTGAGGCTGTTAATTTTTTTAATGCGGATGGCGCCCAGTAAACATCTATATTTCGCTTCATTTATAGTCGGGTGCTGAAAGTACTGGTCCCGGGGGCAAGTAGAAAGTTCTCCGATAGACCAAACTCCGATTAAACGTACCCCCCTTTATTCATGCCATAGCCGCAAAATAAGAGCAGCTGAGGTTGTGCTATGTGTACACTATCATTATAAACTAATAGTCACACCTCTACAGCAAGCATCTGTATATCGACAAAAACAAATATCATTGCTACTAGGCATGGTTAAAATACTAAGTGTTTTATGTGCCATTTTTATCTGCATACTCTTGCATCTTCTTTTTATTTATTGCACGTAGAGTATTAAACCAAATTTGTATTTCAGGTTAGTATAGTTAGTATAGTCTCAGTAGATGAGTCATCTGTATGTATTGAATGATTAAATATTTTAATACCTTTTCTACAATGTCATTATTTGTAGATTTCTTAATATCCCTTGAAACCATTTTCATGAAAAGGCACAATAGAACTGTAATACAAGGAATGATACTTAACTGACATGTTTTAGACATATTTTATCACGTATTCTGTGTGGCAGGGGTAGTTGGAAGAAGTCATATCTAGAATAGGTACTATTATTTTCGTCTGTTCTACCGCGTTGAATGAATTGAATGAATACAAGTAAATGCATTTTGATGTCTTAGGACATTTCGGTGTGCGGACAACACTTCCGGAGGCATCAAAGTACATTATTGGAAGTGTCTAACCTCTTTTTGTTTTTCACAGATATATTTGTTCTGCACTATACGCAGAATGGAGAATAATCTTTTTTATTACATTCTTCATGATTACGTTGCATTAACAGTATATCTAAAACATCATCTGGATGTCTGTCAAAAATATAATTTTTTTCAAATCTTAGTTTACGAATAGTTGCATCTTACTTGATGTTTTGAAAACTTGCCCTTTACTCTTACATGAGAATCCACTTTCATAATACATGGTCTTTTAACGGTTAAGGGTTTGTTCTTTAGAAGTTGCTCTTTGAACATACATCTTTGTATACCTTTGACATAACTAATAAGGTTCCTTTTGTAACTAAAATACAGAGGGAAACTCATTACTCGCATAATTAGTGTAGAAGAATTAATTTGAATTATGAAGATTTTATTATATAATAAACGTACACTAGAAGTTATTGACAGTCTCAAATATTTTTTGTCGAAAGTAAGAGGAATAATGAGTAGTATTTAATTTCCCATTGTTGCAAAGTTTATATTCAGTAACAAGTGTAAATTCTCCTTCAAAATTTATACATATTGTTAAAATAGGTTTTTCAAGAAAATGAGACTAACGTTTTTGGATAATCAATTTTTTCAGCTGTAATGTCCCACATCATGTGCTGGTGTCTTTTCGCTTTAAGCCATATCTGAGGAGAATGAAATAGGAATTGCATATACAGTGAGGACCAAAAGTCCCGCATAAATTCAATAAAAATTAATCTGTTAATAAATAAAATGTTAACTGATAAAATCCCATCAGTTAATTTTGTCTCTAGTGAGAATTGATGAAACTCTCCAGGCTCTTGGAAAGTCCAGCAGTAATAGAACGCCAATAGATGGATAGGGCTCTTTTCATGATATTGGTTAAAAACAAAAATTCTTGCTGACCCTGATATCTTTTGTGCATTTGTTCCAAGGAATTTCACGAAGTGGTCGTTTCCAGCGTTGTAGCAACGGTCTCTTACTAAACTAAATAAGCCTTCCTTTAATTTTACATACTGATCTATTTTATATCGAAGAAGTGGTTTCAGGCTTAAATTTTGTAGTATTTTGGGGGAATACACATTTTCTGGGAGTATCATTTTAAATGTTTTGAAATGTGGGACTATAATTTGTTGGTTTGACCTGGGATTGAATAAGTTACAATGCTGGTCTAATTGTAGTATGCTCCTGCCAATGGAATGATATTCACACGACTGTATCAGCTTGAGTTTCCCAATGGGTTTACAATTAGGATATCTTGAAGCCTCTCTTTGGAGAGTGGAAAGGTTTTCGCCTAAAAATAGGGAAAGATTTTCTCTTATGAATTTCCTAGCAGACTTTTTCATGGCTTGGTAATTTTTCTCAGTAGTCTTGTCAAACCCCCATCGGCAATATATTCCAATTTCTATCAAGCAAGATCTTAATTCCCCCATAGTGGTGAAGTTGCAGGCTATATGAGTAATTGATTGGCCATCATGATAAAAGAGACCCCTCATATCTCCGTATTTGAAGTGCACTAACTCCAGGCCCAAATAAACTGTATAGTATGTCCCTCCTAAATTGGCTCTACAAATAGGATGGATTGTTGCTGGCTCAGGGGATGTCACTAGCCCGTCATTAGTAGTTTCCATCGTCACTGGTTTATTTAGTAAGGTAAGCAAAACTTTTATTTCGGGTGTCTCTTTTAAAGTGAGCATTCCTGCTAAATCTTTGAGGGGAACCCGGTCTATGGTTGTAGTTTCAATGGCTTCTTTGAGGAATTGTGGGGTTGCCTTCTCTTGTCGACAGACATCTAAAATGCATTTCATAGTGGATGAGACTAGCAAACTGGTCCTGGACCATTCGTCCCTCGGAACAGTTTCAGTGGGTACGCAGATGAAATTGGATCCCATCATTGCGTGTTTTATGATTGCGTGCCTCTCATCAAACCCAGAAGGGACAGGAAGTACCCGAAGACGTGGGTCTAGCATTGATAAAAAGATTCTAAGCTGCGAGGCGAGAGCTATATTCGTGGATAAATTTGCATTAGCCAACTTCTTTATCTCTGTTAGCATATTTTCAGGTAGAGGAGTGTACGCCACCGTTGCGTCTGGGAAAAAGACCTGCTCCAGTGCACGTTCCCTAGTTTGTTTGTCTGCATTGATTAAAGGATTTCTAGTTTGAATAGACCTTCTCTCAACATTCACAGGGCCCAATCTAATGCTTTTGAATTGCAGTCCAAAAAATTGGTTGGCTTCTTTCCTTGGTTGTTGGAAAAGGATGTCTATTACGTTTATTGTTTCCCCACTAGGCAGCGGGCTCTGGCTTACCCACCAATCAATTGCTTCTTTCCTACATAAGATGCGTTGATGGTCTCTGGTATCCCTGGCTTGTCTGGCCCCTTTCGGTGGTAGAAATTGAGTAGGAATTCCATATTGTACTGCTTTTCTCCCGTCTACACTTATGGGGTACTTCTGTCCCATCAATGAAAGGGCCGTTGAAAGGGGGTTTGGGTCTTTCTTGCTTTTTGTTGATCTTTCTATTATTTTGATGTTACAGAGTGGCTGCATCCGTAATATGTGGATTGACTGGGCGTTACTGGTTGTTATTTTCCTTACGATCTCTAGTAAGTGCTCTTTCGTGCGTTTAAGATTTTCTTCCATTTTTTGTTTAAAGAATGTATGGCCTGCCTGCAAGTTAACCTATCTTCCAAAGTATTTAATGCTTCTAAGTGTTTGTTTAAGACAAGTACGTTCGATCTACCGATATCCCTATTCTACTGAACCCTATCGCTAAATGTCTTTTACCTAAAAAATCTATTTTAGTCTTACTTTATAGTGATTCTGCCGCTACGGTGTGTACAGTACTGCGTGCCTCAGATGATGTCCTGAGTATTCCGCATCTCCTTCCGAATCTTCTTCTCGAATGTCTTCCTTGTCCACATACATAAACCAATGAAGATTATTAGCAGCTGGCCGCAGAAGGCTACCGTTCCAAGGATCTCGTACATATTAGGCACCATGGAATCAGGTTTCCCGTCGGCGGTGACGCCTCCACTGTTGCCTGCCTGGTTGACCTCTTCTTTGGACTCGGAACCTCCCATTATACAACTGGACACATGGACGCCCTCGCACCTCTCTTCATTGAAAATTATACCGTAGCACTCAACATAACGCGACCGAATTTTTACCCGCTCAAATGACACACAACTGGCAGGGTCGCCATGTACTATTCGCGTCTAAAGGGTATCGGTGGTTAGATCGCCAGTGTGCCATTAGGGTAAATTAAACACGTTTCCATTATGAACGAATTCTATTAGACTTTGTTCTCATTAGACTGCTTACAACAATTCATCCTCTCTACAACCATTCGCTAGTATTTATGTCCTCGTATATCATATCGAAAGCGCTTCCTGTTTCTATAGTGAAATAACAATAGTAATGAACTTGACGACTGAACTTCCAGGTTCATTCGCCGTAAATATAATACAATAATAATGATGTTGAACTTAACTAATAACACGTTCTGTTCCTGACTATTACTACCGGGTTCCAGGGCAACGACTGGGGAGTATAGCAATTGATTAGTGCCCTATATATATCACAACCTGACAATTTCACAGTTTTGGTGGGAAACGAATGTCTACGTGACAGTTGACAAAGGCATGTCAAAAAGGGGGGTTGTCCCTAAAACTCTGTGTGTCAACTTCATTTCTGACAGATGGTATGAACAGTTCTAGTACCTCTCTGGTACAACAGCAATAAACGTCAAGGCAGACAATGCAACGAGTAAGCACCCCGTGAACAGAACGCAACCCAAGAGCTCGGACAAATAAGCAAAAAAAATAATTTTTTGTTGGGGACCACATCTTCAGAAGAACCAAGACACATCTAGATAGTTGTATCTAGATTTTCACATGTTAGTAGGTGTGTATTATTTTCACATTAGTTGTATATAAGATTTTCACTACTGAGAACTTGGGATCTGTAACTGTACAGATGAGTGAATAGGTAAGAGTTCTAAATATTTATAGCAAAATGCATGTCATGTTGTTAACTTTCCAACTATTTACATATCGAGTGTTACTTGTTGTGGGTTATTGTTTTTTTTTCTTTATATTACATCATATGATTTAACATCATATTTATTCTGTTGTGGCTTTGATATTAATATTTATTCTAGCATTGATAAAGGGTCAAATAGAGATCGAAACGTCGGCGAATTTGCAATCTTAGAGGTTGTTTTTGTTGTCCTTTCATCCAATAAACACCACTACGATTATAATTTTTAATCATCCTAATAGAATAGGTTGCAGTAGGTACTAAACAATACATTAACCACTTATTTTAAACGTACCTTTCGGAATAATGACATTTCACATCAAATGACATTTAATGTCAACCGACAAACCATTTTCAGAAAGCTTTAGCATTACAAACTGATTTTACGATAAACTAAATAGGTAATATTTTAAGATCACAATTTCTAAAATTTTTTCTTGTAGGGTGTTCTGAAGAAGGTAACAGAAAAGTTGGCGAAACGTTAACTAGGTGTTGCGTCTGAGCCCTTTTCAGGGTTAATTGTTATTCTCAGTAATTTTTCTGAGAATAGTGCGAAATTCGGCCTTTAACAACAAAATAAACACAAAGAAATTGGATTGAAGCGTAATACCCACGTAAGCATTAAAAAATGGATATTAAAATCCAAATTTTGTCCATTTGGGAAAAATACAGTTTGAAAAGCGTCAATTTGGAAAGTATAAATATAAATATCAACAATGACAGAATCCCGCATGAAACGGAAATCAAGTATCTGGGAGTTATTTTTGATTCCAAATTGAACTTTTACGCACATGCAGACTACGTAACAAGAAAGTTTTCAAAGAGGGTGGGCTTTATTTCCAGGGTGGAAAATCAATCGTCTCTCCATACAAAGCTTTTATTATATAACATCATAGCTGCACCTCACCTAGAATATTGTTCCGTCCTCTTGTATAATTTCTCAGCGTTCAAGGTCGAAATAATGCTGAGTGTGTTGAGTATGTTGCGTATCAAGAAAAAATTGTTTATGCTGATCATGTGTTCGTTTATAAGATAAGGCATGGACTGTTGCCACCCCTATATACTAGATAAAATATGAAAGAACTTACTACTCTCCTTTGTACTAAAGAAAGAAGCAGAGCATAATTAATTAAACAATATGCTGGCTTCAGCAAATATTTGTTTGGCAATTTCTTTATGTTCGAATTTGCTTTTATAACCAAATAATGATCCTAAAAAGGACCGTTTTTTTAAAAGCTCAAACTTATCGCAAAGTCTGAAGCGACGAATCGATTGCTGAAAAGGCTTGTCGGACCTGGTAAACAAACTTTCCCTTCCTTTGTTTCCTTGGAGCTACGTCCGGCAATTTCCCCTGTCGTTGAACCGTATTCCGCAACTCATCGACTTGCTTTTTAAAAGTTTGTCGAAAAACTGAAATTCTCTCGCTGCTCACAATTTTCCGCCTTTTGGCCTCCTATAAGTCTCGGTCATCCGAAAGCGATCCACTGGACGCTCTCCTAACGGATATTGTCACAAAAAAAAACACAAACATATTTTTGCACTGTAACGACTTCCTTAAACATCGACAGCTCGCATTAAAATGACGTAGTTGCTACGTCAGTCTACCTATATTTATAACTTCGTTGCAGCAATTTTATTGGCTGGCGCTTCGCTGGCTAATTAAATCGCAACAACGAAGCGTTAGCGGACTATAAATATAAATTCATTGGCAGTGAAGTATCATTTTTTGTGTTTGTGAATCAGGACGACGATGGCAGAGAAAACGTATTCTTTGACGGAGTTAGTGAAAGTGAAAGAGAGCGTAGAAGCGGCTGAAGATTATGAGCGTGAAAGGAACGCTCAAGAAGGGAATGATGACGGCAATCGACGAATCCAGTTCCTGTTAAAGGCTATAACAGAGCGGGCGCCCGATGGCATCCAATAGAAGCAAAACTTATTTGACACCGCCCCAGTTCGACAAGTATAAGTAAATTACTTGTTGGCAACTTAGTAAAACGGCTCTTTTAAGAGCCAAAACAATAATTGAAAGAGAATTTCGTTCGCCATAAAAAAATATTTTTAATAATAGTGTAAAAACTATTTTAATTCACATTATATATAAAATACTCGAAAACCCTGTTATTTACTTTACACGCAAGTAAAAGCAACGAAAAAGTAACAGTGGCAAATTCTATAGGACATGTAAACATTGTCACATATTTTCAGGCATGTAAAAAAATGCTAACACCAGTAAATTGTGTATCGCAGATGTAAAAAAAAAAAAACAAATAAACAACTCACAGTTTTATTCATTTTACTATTTTGAATATTTACGCCATATTACTACTTATTATATTATTACTACATGGTCACATAAAATACATTACAACACGTAAATGTGGTGGGTGGTCCAATGGAAAGTTTGTTCAATATGAATTTTCTTTCATATATTTGAAACATTTTTGCTAAGTAGAAAAGCAGAAATAAGTGAGGTCTTGATTTATATTAACAAGCAATATTAGGTGTTATACTAACTAAACCAATTTTTCATGCAGATAATGAAATGAATATCGAATTTATTTTTTTAAATATGTGGTGGCTCTGAAAAGAGCCTTTTGATAAAACTACAACACATCTATTGTTGCGTCGGTAGATCTATTAGTCGCTTGCGCGCTTTGGACACGCGCAATAGGAGGCCACCTCCCAGGCCTGGCTCCTGTGATTTACACAGGCTGAAAGACGCAACTGCAGCGTCTTGGCGATATTGGGCCGAATGGCTCTGGCCCATTTCAAGCGGGTGATCTCATCCCGCAGCTCAGCAATGGTGGCAAACTGCCACCACTTGTCCGCCACCGGCGAGGTCTCTTGCCGGACAAGGTCTTTAATTTGCTTAATCTCCTTGGAGATTAAGCTAACTTGAGAGAGGCATTTCTTAGCCTCTTCTCCCTCAAGCCCAAAAAGCTGGGCATTGGCAGCGTGAAGCTGCTTGACTAAGTCCCGCAATTTAATGCGGGTGGTCGAGATGGACATGATAACAAGCTAAACCAAACTGTAAGACTAAAAAACCTAAAAGATAAAGTTAAAATTAAGATTAAACAAAGCTTAAAATTAGTTAGACTAAAAACTTATAAATAACTTAAAACAAAGTAAAGCTTTAAAATGAATTAAAAACTTACAAAATTTGTTTAATTCAAAATTGAAACAAAATTAAAATAACGAAAATAAACAAAATTAAAAACACGATTAAAATAAAACTTGGCGAATTCAAAGACGCACAGAACTCACAGACCTCACATAAGCAAGATCACAACTACAACACATCCATTGTTGCGTCGGTAGATCCATTAGTCTAGCCAGTTGTAAGCAGTTAGACTTGTCAAACTTGCAACTCGCCTTAGCGACAGCACTCTCCTCCTTTCCACGGCAGCCTCCACCAGACACGCAGAATAGTTTTTTTTCATGCTCTTGGATTAGTTCAAGACAACTGTTTAATTGTGTTAAGGAGTCCTGAAGAGCATTTTTTAACCGATCTTTATCCTAATTTTTAACCGATCCTCAGACAAACCGGAAAAATTTGCAACCACCTCCTCAAATTGCCTTAGGCTTTCTTCAGATCAAGAAATGAAGACATCAACAGAAGAAGTGGAACTACGCATCGGCGATTCGAACAAACTTGCCGGGATTGAAATATTGAGCTGAATGTTCTCCTCTTCTTCACGTTGTTCTGCATGCGCCAACTCGTGAAAATGTGCCTCAACTGAAGAAGGTGATTGTTTTATTGTTGAATGAATTGACATTGTTAATGAAAAATTTAACTTTGGTAATATAATGTTGGATCCAAACGAGCATTTTATGCAGACAAAATCTATATTCTGTCAATAAACATTTCCAAAAACAAAAAAAACATAAATTATTATTTTTAAATTTGATATTCCTCTGGTTCAAAGTCCAAGTCGACGTTGCCTTCTTCTATGTTCGGATCTCCAATAAGATTTTGATAAAAAACGTGATCCTCTTCAGGAATTAGGTGCATATAACTTTTTATATCCCTTAGCTTTGGCCCCGCCACTGGTTTTCCATTTGGCCATAAAGGTTCCAAAGGTCATTTTCCTTTTTTAATACTAATTTCCTTATATTCGTTGTCATCACTGTAGCTTGTCTTTATAAAAATGCTATTTTTTTTTCTTTCAAAAGAAATTTCCTTAATATGTAGCCAGTTAATTTTCTCTGCATCACAGGTTTTTTTTCTGTTGACAATAGCTGTTTCTAATTTTAGTCGTGCTTACAAAATCTTCTTTCAGCATTCTGTTTATATTGATAGGGCGTTTTCTCCTACATGTTCTCATGATGTTAATATAGTCTTGTGGGGAAAATATCTTATTTTGTTTTTTAATTGCACATTCAACATCTCCAAAGTCACTATCGTTTGGGAGGAAACTGACCAGAAACCAAAAACCTCAATCTTATACTTCTCAAATGTGTCGAATTTTCTAAAATACATTTCAGCAAGAGCACCATTTTAATGTTGCGATTCTGCCCTCCGCACGAATCACTGCAAAGGATAAGGTTTTCAACACTTTCCGATATATTATTCATGAGAACATACTTTCTTAAGCAAGAACCTACCTCCTGCGCTCCTCTACCAGCTTCTTCTTCAATCCAAATGTTAAATGTGGATTTTTTCTGCTTTCCAGCATAAATGCCGCAATTATATAACCATAACTGCCTTTTGTAAAACAAGATATTTGAAGTTAGTCGAGGAAGAGGGGCGTCTTCTGCATATCGAATGTTACTGAGTCTGTTTTTTCGTTATTTTCTGCCATCATAAGATCTAAATTCATTTTTTTTTCTGGCGGTTTTTGCTTCTTCCAAGTGAAGAGTGTGTTTGCTTTGAACTCTGGCTTTGTCGTCCTCATTGACTATACTTTTTCTTTTTGCATTAAAAGTGTCGCATTTGTTGCAAGTGTCCTTTTTTGTTTTTTTTTTTGTTTTAAATTAAACTTTGTGAGAAATATTTTTTTGTAAGATGAGAAACTTACTGGGTTTATATTTGTTTGTTGTTTATATAAGTTTATAAAGTCTATACATGACTGGTAATGTAGTTCCTTCTTGCAAGAACTCTTTATTCCCATTTGTAGATCTGCAATAATGGGATTTGTAGCGAGGAAACTGGTTGATGTGTGCAAACACAGCAGTTTCTTGCTCAATTGACATTCTGTTGTGTCCGCCACTGCTCAAACCACGCCGATCTGGTACTGTTAACACGTTGACTGCCATGAGATGCATAGGGTGCCTCACAAAATGTTTACCTTTGAAGCCGCGTGAGGCATCATAGTCATCTCAGTCGACTTGTCTGATTGAAGCCGCGTGTAACGCCGTGTGCTATTCGACCCATGTATTTTCATACGGAGGTGTTGTAGGGTGGCTATAAGAACCATAAATCGTGTTTGGCCTGTAAGATTGAGGGCTGCCATGTGCTTCACATGGCCACAAACATTTAGGCACATGTACTAGTTACATCCATTTATTTGTAACAGTGTAATATGAACATAAACATAGAATGATACATAATATTTGTACTTTGTAGAGCAAAACATTTTAACATATTGAAATCCAAAAATAACAAATATGGGAAAACTATATAATCAGTACCTGTACCGGTACCTACCTACCTAATAACATAATCATTTTGTACAACGATGAGTTCTAAAAAAACATTCTATACAATAATTTTGTGAACAAGCATTACATTTATATTTTGTCATTTTTGTAAACCGCTGGGCATGAGCTCTACCATGCGCTCGGGCAAGATTGTTATAACAAGCCGCACATCTACGTCTTTGAGTACCAATATGTTCCAAAGAGTGCTGCAGGGACAACTCGTTGTTTGCTATTGCGCTTTCTGCTGTACCGTTTACTTGCAACAATTCCAAAGTGACCATCTCCTTGAATTTGGTTATAGTCATTTTGTCATTGGTTACTTGCTGGTGAATTATATATGCGTTTACTAAAGTGGTACCAACAATGAGTTCAATAGCCAATTTTCTGTGCCATTTTACCCCCCTTCTAAGAGAAGTAGCATAGGCTTTCATCTGGTCTGAGAGGTCTATAAAGGCTTTGTTCTTATTATAATCCACGACGGCTGATGGTTTTTCTGTTTCTTTGCGACCATAATTTACTTTTGTCAATTCAGAAGTATGTTTAGTGCTAAGAGTCAAAACGTCTCTTTTATCCTTCCATTTCTGAATCACTATGCCCGTGTTGCTTTCAGCAGCTACTGACTCGCCTTTTTTTAATTTCTTTTCAGTAACTTCTTTTGGATTAAATTTTCGATTGGCCCTCAAGGTGCCCATCAAATGGGTACGTTGTTCTAATAATGCATGAGCTAGTGACACACTTGTATAATAATTATCTGTGTAGATTGTGCGCCCTTTATTCAGTAAATTATTTGCAAGAGTGAGAACAACATTTTCAGAAGATGACCGATTCTCCACTTTATCTTGCCCACAATAAACCATCAAATTATAAGTATAACCTTTTTCTACACAGAGTTTGTAAAGTTTTATTCCGAACTTGTGCCTTTTGTTTTTTATAAACTGTTTGAAACTAAGCCGCCCCCGAAAAGGAACAAGGGTTTCATCAATACAAATAGCCTCTTTTGGTGTAACAAACTTTTGATAGTTTTCAATTAGCCTAACCAAAAGGGGTGATATTTTTTGCAATCTATCTCCAAGTATTTCTTCGTTATTGTGAAAATGCCACATTTTTAGCAATAGTTGAAACCGGTTGCGAGACATAATTGTACGTATTTTATTATCGTAGATAATGCTTTGAGCCCAGTACGACTCAACTGTAGGATACTGACATAAACCCATTCAGAAAAGTATTCCAAGAAACTTCTTCATTTCGCTTATATCAGTATCCTGCCAACTTTTAATTCTTGATTTTGGTCCAGAATTGACGTCTTTACATTGAGAAGCATATCTATTAGTTTCAGTAACCATGAGCGTAAGAATTTCATCAGTCAGAAACAGATTATAAAAACCAAACGGAGTTTTAGAATAATCCGCAAATAGGTTTACATCGATGCCGGCATTAGGTTCGGAAAATGTAAAGTGTTTCAAGTTCAAACCAGTAACTATGTCCCAGAGGATATCTTGAGTTTGGTGGTTACCAGTCTGCTCTTGATCATCCTCTTCATCGCTGTCTTGATTCATCTGTAAAACAGCCTCAATTGTGTCCATTATCGAATCCGCTTGCGTTATGTTTGGAGCATCTTCTCCTGAAGTACTGGGAAAAATACGTGGGGTACGAGAAATGCCTGCTGCATTAGAATTTTTTTTTGAGATCCTCAAACGTTTTTGGGCTGCTAATTCTTCTAATTCGTCGTCCGATGAATTTTCAGTGCTGTCTGGAATATACTCATCAGACGATCCTGTTTCGCCGAATAAAATATCATCTTCATCAGACAAAACTTCCTGAAATATAGATAACTATAAACCAAAATCTTATGAATTTTTATATATTTTACCTGCCACAAAGCCTGTAACCTCCTTTGATCTTTCTCGTAAGTCATATTAGAATGATGACGCCACGCGAAAAAATGTATATTGATGTACACAGCACGGCCGTTCAACGAGTTCTGACTTCTGTTCTAACTCTAACCGCTCGCGATACTTCCAGTTGTTGCGAGTTACAACGCGCTTGATCAGTCGTTAACCGTTAGGTAGCCGAGTGTCTTCGAGAGACGACGGTGTTTTACGATCAGGGTTGAGTAGCACGAGTGCTTCTCACGGCTGTTACAAGAAGAACTAAGGCTTACACCCGCGTGAGGCAAATAATGCTCCTCGCTAAAATTTTTGAAAAAAATTAAATGTAGACTTCTAGTAGTTCGGCAATGCAATAAATCCGTCAAAATAAGGCAAATTTTACAATAAAAGGGTTTGGCCACAAGGATAGTTTTTTTCTTTTGCATGGTGGCAGTCAACGTGTTAACGTTCGTACTTTGTGAAGAGCTGTATTTAGGCGTTTGGTGGATACACGTAGAATGTTGATAAACATGTCCTTACAAATTAGGGTCTTGTTAACAGAATATTGTCTGGATAACTGTCGCCTTTGAGGATTCCTTGCAGTTGCAATTTTTGTCTTTACATATGATTCCCTTACGTGTGTCGAAAGAAAGGTAGTTTGTATGTTGTAGTCTGCCCAATAATAATAATGTTCAAAAAAGTGACGTTGCTCCTCTACGGGAATTTTTTCATGCCATTTCATATAACATTGGCATTTAACTTCAACAAATTCTTTGGGTTTTACAAGTTTTCATCTCGCCGTATAACGTTGCTTATTTCTATTGGTATATAATTTTCTTATATGTCTATCCTGCTCTGAAAATGTCACTGAATTGCTGCCTTTTTCTTCCTTCTGTAGGAATGTCATAAGTATTTATTAATTAAGTACGGTACCTGGCTCTTATCTTAACGTGTTATGTCGAGAGTGATCATCGCCAATGGGATCGTTACTTGGGTACCGGTGCTTTCGCCATTTGATGCGCGAAGCATGAGGTGACTACTGTTACACCAAAACTTTGTTATGCTTAGTCGTGAAGTATGCCTTCCTGTAGATTCTGGTGACGGCCTCGGGGATAGTTCTAGTTTTGATCCTGAGGGTAGAGCGGTAGAATTGAAACGTGTCTCTGCCTACGTGCAAAGACGACTACGCGACCCCTATAGTCGTAATCGTACGCACTATAATCTGCGTCGACGTAACGTTAAGTTTGGCTTACACCAGCGGGCTTGGAAGCGAAATGTTGTTCTGTCGAATGCTTCCTAGCAATTCACCAGCAAACTGGCTCCCAAATTCTTAGGTCTTTTTACGATCGTTAATTCACCGTGGTGTTAGGAACTTGCCGACTTAAGTGGGAAAAACGTCGGCGTATGGCACACGAGGATTTGAAGGCCCATCCTCCTGACATTCCAGACCCAGAGTAGCCTAGTGTTTCGTATTTTAAGTTTTGCTATGTTAATTAGGTGTTTCGTGTTGTTTCACGGCTCTTAGTTTATTTTGCGTAGGTTTAAAAGTTTTCTTTGGGTTGAAAACTTATTTTTTCTACAGGCGTCAAAATATGACATTATTGTCATAATTGCACATTATTGTCGGTATGCAAACTGACACATATTTTCATGTTCACCTTTTTTAACGTCGCCCATGGCAGCGTGCAAAAAGTAAACTTGAAATTTTTGTCCTATGAACTTTTCCAAATTTTTTTTCTATCGACATATTTGAAATTTTAAAACTATATTGAGACTTTTTAACAGCAGCAAATAGTAAGCACAAAAATTTCCTGTACTGAGTAATACCTGAAAAAAATTGTTTCAGTAATAATTAGATGAACGTATTTGTACGCATATAAGTTTCTTCTACCTAAGGATATAAAAATAAAATTAGTTGACTCTTTGCTACTATCGCAGCTAGACTATTGTAATGTTGTGTACTACCATTATCTAAATAATGTTACCGCATGGGAGGCGGGGCAACGCGTGTGTGGTTGGTGGAGCTTCGCAACCTATCCGCGCTGCGTCATGGCTGACACGAGTGATTTATTGCTCTGTTTATCTAGAAGGCAGTTGATTACAACCTTTTTTTTATGTGAGATTATTCAAGAATTCTTATCAAGAACTTTCTAGGTTTTTCTGTAATTTTAGGTTTGTATATAAAAGGCGCATAGAGCGCGCGGTTAAGTGGTAGTCTTATTTTAAGCGAGCTATAAGTAAGCTAAAGTACGAAGCGATAATAGAAGGCTATAAAGTGTTAAGTAGTGAGTTATTTAGTAGTCGTGTGTAATTGTGAAATAAATAAATAGTGTTTTCGTGTTAAATCGTTACACTGGAATTATTGAACCCTGAGTTCGCAACAATTGGTGTCAGAAGCGGGATTCCAGTGGGAACTTGAGAACTAATATTGCTGAACTGTAAGTGAGTGCTTCATTACCGGACATTACGTGTTTATGCCAGTGACCAGAAGCCAGCATCAAGCGATGGAGGATCAACTTGCCGCCCTGCTGTCCCTTATGCAACAACAGAAGGAAGAGCAAGAAAGACGTTATGTAGAACAAAAAGAAGAACAGGAAAGACGTGATCAAGTACAGGAGCAACGTTATCAACACCAGAAGGAAGAGCAGGAAAGACGTTATCTAGAACAGAAGGAAGAGCAGGAAAGATGTTATCTAGAACAGAAGGAAGAGCAGGAAAGACGTTATCTAGAACAGGAGAAACGTTATAACGAACAGAAGGAAGAGCAAGAAAGACGTTATTAGGAACAAAAAGAGGAACAAGAAAGACGTGATCAAGTACATGAGCGACGTTATCAACAACAGAAGGAAGAGCAGGAAAAACGTGATCAAGTACAGGAGCGACGTCATCAACAATTCAAAGAAGAATTAATGAACCATCTCGCAGCTAGGGAACAACAATTGGAAGAAAGAATAATGCAATCCGTTAACGATTCCGTTAACGGCGTTCACGAATCCATTAACGGCGTTAACGAAGGACTCGAAGCTGTCAACCAGAGAGTTCTCGAGCTAGAAAAGAAATTCCGGGAACAAACTGAGGACGACAACGTACCTACAGAGAGTTTTAGCACACCCAACGCTAAAATTAAGCCTCCCGATTATGACGGTACTACGGCCTGGGAAATCTATAAAACCCAATTTGAGGCAGCTGCAAAAGCTAATGGCTGGTCCGAGCGCCAGAAAGCTACATCATTAGTGGTAGCACTTTGTGGAAAAGCGGCTGAATTACTCCCATCTTTGTCGGCAGCTGATCAAAGTAATTATGCAGCTTTAATACACTCTCTACAACTACGTTTCGGAAATGAGCACAAAGAAACCGTGTTCCAGGCCCAGCTGAGGATGAGACAGCAAAAGTCAGGTGAATCCTTACAAGAATTTGAGGCAGACATAGACAGACCTGGCATATCCATCGGCGCCTGAATCTTTTCAAATGCAATTTGCCGCCGAAAGATTCATTGAGGGAGTTCGCGATAGTGACATGAGATACCACTTACGTCCAGTAAGGCCCAAGGATATCAGCGAGCCACTAGTTCGGGCCCTGGAATTCGAGGCGTCACGAGTGTCATCTGGTTCTTCTCCACGTGTACGAATGGCAACTTGCGATGACGAGGAGGATACATCAAGGACTGAATCCATTGCAAGTTTACATAAAACGATTAAGGATATGGCAGTCAATATACAAGCCCTGTTGGGAAGAAATTCTCGATCAACCGGTATCGGGGCATAAAATGTTTTAACTGCGGCAGACTGGGTCACATCAAGAGTAACTGTCGTAATAGGGCAAGAAGTCCGTCGCGGTCGTTTAGAAAACCGAGCGGCGGCCAAGACCGCCCTAGGTCCCAGGAAAACTAATTCCGGTCAATGCAAAGGGGCAATTGACCCGTTAAGGGGGGTCCGTTAAGCCCCCAAGGATCTTTAAAGTCAATAATTTGGGTGGCAAAAGTCTCACAGTGGCTGGACGCATTAAGGGACAGAAGATTCAGATTACCATCGATACAGGAGCAGATGTGACCATTGTAAGGCCAGATAAACTTGTCGATATACCATACAACCATTGCCCAACCCTATTATGTTAAAATCAGTCACTGGAGAGTCTTGCCCTATAGACGGAGAAGCCGATGTCACCATCATTATTGGAGAAAGACTCGAAGTTCGGCATAAAGTGTTGGTTGCCAGGATGAAAGACGAGTTTATTTTGGGAATGGATCTCATCAGGAAACATGGATTCTCCTATGATCACAAACGGAATATTCTCATATTTGGAGATGAGGAGTTTACATTAACCCATGGAAATGTGGAAACTAGTGTCCGTCTACTGGTGGTGGAAGATGTAAACATTCCTCCAAATTCAGAACAAATTATCACAGTGACTTCTGAAAATGATCCTGGGTGGTCCATAGGACTTATAGAACCTAACCTGGATTTGACGCTGGACCTGGAACCTGGACAGCCTTTTATCCTCTTCTTCATCATTAGCTACCATACGTTATAAAATACAATTATTAATTTCATCTACAGCCACGTTTGTATGACATAATATAATTCGATTAGCATAATTCATGTCCTGGTCTACTGTCATGGGTCTACATTACTACCATACACAAATGCAATTAACTCATCGATATTAGACGCTAATAATGACGCCTCTATTTCTATACATTCAAAAACTGACTTACTTCTAAATTTAACATTTTGAAATTTACAACTTCCCTCTCCAATAGAAAATAAATAAGCAATCCATGCACGTCGTTCCTCGACTGTATCACTATATCTGTCACCACTATCTCTATCATTACCGGCTCTTAGCTTAATAAGCATATTTATTGTTAACGCTTGTCGATACATTTCGTTCCCAAACTTTGCCGTTGTGACCAAAATGACACTTGTATAATTTGATTTCTATTTTCACCTCGTATTACTGGTAACATTTGACGAAAATCACCATCAAAAATAACACAAACACCTCCGAACGGACGAACTAGACATTGCATTATTTCCCGAAAATACTGATCTACCGCTTCGGCCTCGTAACGATGAGTCATCGACACCTCACCCCACACAATAACCGACGTATTTCAAAACCTTATTGTTTTTTCCGTTTCCAAATCAATCGTATGCTTGGATAGTATCTGACGCCCTAATTCAATAACAGTAACATTTTCACTATAAATATTATTGTTTTCGTACCACACTTGCCTTTCTTTGTCTAAACTTAAAATAAAATCATTAAACGTTTCTGAACTATTTAATGACCGTGCAACGGCCCGCAATATCAACATAAATACTTTAAATTGCTCCTGGGTTAACATACGATAATCGTACTTCTCTAACAAACGCTTATTATCTAGTGTTTCTACCCTCTCCCGATCGATATCGTCATAATTTTCACGTAATACATTCAAACTACCTAACATTTCCATTGCTATTTCTTCATCTTCCTCAGCTTCATAAATTACAATTATTTTTCTTACGCGTTAATATAGAATTAACCCTTTAGCGACGAGAAATCAAAATTTTCAAAATTTATATATTTAAAGTGGTTTCCTTGTTACTGCATGATAAATAAATACCGTGGATTCGAATTTTCGACATTGGCCCTTGTGTAGTCTCCAAAAAGGGCAGTTGCCATATGGCAACGCTAGGCGCTTGCACTACAAAATATTTCAATTGTCAAACTATATATAACAGAAAAACATGGTTCCAAATGTTTATTTATTTTACATGAAAGGGGTGAAAACAAGGTATTCAGAGTCCTACAGCACATTTTTTACAGATTGTTCGAACAATTGACTTGCATCCCGGCAAAACACATCGCCTTCTTTTATTAGATACGGTTGGAACAACTAAGTGGTCTTGTTTGTCGTATCTTATGGATTCTAATACTCTGCTCGACGATTCTCTTGACGTTGATGGTTTACCTGGGGCTTTAGGAGGTACCCCGGATTTTGCCAAATAGCTTTGAACTATTTCCCTTCGGAATTATAAATGAGTTTTTGATCCACCGCATTTCTTGTGTGTGGATTTGCTATGCATTCTGAAAGGAAACATCCAAAATCCATGTAAATAGGCACCACCACCATTTTTTCTCCTAACAGACACTATGAGGTGCAATGTTTTCGTCCATGAGATCAACTCCTCCCATAAAGGAATTATATTTGCCAATTATATTTGGTCTTGGTATTGCAATATTTTTTTTTTTTTTTTGAGAATATCGACGGACATTGCGTAGCGGTTGTACACCATTGCAGGTTGAGGCGACCGTTATCACGCTGTTGTCCGCCCAGCGAACATAAATGATTCCATTGGTCCTGTCTATTACAAACTCAGAATGTCCCCGAGGTTGTTTCTCCATGGCCTTTTTTTGAAGATAAGGGACAATTTTTGGGAATTCTATTTTCCCTTACTGTTCATGTACTCTGACACCCCAGTTCCTTCAAATACCTAAGCAGTTTGTGACCAGTAAACAGATTGTCGAAATGTAGTTTGAGTGGAAGTTTTCCTTTTATTACAAATAACTCATCCAACATTACCAATAAAGGTGCGCTAGATTTTCCAAACAACTTTTCATACTCCACAGAACGACGAGGGTTGTTACCTGTAATGCAATAACATATTATTGTAAAATCTCCCTACATTCAAATTATTTTTTACCTTGGTATAACTGAAAATTTATTAGGTAACCTCCAACTGCATTCAGACACACAATAAAACAAAACCAAAACCATTCCCAAAAGATGGCCAGAGCAATAATCTTCGCTACGCGAATTTTTTAAATCTTCGCACACAAGCATGGGCATTGAACCTTGCAACCGCAGGGTATTTAAACTATTTCTGAATCCAAAGGTCTGACATTTAAAATAAGTATTAAAGGTAAAAACACCTTTCGGAAACACGTGACCTGCTACACAAAAAACAAGATGATGCCCAACATGGATCAAACTTCTGATAAAAGAACGAATTAAGTGAGTTTTTATGCGACTCTTCCCTGCATTAACATTCAACGATCTCAATCTCCTACAGCAATTGTCAACACTTTGCAAAAACTTATCACCATCAAATTTTTGTCTTATATATGCAAGAATAGGTGAGTTTTTATCAGTCTTCAGTAATATGGCAATATCAGCAATCATCATATATAAAGAAATTCCATTAATGACATTGAGACATATCTGCGATGCCAGGATGTAAAGAGAGCTTTTCTTCTTAAAAACAAAATCACCGTACTCACATTCCTCTCCTATCCACAACGAAGAAACCAAACTATTAGCGACTACTCGCAAAATATCCTCTTCTAAATTATAGTTTTGCATGTTAGTCATGTAGAATAAGTCGATTCTCTTCACATCTGTATTGAATTTAGAATATGGATTACAATTTTCACCAAATGAATTCGCACTCACAACGCCATGAATCAACAGACAATATGGGTTATATGACAGTTCTTCAGAAGTCATTGACTCACACATTTCTTCTTCATAAAGTTAGATCTTTATGACTGAAAACGAAACCCCCGTTTAAAGTAACCACCCGTATTAAAGCCAAACGCTTTCACCTTCACAACCATGACTTTCACTCGCTTCTCCCCAGAATAAAGATCTAATCGCATTCCCAAAATGTGCTCGTTTTTGTATCAATGCTTTACGCAAATCTATTAGTAATTCTTTGCCAGAAGATACCTGACTACTGAAAAAATAGTCCGCAACAAACTCTAGATTAACCCCATCGTATCTAAACAAATAACGCTTTCGCTCAACTCCAACAATAATTCCACCTAACGAACGCAACTCTAATATCCCAATCATTTTGATGTTCTGTCCAGTAAACTCGATCTCTTGATAATTTTATACTTGAAATCCACCTGCTATTTTTCGCTTCTCGATTCGATCCTTTCAAAACCTCAATATGACTCGCCACTTTCAAGCAGAATTGCAATCTTACTCGCGGAAAATTCACCAATCAATAGCATGGCGGTAGGTTCTGGATATTTATAAACGACACACCACATTTTGTTACCGAATCGTACAGGTTTACCCCTAATAAACTGCTTGCAGCTATGGCGTCCAAAGTACTTTACCATGCTTTCGTAATAGCACAAATTTTAGTACATATCTCATATAATTGAATTTTTATATATAGTACAATTCATTAAGGAAACTAATCCAAATCGTGATCACTTCGCCGCTGTTGCCAGCTTGTGCATGAAACCAAGTAGAACTATATTGAAATTCCCCAAATATGGCTATCTCAAATTGAATTTCGTTATTTTTATCTGCGAGGCATTAACCACGACCCGCAACCTTTATTTACAGTCGATCTACTATTTGTATTCGTATGTTAAATTTTAAATTTATCATTTCTAATCTTTAAGATTGCTTTTCTAGGATTTTTGCAGGCTTTAGAACATTGTAATTGACCGTCCGTGAAGTGCCCATTTTGCAAAGGAGTTTTCTTAGTTACAGGGTCTTAAGTCAAAGGTTTGTGCTTTAGGAGATGGTTTCATAGAATTTTGCCACTTTCAGCCAAGTACAGTCTTTGAGAAAGTGAATTTTGCTGTTATTTGCGTTTATTTAGGAAAAATATGTTTAAGTAGACAAATTTTTTAAAACATAGGTGTAACATAGTTAAAACACAATGGGCATTCTGTTCATAAATGCTATATTAGGGTAAGGGGGGTTAGGATACTGACAAACTTACTTTCTGGACAGAAGTCTAAATGAACATCAATAAAACACTGGAACCTGGCCCGTTTCATACTATTTATACTGTTTTAGGCTAATATTATTATGCTCTAGGTTCCGATGGATGCTTAGAGTCTTGAAGCAAATTTACATATTGACAAAAATTGTAAAAATATTAGTGGCTATCAAAGCAGCTAACAGGTTCTGTTCGTATCAGCCATATAAGTAGCTACAGGATTTTCCAAATGCTCCTGAAAGGTATACTTTTGCCACATATACAAAGATGAAGTTTTAGTACATACAGTAAAGGAGGTTTAAAAAATCTCATTGTTACTTGCTTTGTATGTTTGTCAACAGTCTCTCTGTGCAGCGAGTCGAATTTAACATTTAACAAAGTTGATATCAACCTAGTTTGCTACTATTCAACTTTAAACTGTGGGTAAAAATAGTAGGTTATTACTGACTAAAATACCTACCTAATAATAAAGGTGAATTAGGAATCAGGACCACATAATATATCCATATGGAAGTCTGTGATCCAGACAAGTTTTTGTTCGTGATTCTTCAAAATAACCCAAATAGTTTAACATATTCGAATCAAGGTACCTAGCTTATATTGTCACGACCCGTTTGTGGTCGTTGTGACTTATTTAATTTGCCTCGGGATCGATTTCTGAAGAGGGTTGAAAACAACATTTATATTCTAACAACTATATTTATTAAAGTTAAAGCAAAACGGTTACAATGCGTGGGGTAAAACTTAACTAGAAAAATGGTTACAACTTAAAGTTAAAAGGTACTTACATTATCGTGGGCCAATGCATCATCGAATCCTTTAACAGCTTTGGAGACCGAAGGGCACTTATTGGGTTATGGATACATTAAATAATAAACTTGTACTTCACTAATAAATTACTAAGACAGACTGGCCTCCTCTGAGGTTTAATTTCTTGAGAGTCACATCATGGCCGCGAGACTAAAGCAAAGAGCCCCTTACTAACTCTGTTTATTTCTTTTTATACAATTTCCTTCGTCCCAACTTCGAGTGGAAACGAATGGTATCCGAGTGGAAAAAATGATGATTTCATCAGTCAGCACATTCCAATGATTCGGGATTGCGCGTTTTTTAATTGTTTTGTTATTTCCGTTTGGACTGAGGTCACCTCTTGACCCGGGTGACTTTCAAGCAATGTGACACATATTGTCGATGAGTGCATCATTTTCACCTTCAGGGGAATACAAAGTAAATTCTCATTTTACAGTATTTTCATTCGTGACACATGCCCTTCGCCGCGAAAAGCTGGACCCACAGCTTTCAAATCAGATAATATAAAAAAAATACATAAAATTTGGTTAGTATCTAAATAGAGAAATGGAGGAAGGTGGCTAGGCTTACTCCGATGGAGGAAGGTTGCAAAGCTTACTCCATTTTTCGTTAATCGCTTCTTTACAAAAACGTCCTATTTAAAAAAGTTAAAAAAAAAGGTATACAATATAAATATAAAAGTAAAAATATAACATAAAACAAACAATACCGACATTATTGAGTTCATGACCACATTGCACACCAAATATCGATCTGGCCTTTGATCACTTCACAAAACAACAAAAATCACTTTATGTTATAATCTATAACATACTTTTTAAATTGGTACCAACAGTCTTTGATAACCAATTAATTATCGACACCATACAATCAAATATTGGCTGAGCTGTGATAAAGTTTATCAAGCCAACACTACACAGGAAGTTTTTCTTACATAAACCCTCACAATTGCATTAAACAGAGGGTCCAAACTGCTCCCATACTAGCCATGACGAATAAAGTCCAAAACGTCTGTAACGGCATTTCTGAGAACAGGTGAGGATCGTAGAAGCTTCTGTAGTATTTGAAGTTCATGGTGTAATAATGTTGTGGGTGTCCCTCGCTTTAGAGGGTAGGTGATGTCTCGTAGTACCGTCGTGTAGTACCGGAAGTGGAGTAATTGCCAGGTTGGAGGTTGTGTGTGTGTCTTCGTGGTGTCTCCATCGGGGTGGTTATTCATAAAATTAAAAATAAAGAACAAAGGTTAATATGTGTTACTTAAGGCCTAATAAAAATTAAAATTAAAATTAAACTACGTAGTCGTATACTAAATTTGAAGTAAAACTCCGTTTTATCAAATTTGATTTCTCGGATCAGTATAAATTCGTTATAACTTCTAATATGTCGTAAATTGAAATCTCGTTTCATAAAAACTTCGATTAGAACTTTATAAGTTCTAGATGACTTCTTATATGTCGCAAAGTAAATCAAAACCCATGTTTAATCGAATTTAATCATTCGAAACATTTTAAATACTCAATTGCCTCTTATATATCGCTAAATATTATATTATTTCTTAGAACTTGTTTATTTCGAACATTAGAAGTTCTGCATCTGCACTTAATAACTTTTTACCGCTAATAAATATTTCATTTCATAGAACTTGTTCATTTTGAACATTATAAGTTCTGTATAAGTACTCAAAAACTTCTCATATACCGTAAATTAAAATAAAACTTTGTTTTATCGAATTTGATTAACTATAAATTGAGATGAAAGCAAAGAGAAACAACTACTACGAGGGCTAATACCCCTACCGGCATTGAATTATATTGTCTGTTTCAAAGCTCAATTTAGAAATCAAAATTTTATCGAACTTGGTCATTTGACCCAGTGTGAGTACTCAGTTACCTTTTATATACCGCTAATTAAAATACCGATTTATAGAACTTGTTCACTTCGAACACTATGAGTTCTAAATTACTTCTTTTATACCGCTCATTAAAATATCAATTCTTATAACTTGTTCATTTCGAACACTGTAAGTACTAAAGTACTTTATTTTTTTTTATATGCTGCCAACTAAAAATAGAAGTTCTTATGTCGAACTTGATCTACTTAAAATTGAGGAGGGAACAAAATAGAAACAACTACTCCGAGGGCCAATACCCCTACCGGCATTGAATTATACTGTTTGTCCCAAATATCAATTTATAAGTTTAAAAAAAAACTGTACAACGCCTATGGCAATTGCAGTTGAGGCAGTATTTGCGGTATGCGGTGATAGCGGTGGTGCAGTGATATCCATGGTTTTAATATTAAAAATTAATAAAGGAAATCTTAACCTTTATATAAATTAGTCATGTATTAAATAAGAAGCCATCAGTACTAGAACTCCTTTTCCTTAAAAGAAAAAGATAATAATTATAAAACTATAAAACATTAACTTTCATTGAAACGTTAGGTACCTGGCATTTAACCTTATATGCGAAAATTAAAATAAAAAAAAAATTAATTTCTTTTTGTTCGTTCCACAATGAATAATTGTCGTAACACGGAAAGTTTGTTTCTTCCGAATCAAAATAAAATTCGTTCGGGAACCTTTTAAATGTACATCAGGTTTGAACTAAATTTTAAGATGAAAAGGTTTCGACGAAACTTCCGGTCGTATCAGGTAGACTTAGAATCCGTATATGTGTCCACCTGGGAAGACCTTCCTATAAAAATAAATTCATTAGTTGGTTTCAAAAACAAAAATATAAAAATATGTCCCATAAAAATAAAATAATCATGTGCGTTTTGCATCTTTGTTGATTACCGTTAGGGTAGAAAGAAAAATTGCTACGTTGTCAACAACATGTCCGTTTAAGTAGCCTATAAACATTAATTATAAGTATCTCGATTATTATTTGATGTTTTGCCTTTCGGAGGCATGACTAATACCTGCTGATTCGTTTGATTTGCGAGCGTTCGTTCTTTTATCTCGCTTAATCTGAGAACTAATTGTTTTAGATCTCCCAGATCGTTAACGCCTGCACTAATCAAGTAGTATGTTTCTTGAAACACCGAGTGGAGTCCGTTCTCAAAACGGTCCCGAAATGTTTCAAAAGGCATGTTAGGATCTATTTCATATGCTAAATTAACAAGATCGAAGTAATATTTTTTAATATCCTCATTGTCTTGCTGTTTGCGTATATTAAATCGAAATTTAATTTTTCTGAGGGGTTGATCGCCACTAAATTCTTTAATAAAATCGGTTTTAATTTCCTCCCAACTTTTATTTTGATTTTCTGGTCGTTGGCTGTATTCGACAAACCAGCGATGTGCAGAATCGACAAGGAAATTATTTAAATATGCGATTTTAAGAGCTTCCGACCAATTGTTTAGAATTGCAATTCTTTCATATTTTGTCAAAAAGGTAACAGCCGAATCGATTGAAGGATCGAAGACTGGTGGAATCGTAAATTTTGGTGTTGCGGGAGCCCTAGTTTGTGCTAAAGCATCACCAAGCGTTGTATTGTTAGCCATGTTTCAGTGTTCTGTAAACACCGAAGAAGAATCACTAACAGATGAATTATCTGTTTCTGTTGGGGTTTGTATTTTTTCGTCGTGAACGACGATTTCTTTTTGTTCAATCAGATGTGAACTTGATCCCGTAGGAGGAGATCTATTTAAACTCGTTCGGGGAGTAAAAGGCGATTGTTTTGTGGTGCTACTTAAAGGAGGTTTAAATAAATTTAATTCTTTTGCTACTTTCGCGGGGTCTTTTCCTGTAGCTAAAGCTTGTCGAAGCACAAGTTTTTCTTTTTCGCTTAATTCTTTTTAAGTGCTTCTAGTGCGTACCCCTTTTTTTTGTCCTTATTGGACATAGAGTTTTGAGAAAAAAAAAATTGTACAAAAGAAATAATTAAAAATTAAACTACCCAGTTGTGGGCTGCAATTTCTTGTCGAATTTGCTTTTTTTAATAAAGTGAGAAGTTTCTTAATTCCAAAAAATACAAGAAAAATTACCGCAATGCACAAAAAAATAATTACTAGAATTTCTTGGATTAACCAAGAAGCGGATGTATTTTTTGCAGCTTCATTTGAAATACCGCCACTATTGCCTGCTTGAGCAATAATAATTTCTTCCTCTTTTGATTTTACACTTCCCATTTCAAAAAAAGGTAAATATATGAGGTTGCAATAGCGCTAGAAAATGAATGTCGCTTCACCCTTAAAGAAATCGAGGCGCCTCCACCATATGTCACGCTCACAATCCTGTCAACTCCAGGGTAGTCAGCTATCGCCTGCTCCCAGCCTCCTGCACCGCAGCACAGCGACAGCACAGTCCCAAAGGGCTTCAATTTTGTCTCCATAAGTATTTCCATCAACTTATCATAGCCTCGTGAAACCTTGAGAGAGCTTCGCTCTATCCACCGCGTTCCTCTCATTTTCAATCGATTAAATGCATTCTTAGACTAACCTAAACTATATAGCTGTTAGGGTAGCAGTTAAGCAGTACCTACTTCTTACCAAGATACCTACCAAAAATGGTCACTTTTTTTATGATAGCTCGAATATTTTTACAAATTCTGAACTGTCTTCATCAAAGGATATAAAGCACACAACAAACTTTTATCTGTAACCATTTTCGAGATATTTGGAAAAAAAAATAACTAATAAAAACCAATAGAACACATAATATTCGGTCACAAAATGAATATGTTTACCAAACATTAGTAAAATAGTTTGTTACGAAACATTTAAAATTACTTTGAAAATGGATAAGAGATATGAGATTTGCAGCATGCCTAGCTTTTTGATACAAGATTTCAAAGCATCAGAATTCACAAAATTACTCAAATGTGTCAGCTGTAGAGAGAAAGCTAATATTAATTTGTACAACATTGTTAAGACAACTATGGATGGCTACATCTATCACGTGACTTATTGGCATAGGTTTTTAGTTAAAAGCTTTTCGTATTAAACCCCTTTAGGAGCAATTTCTAGTCGGTAAATCAAAAATTGTCAGATTATTTCCAATTTTACTGCACAAAAAAAAAACAATTTACACCATATAGTGCAAATAAGCCAGTTTATAAGGCTTGCTCGATCAATCGTCCTATTTTTTTGCTCCGCCCAACGCCATACGCCCTTTTTACTATTAATTCGACTTGGAAAACTTATAAAAAATCTTGATACAGTTTAAACGTCTTGACGCAAATTTCCGCTTAGGATTTTAAATTTCATTCTTTATTAGAACTTTTTCTAATTCCTGACATTCAATAACAACATAAACAGTTTTGTTTTTCAATAGTCCAATATTATTAGTGGAAGAAAACAAGTTTAAAATCTTAAAAAGTACACTGATATTATAGACCATATTATTATTATATTAATGCTACTTTTAAAGTCAATCTCTAATCAGTATAACAGATTCTGGAACAATTTAACTTCGTTTTTCTTTACATGTCTCATGTCCATATAGGAGAGGGTGGTAGTCGGGATTTTAGCAGTAAATATGTAGTTTCTTTGAATCCTAGCAGCCTCAATAATTATTATTATAGTATTTGTTCTTGTGTAGTATCCTGTAATTATTGATAGAAACTTTGAATACTTCCCTATAACAAACTAATAATTTGTTATTTGATAAAAAAAACACACTCTCTTTCTCCAGAAATAATTTCAGGTTTACTTTTTAAATGTAGGAATATATTTTGTATATTTTGGAAAAATAAAAATAACAACAAATTATTGCTTTTAATTTTACAACCGTCACAAAAGACTGCAAAGTTAGAAAGTGAGATTTTCCTCACACTTAAAATAACTTTTTAGTTTTGACTAAGCCACATGAAAATTTCATAGAACAGATTCCAAAATCATCTTATATATGCGCAGAGGCCAGTTCAGGAATTACACACTTGCACCAGCTGTGGAACTAATTTAATTTCTGAACGGTAGTTGGTGCGCATCTCTCAACACTGCTGTGTGATTCTTGAATTTACCTATGAACAGATTTAGGGAAAATCATAAAGTTAATTCCTAAAGCCTTACGTGCTTACTTGGTAATTCCAATAATCATCAGAGTAAAATACATCCTTTATTAGGTCATACAAATGCAGTAGTCCAGAAGTCCACACAGTGTACAGTATAGGTAGCCACTCAATTACTCAAAATAGCACGTCATAAAATATAAATCAAAATTACTGTTCTGCATATGACAAGCATAATAATTATAAATACTCACCGGGGCTTTGCCCCTTGACTAGTGAATGGTGCTTGGGAATCTTGGTAAATTGCATCCGAGTTAGTGTTATACCTAAAAAAAGAGTTATCGTCCAAAACATACAATGCAAAGACTCATAAAGAGCAAAGAACCGGTTGAAGCAAAGGCTCACACAGAACAAATTTTTACACACAGCAAAGGGAGACATAAATAATAATATGTAAGTATATAAGTACAAAAATAAAATAAATAACTCCTATCATTACTATTTTCTATCTATCCATTTACTATTTTCTTTCCGTTTTATGATCACGCATCATGTCTTCTTTTTGATGTCTCAGCGCTGCCTGAGAAGTCCTTCAAAAATAAAACAGAGTTTCAATTATTTTATAAAATAATAAAATTAATTACTTAAACTAATTTATAAGAATACAGATGATTCGCACAACGGGTTTCAGACAAAAATAAGACGCATCAATTAAGTTAAAATGGTCGATATTTCAATTATATATTTCGTTTTCCTGAGTGCAATATTAAGTCAACAAAACAAAAGTCTCCTCAATTTTTTTATTCTTCATAGATCGACCAACTTAAAAGTACAAATACGGGGCATAGCAAACACGGCAGGACGGTATAAAAGTGTAACACTTAATATGTGTTAAACTTTCACCTGGAGAAAGACCAAATCAATTGGAAATATCGACCAATTTAGGGCGACTTTTACAAGTTCAAGTAAAACTTCAGATTGAAGATAAAACACCAGACTTGATGTACATTGCATTGTTTACCTGACAGATAAACAATGCAATGTAGGTTATATCTGGGGTTTTATCTTCAATCTGAAGTTTTACTTGAACTCGTAAAAGTCACCCTTAGCAGCATAGAGGTGTTTCATTTTTGTTTCGAACCCGCTATACCAGTCATCTGTATAACATCAGGAACGCTAACAGGCAATCATTAATCCTAAAAAAATATTAAAAAAGATGCATATTTTCTAATACCTCAACCCTGCAACATGCAAGTGAACAATATAACAATAACAATTTCAACTACTGAACCAATATCCAATACAATACAACAATATTATAACCTCAAACATCTTCATTTTCCTTATCACTAAACAAGCTTTCTAAGTCTGAATCCGAACTACACCCTGCTTCTATTACAATTGGGTTAATGTCCGAAGCATCCATAAATTGTTCCCTATCCCACCACCTCTGTATTTCTTCCTCTGTATGGCGAATTGAATTTTTCCAAACCTCTGGTGTTGCTGCGGTCAAGGCCTCTTTCCACATAGCCAAACACACTTCTGTGGTTCTGCCATCTCTCCCAATATGCCGATTGTAGTAACCTTTGGCAACTCCCCAAATCAACTCAATGGGATTGAATATGCAATGGTATGGCGGAAGTCGTAAAACTTGGTGTCCATACTATATTATTCTGGCAAAATGTACTGCATACTTTGTTACAATGTCAAGAAGTTCACTTTTCAACAGCCTGTCATCACACGGTATGTTTTTTGAGCGAAGCCACTCAAGAATGTCTGCCTTTGTTGATGAAGAAGTCGGCGTTTTCTCCAACAAGCTGCTGTGGTAAGGTGCATTATCCATCACAATCACTGAGGGTTTCTCCAAATTTTTCAGCAGTTGATTCTCAAACCAACACAAAAAATTATCCTTGTTCATTTCTCCATGATAATCTCCTTTCGTTTTGGATGAAAAAACTAACTCTGCGCCAGGAATAAATCCTTCTTTATTTCCAGCATGCACTACAATGTACCTATAAAAGATAAACTAAATAAAGTGCCTATAAACAAATTTTGAAAAAATGGGTTAGCTGAAGCTACAAACAGCCCCATATTCCCCTACTCGACTAAATGAGGGCAAACAAGTAACAATTACAATTAATACAAAACACTACACCTTACCTCTTCCCTTCCGTTTTCATTCTTTTAACACTTCGAGTATCCGCATCTTGCCAAGAATGATGATTGATGATGATGATGATGATTGATGTTCCATCTTGAAAAAGCCACGTCTCATCTAAAAATACAAACATATAGTTACCCCCTGCTTTGTAACTAGTATAGGATTTTAAAAATTGTATTCTTTTAGAAACAATGTCTGGCAGTTCCATTAAACCCCTGCGCGGATTGTCTTGAAGCCACCTAAAGCCAATCTGTTTCATCAGTCTTATAAGTGATGATTTCGATCCCGCAAAGAGCTGCATTGTTCTTAATCTCTGCAAAATGCTTTGGGCGGTGACAGATTCTCCTAAAATTCAATTAAAAAATATTCTTTTTTTACGTTTTTGTAGGAACGACCTCATTGCAAGGATGATTGCATGCATTCAAAGCAACTGCGAGAAAACTCCAATGACTGCTTTTGTGTAGTCGGGTGTACAACCTATATTTTGAAAAAGGATTTAAGTAAAGGATAATTAGGGACAGTTGCTCAGAAACTTGATACTTGTGTAAACTTGTGACTTGTTTTGTATGAAATAAACTGATGATGATGATAGGTACATGGTTTGTATCCCAGTTGGCATCTAACAATAGGTTTGAGTAATTAGTCAAGATTTCAGGAAAATGCTAGTTAAATAATTTTTTTTAGAACATAATAAATCCAAAAAATATACGAGGTTGACCAGGTTTTTCATGATAAAATTTAAGGGGATGTTCTACTTCAATAAGTAACACTATCTTGCTAAATAAACTGTAGTCAAAAAACCCTTTTCTATGGTGTTGATGTTAATATTCATAAAGAAAAAAATTGTATTTTTTTTGCAAACCATTTCAGATATTTTAATGAAATATTGCAGGTGCCAATAGTAAAGGAAGACCTAAGTTTTGCAATACAAAAAGCTTTGTTTACCAGTGTCTAATTTTGTTAAAAGTTAAAATGGCTTTATTCTTCCAAATTGAACAAATAATTCAAAAATAATTTTTATTTTTAGAAAAACCAGGAACATACAACGTTTTCCCTGAAAAATAGTCAGTGACAAGCAGCCTCGCGCGCCAGTAACAATAAACAAAGCTTTTGTATTGCAAACCTTATGTTTTCCTTTATTATTGACAAGTAATATTTCATTAAAATATCTCAAATGGTTTTCAAAAAATATAATTTTTTGGTTTTTGAGAATACTGAAACATCATAAATATCTCCATATAGAAGTTTTTATAGCATAACCAATAACATTAACACTGTTCAAAAATTTTACGGGGGTGAGCCAAAAAATAACTCTTACTCTAACTATATGAAAAGTTTTATAGATGCAAACTGCTGTAACTTTTTTGTTTTTAAATATATTGGAATGAAGCAAAAACCGTATTACACAGTTGACTTGCAAGTTTTTCCTATTGGAAGAAAAAACAAAACACCAATTATTTCGAGAAATCTTAACTTATATTTTTTTAATGGAATGTCTTGTATATTTTTGGATATGTGGGTTCTATTCAAAATTCCAAGTATATTTTATAAAGCATACCTCATACCTATCTTCAACTGTTTCTGAGAATATGGCGTCTGTTTAAGCCAGTCAAACATAAAATAATAAATACGAAGCAAAGTAAATGCTCCACTTGTCTTAAAATTTACTTTGCTTCTTATTTATTATTTTATGCTCAATTTTGTGTTTATATGACCAACTTAGACAGACTCCATTTTCTCAGAAACATTTGAAGATAGGTATCTAGGTGCATTGTAAAATATTCTTGGAATTTTGAATAGAACCCAAATATCCAATAATATACAGTTGCATTAAAAAATATAAAACCAACTGCAGGTTAAGATCATTGGTATTTTGCTTTTTTCTTCCAATTAGGAAAAAATTTGCCAGTTAACTATGCAATATGATTTTCAGTTAATTTCAACATCTTTAAAAACACAAAGTTACAGCTAATATACTTATCAACTTTCCTAGCAACTTTCCCTACAGTCCAGTTCCAGTTAAGCTTTAAAAAAACTATTCCTAATTAACCATTACTTAAATTCTTTTGGAAAAGACAGGTTTCACACACCTACACCTGACTACACAGAAGCAGTTATTGGAATTTTCTGGCAGTTGCTGCATTGCTGCACTATTGACAGAAAAATTAATTCTCTCCTCTTATAGGGAAAATTAGCATTGTGAGTTGTATAATCAGTTTAATCAAATCAAATAAAACTAAATTTGGCAAGACCCTTCCATTTGTACCAATTTCAGGTTTCTAATGCCCGTATTTATAGTCATGACTTGGCTCCGAGTAAGCCTCAAGTCTGACTTTGGACATATAGTCTCCATTTAAAATACATTGACTTACATCAAACATTTTTGATTAAGCACATGCTTGTGCTCAAGTTGCCACTATAAATATGGGCATTACAGGCCCAGAATACTAGTCCCGTATCGCCAGTTCTTTATAATTAATTTAGATCGACAATTTCATGAGTTGGGGTTATCGGAATATTGTAGAGCAGAGTTGTTTTGTTTATGCGTTATTGTTTATGGAGACTTCCATAGTGTTGATTGAAGTGCCATTACAGTTCATGTTACTTAGATCCTCTCGAAAGATGCCTTTCAAAAGAAAATATTAATTCGACGGATCTGACATATAGGCAGAATCATTAAGCAAGCGATGTGTCAATTGAAACTCAAGATCATGTCTTCGATCATAGACATTGTCTCCTCTAACGAATTTGGAAAAGGATGGATATAATTCAATGTTAGTTGACATGATCTCCAGCAATGTTGCCTTATTTGCGGTTTATTGTAAATGACGTAATAATCGTTTTTCGGCTTATCTGTGAAGATTGGTAAGCGTGCTTGGTAAATTAATTAAAACAGACCAATAAACTATTCATATTAACTACAGGTGTGATAAAAAAAATTCTTGTTTTTGCTCAATTTAATTTTAAATCTTATTATAGAAAACGCAAGCAATTGGTGAAGTGCCGCGCGGTCGTGGAGTACGCAGAATTATTATTAAAACGCCTGGAACTAACGTCAACTGTCAACGAAAGTCAACCTTTACCTCGAAAGCTCGAAATTAGAAAATCGGCGGGTTTTGTGCTTTTATGTACTTTTTCCAAGATTTTCTTATGCGCTTGATCTAGATTTACATAAACAAGATACAAGATGCCAAAAATTCTTAGTAAAGACTGCAAAAAACTTGTAGCTTCCCTCTTGAGCTATTTTGAATTGGAGAAAAAAAACGGAGGACCACTTTTGCCACTCGCAGCAGTACGTAAAAGAGTCGCGGATGCCTTGGGTCTTCATTTAACTACGGTTTCAAAAATTTCTCAAGAAAGTGCTCATGGCAAAATTGTAAGCCCTAAAAGGATTCTTGTCCGGAAGAAACCAGTAACCGATCCAGGGAAATGGGATATTTGTGCCATTCGTAACCAAATTTATGAAATGTATAAGAACCGTAAGTAACTGTAGATTCTAAATTATGTGACAATAACTTATTTAAAATGTATATTTATTTATATTGTTGCTTATTGAAGTAAAGATTTCCTTTTTAAAGAAATAGTGACTAGCCCTAATGTCAGGGCCTTTATCATTGATTATATGTTCGTAGTAAACTTTTAAAGTTGGTGAGGCCTAATTGAAAATATTAAAAATCATACGTAGTCATAAGTATCATAAGTATCAAAGGAATTAAGGAGATGATTACTCACTGAGGGCGAGCTAGAAATTTGCAGGGCCTCACACCTAACCCCCACATGCACCAGTAGCATTTTCTCAGGGTTACGTTTTAATCATGGCTAATAGCGAGAGAGAGAGAGAGAGATTTACCTTAGCTAAATTTTAAATTAACCACAATTAAAGCCTGACCCTGATTAAATGCTATTGGGCTATTGGTGCATATGATTGTTAGAGTTTCTAATGAGGGGTTATCCACCGGGCACAAGACATGTATAAACTGCATCACAATTCCACACAATACCGTTACAATGCTCTACATTGGAAATACAGCAATAACCATCACAATTTTGGAAATACCTCTCCGTACTCATGATAATATTCTACAGTACTTGTCATAATATCGATAATAACTTTATGTACTCATGACAATACCCTGCAATATCACTATATTCACAATACCTTGCAATGCCATCACAAGACTTAAAAAATACCATATTATGGCAATACATGTACAAACATGGGCAAAGTGGATTCCCCTTTGATTTCTAAGGTGCTCTAGGGTATCTGCCTGGAAGGGTTCTTTGCTTACGATCTCTCCAAAAACTAAACTCTCAAACTCATTCTCTCCCCTGGCCCCGTTAAACCCAGACCGATGGTATTTCCCACCAACGATATGTGTTCTTTACTTTAACCCAGACATAAAAAATAAATCAGCCGCCCTTAACTTATATTACTACTTTACTATAAGCATAGTGTAAATCCTTGTAAAATGAACAAACGTCTTAAGTTCTATTGTGATTACAGTTATAAAAAAGAATATATACTATTCACGAATTTCCTTTTTGACAACAATTTATGGCTCTAAAAAGAACCTTTTGTAGCACACAGTAACGTGGATGGTATCATTTCCCGAATAATGGCATATTTCAAACAGTCTAAACCACACGCTAGTTTAGGAAACACAACCGAACGTAGTTCGTACCGATAGCAAAGATATCGCATATGCACTATTGCATCGAAAACCCTTTGATATGCCAGCTTTTCGACATACCGACGTTTGGTCACTAAATGGCACATGATAAAATTATCGCGTCTTTGTGGTTGCCACATACAGTATACAACAACTCCAAACGGCGTTCAAGAACCCGTGGAAGACGACCAAATCGACGTTTCGCTGTAGATGCTATACCCCGACTCATCTGAAAATCCGACGACACACCATGACCGAACCCACAATTATTTTTCAAGAACGCAAACACATTACCGTGCACTTGTTAATACGTACATTAATACATCGAGCCGTATAAAGAGATCAAAAAAACATCCATAATGGTCACGTTCTAGTACCCTAACAGATGAAACACAAATGATACTTTTCTCCGCCTGTACTTCTTAATATATAGGGTTTGGGTATAAGTCACAAAAAATGAGCGTAGAACTGGACGATTCACTATACGAACCACCCCTTTGACGGAAGCGTTCAGTCTCCGCCCGTCCTATTGCATATAGTCTTTTATTTTCCTCCAAAACGTGCCTTCACATTTTCGATCACCAAAACTTACGTGCCGTCACATTTTATAAAATGTCGAATGGCGGAGGCACGTCGAAGGACTAACTAACACTTTTTTTTTTTAATATCTAAAACGGCGTTAGGTGTACAATCGCCCTTTTTTTTCAAATGTATATGCACCTCGAAGCAAAACACGGCATAGCCAATAATGTGGGGGCACGTTTTTCATGACCGCCGGTTTTTTTCCAAATGTACGGGCACCTCGAAGCAAAACACGCATAGCTGATAATGTACGGGCACGTTATGATACCAAATAAGCGAAACCGTAGGCAGAGGGAAGGGTGGAAACAAGTTTACTTATAAATTATATGTAGTTAGTTGTTATGTTCCTATACAAGTACGCAAAGTAACACTTTCGCGCACGCGACTGCCGTTGCCCGAACGACGTAAAGCGGAGTTCGGGCAGCAGTCAAGTGCGCGAAAGACTCTTTGCGCAAGACTTAGGAACAACATTTTTTCTGCAACCGTATAAAAGTCCACCTGCCACTAATATGGGACATCTTTAACGATTTTATAAATGATTAAATTTCACAGTTTCACAGTCCTATGTCAACCAGTAACTTTTTTTTACGCTGCTATGGGCGACGTGCGAGAAAGATAACCGTGAAAATATGTGTCAGTTTGCATACTGTCAGTAATGCGTTTCATATTTTGACGGTTGTAGAAAAATATTATTAATACGCATATTTTACATACTTACTTCATTCTTTCATTTCTTTGAAGTTCATTTCTTTGAAGTATATTTGACAGAAAATAGAAAAACCTAAAAAAAGTAAAAACCCATTTGTAATGAAATTTTCGAAACAACTTTTAACATATCAATTAATTTGTTACGTTACATACTACTGAAAATAGTAAACAAAACTTGATAGAAAACATTTCCACTTTTTATAACCATTTTTACAAATATTGTTACCATTTACGTCATGTGAAAATTTAATAAAAGGCTATATGGCACATGTATACGAATTTCTTTTTATACATATATTGTGGCTCTGAAAAGAACCTTTTTTTTTTGGTTGGGGTTTTAACCTCCTCTTTACGCAAAAAGAAGGAATGTTCTTGACCGAAAAACCAAAAACCTCACAAATTCTCCTCTTTACGGTTTAAAACGATACAACCATACATGAAGGTCTTTTTCCAACTTGTTGAGGATCTTCTTTACGTCGGCCGTGGTTTCACCTCCTGAAGCAAATGCCCATTTAACAATGATACCGCTTTCCGATGCTTTTCTAACGTAGCAAATAAATTATTATTTTTCTCGTGCACACTACCGTCGAACGACGTCGACAGAATAATATCCATACTATCTTCCGATATTTCGGCATCATCTTGCGACTCTTCTTCCCCCTCGCTACTCGGCTTTATAATGGTAAAAGTTGCACTATTTGTGCCCTCGTTGCTCATTTCACAACTTACACTTGCCTTGCAGTGCCCGACCATCGAAACATCTGGGCTGCTATCAGAGCTGCTAGGCAAACGCACCACTTTCTTCTTTCTAACAATTTTCTTCCAAATTCCTCGGGGTTTGCTCTCACTGCGCCATCCGGAGCTTTCCATCACAAAAATCTTCGTCTTCTTTGCCACTAGACGACACAACCCCAACCAAGCGCTCGGTGTAACTAACGCTTTTTCGACCACTTTTACTACCAAAAGTATCATTAAAAAACTGGAATTCTTTAGGCAATTCTAAACTGAAAGTATTTGGACTCGAGGCCGCGTTCAATCCGTTTGGCAACATTTCATTCGATTTCGAATTCATTTGCGTGAAGAGGGAATTACATTGAATGTAAGTAAGAGCGTGACAGTTTGGTGCTTTAAAGAAAAAAAAACGTGAACAATTTAGAAAACAAGAAAATTTATATTTATTCTCTACTCACAGTGGCGTAGCCAGGTGGGCAGACGCCCGCTTCCAGCTTAGTGGGCCCATTGCGCAACGGGATTCATTGACGATTCAAATTCTAATTTTGTAGCCACAACCAAAACAAAAACCTGTCTGGCAAACGAGTCTGAATACTTTAATAAAAAATCTAGCGAAAAGGTCCCGAGATATGGATGTTGGCTTACTCCTTACCTGAAAACGATAAAGAAAAAAAGTTTATTGCGAAATTGCAGAACAACAAAATTTTGCAATTTTTCCCCTCCTGTGTTTCACACCCTATATAATAAAGATAATGTCTGTTTTTTTTTTCAAAATTATCCGCTTCTTTAATCTAGAGAAAATGAGGTTTCAGACTGTGCAAATTGTATTTATAACAATTCATTCCTTAAAAAGTTACAGCTGATTGAAAATGTTACGAAAAGTTGCTTGGGTCGAACTTTAAGTTGAGCACTTTATTTGTGAATATTATCCATATTATCGCTATTTATAGGAAATTTGAAATTTGTATTAGTTTTGACTTTAAGGATTTCTTTATACAGAAGTCTTGGTGTAAATATAGAAGGGTGTAGTACTTTTTGTTTGGAAAACAAGATTGAAGAGATCATTACACCTAACTCTTTATTAAGTTGATCTGCTAGATGAAACAATAAATTTAGGTGATCAATTCGAGTTTGATATCACGTCCGACATAATGTGAATTTGCTGCAATTGAGTCAATAGCTTCATTATAATATTTTGTATCGTCGGCATCAGGGGTGCCAAAAAGCCATTTAAATGCGTGAAACTTCGTCAAATACACATCTTTTAAGTCGTTCATTGTTCAATTCAGTAATTTTGTGATTTGCTAAAGGTGAAAGTGAATCGAATTTTTCGTTCAAAACATTGATTTGGTTTTGTAACAACTCTAAACGTTCTTTGCGCATAAATTAATCGTGAAAGGATGTATTTACATTTTTCGTACGTATTTTGCATAAAAGTTCTGCCCTTTGAAACGTGGAATTAATTAATTTTAACTTTGATTCATAGATATTCCTAAAAGATAACAAAGTGAAGTGATCGTGAGATATCTTGGCTTGTCCTAAGTGATGAAAGAAAATACCTGCCTTAGAATTTATTTCTTCATATGATATGGCTCTTCGGTAGAGAATAGAGATGTAGCAAAAAGAAAAGAGACAGAGAGCAGGAGAACCACTAGCGTCGTACTAAGGGTTCTCGTTGACACCGTCTAAAAAGAATGGTTTTAATAACTTATGAAGATAAACTGCAGTTTTATCCTTTTTAATTTGAACTTTTACAGTTTGATCCGGGAAAACTTTAATTACCTTATATGGTGCTTTATAATTAGGTTCAAGCTTTTTACTAATTCCTGGTTTAGGTTTTTATTCACTATTAAAACTTTATCTCCTACTTTGTATTCTTTAACGTGGATCGTTTTGTCGTAATTGACTTGAGAATTTTCCTTAGATTTAATTATATTTTCCCTTGCGATTTCAAAGGATCTTTGTAGTTTCAATTTTAGGTTAGTAGTAGTAATCATCATAAGTGTATATTAATTCTGGCTTTGAGTTTATTGTATTGGAATGGTTGCCTTGTGTCCGAATAATAATTCGTAAGGTGTAAAGTTTTTAGTTTTTTGAAAATGAGTATTATACGTAAACACGGCTAGAGGAACGTATTCGTCCCAATCTGTATGATTTACGTTAACTTGCATTGTTTCATAGAAGATCTTAAGTTCTGCAAGCAGTAAAATATATTCGTTATAAGAAAGTTTGTCAAAATGATTTATTTTTGAAAACAACAAGAACGACGTTTTTTTCTGAAGATTTTAGCGTGATAGTGACGTGATTTTTGTTGTCTATGTTAAGTTTTGAGAGGTCATAAAAGTAGGGATAGAATGAGAGTTCTGCGCCACTTGCCCGAAAGTGCCCGAACCAATCAGGAACGTCCTACCCCCACCCTGCCACCTCTGCAGGCTTTTAAGCCCCACCCCACGGCCAATCAGAATCGCTAAATCTCAGTCTGGGGCCTGTATAATCCCTTAAGCCCCACCCTCAACCAATCAGACCAATAGAAAGACGCAAATTTGCCCGAAACCTTAACTCCACCCTTCTTCGAAATGGCTCCACCCTTCTCGGAAATCTGTCCAGGGGCGTACTCAGTCCTTCTGCCTCCGAAACCATGCATCCTTGATAGGCAACACGATACCATAAATATTTTCGGTTGGTACGGTCCTGTTACATGCATGGAGACCTCACTAAAAATCTATGCAGTCAAACAGAGGCGTACCCAAACCGTCCAACTCTTTAACTCTATATGAAAATACCACGGTAATCTTGAAGCGGTGCTAGACACGTCCCTGTAAGATGGGATCTATTGTTAAGTTTTTATATTCAGGTTTTTTGAATAGTGGCTAAATGTGGTAGGTGGGTGGGGTGAATCTGCTTGGTATTTAGGAGAATACTCGTAAACTCGTAACATTAGTCCCAGTTCAGATCCCGTCGTTTAGTTTTAAAAAGTGAAGTTTGCAACTTTGTGTATTAGTGAAAAAGTTACTGATCTCAATTATCGTAAGTATTTATTTAAAAGGTTTAATCAAAGCGTATTAACCACCTCTCAATATGTTTTTTTTTTTTTACTAGTAGTAAGTATTTCAAATAATATTGTAAATATTCTGTTTTAGATCATGTTTACTTGTGAACATTGTCAAAAATCGTTTTCAAACAAAAGAAATATGAAACGTCACGGAGATTGCAGACTGCAGCAAAAGGTGTGTAACCATTGTGGTGGCTTGTTTAAGTCAGATGGGGTTCTTCAAAGACATGTGCGTGAAACACACATGCCTAAGAAAAGGGTGTGCGAGGATCGCCAAACTTTGGAGGCAAAGAAGCTAAAAAATGATTGTAAGTATATTGTTATTTTAAACAATATACAAAAAACATTCAACTATATATACTTTGTTACAGAGATTTTTGAACAGCTTAAATTATAACAATTTTTTTTTGTCTTGTTACAGCACCATCTACAAGCATGCTGCAATCAAGATCCTCCAAAATGTATGTAACAGGATTCGTTAAATTTATTTTAGAAATTTTAAAGAGTTTATGAGACCAATTAATTTCATATCCTTTACTGAATATACCTTTGTATTTACTAATTCTTACTACATCCCCAATTTTAAACCTATGTTTATGAGGAGTAACTTTTGGTGTATCATACACAGTCAATCGTGTTTTTGGAGTAATCTGGTTAGGTTTCATTCCTGTGGCGCTATGTTTTGTGTTGTTGTATGAATTTACAACTTCAGTTAAAATATTGACCCACCTATTATTGCCATTCAAAGAAAAAAGCTTGTAGATTTTATTTTTCAAAGTGCGAATAACCCTTTCAACGATTGCAGCCTTTTTGGTGCTATAAGTTGAGTAATGATTAACCTCATACTGACACATTAATTTTTTCAAATGTTTATTGTACATTTCAGTTCCCTGATCTGACTGAAGATTTTTAGGCGTATATTTTGCTCTTTTTAATATTAAGGACATAGCTCTGGAGACTTCTAAACCAGTTTTATTTTTCAAAGGTTCCACCCAAACATATTTTGAAAAACAGTCAATTACCACTAATATATACCTATAACCATTATTGACTTTCATGTATGGCTGCATCTCAGCTAAATCTATCTGCCAAAGGTCACCATAACCTTTAATTATTGTTTTACGTCTCATAAATTTTTTTCGAGCGGGTTTATGCAGCTCGTTAACTATTTCACTTTTTACGTTCATTTTATTTGTGTGTGTGTGTGTTCTGATCAGCAATATGCGAGCAACTGAGAGAATATATAAATTTACCACTAATTATATAACGCAGTACATCATAATTCTCTATTTTCAAAATAAAAAGACATACACAGTAAAAATTAAAAAAAAAATAAAAAACTTTCAAAAATACTTAAAACTCATTTGAACCTATGTAAATTATTCTAATAATTTAACTAAAACAAACTTAATTATTCGGTGCTTGAACTCACGCCATTTGCATCTTGGTGTGTATCACCTTGCAACTCATCCAAATTTCGAATTCTCACACCTCTTCTCCACCAAGTGGAAGAGTCGGCTCCTCCATGTCGGTGGTAAAACTCTACTTCGTTGAATTCAGGAGGCTGAGGGGGGCTTCTTCCATAACCAGCATCCTCCAGCTCCTCCAAATCGGCGAGGTTTAGTGGTCCTTGCCGAAGCCACTGCTCTCCGAAGTGTCCCTGAACCCATCTCTGGACCTCCACATCCCGGGGAACTTCTGGCAAATCTTGCATTTCCCCCATAACCTGCTGTGGTGGGAACAGTCTCCACCACTCGACATCCTCTTCTGCACTCTCTGGTGACTCCGCTCGGTTTTCCTCCATATCCGCTAGTGGCAAAATAGACGGTGTTGAAGATCCGGATGAGTGGGCTGCTTCCATGTTCATAGGTTGAGCATCATACACAAACAAATATTGTGCATTTTGTTCAGCAGGCTCCATTTCTTCAACTTGGTTTTCGAGGAAACAAAGCTGCCCCTCGTGTTCGTAAGGTTGTATTTGTTCCTCGGGAATCCGACGATGCTCTCCATCAGGCCAGTTTAATGCCTCCATCTCATTTGAAGACTCCGAATGAGAAGACATTATTTTGAACTTGTGCTTTTTTAAGTTTGTATTGGTAGGTTAAAGTGATTTTGTTTTTTACTGAAGTGAGTACGTTCGCACGGTACAAACTAGGAGAAGGAAATAAATGAGAAATGACGAGTTTTCTACTTTATATAGGTACGACTTTAAAGTCCGAAATCCATAGAAAACTATTCAAAAAAGCTTTAAAGTGCATCTATCCAATAAGAATCACGAAACTCTTACACCTGTGTATCTGAATACCTGTACAGTGTGGGTTTTCGAGGTGTGAGTTTTGCTACAAAAGCATGATATTAGCGATTTTATATTCAGCACTTTTGTATAGAGGTGTAAAAAGAATCTGATCGGTATTTAGAATGTCTAAGGTATGTGGGAAAATGAAAAAAGCTCGAAAAAGTAATTCTTTGTTGAAAATAGAGGATGTGATTTTACCATACAGATAAAGCTTAGATACTAATAAAGCTCTATATGGATAAAATTGTTTTATATAATGATATAAATAGTAATGATATAAATAGTAAATGGCGAAAAGACAAAAAATCTCGTGAGACAAAATTCGAAATTATTTTAAGTCAAGATCCTACGACCGCTTTCGTCACGTATTAAAACTCCATATCGAAACTATTAAGCAAAATTATATAACAATCGTATACGATTTCATTACAAATTTTTTTTCGACAATTTATTACAAAACTTAAATTTTAAAACACACACCAAACATCCTCTCGCCACCGATCACTCCCTAAACAACCTAAATTCCGACCAAAATCCGACCGAATATTTCGTTTTCACGCTCTAACTACGGCCCTATAACAATCGTATACGATTTCATTAGCGAATCGAAAATAGTTGAAAATAATGTATGGAGCCAAAATAGGAACAAATTTTAAATCAAGATCCTACGATCGCTTCGATCATTATTAATTAATACTCTATATAAAACTTATTAAACTTGTGTGAAAAAAGGAAACACATTTTATTATACCGATTTAAAAACCGCCCCCTACAGGCTCGACGCGATTTACTTCGCCGTGATGTAGCCGCGATCAATTATTTAACGTAAAACTGGTCAAAATTACAACGCAAAGAGCCAATTTTTTTTTTAAAATTATTTGTCAAACAGAAACTATATACAACTTAAAAGTGAGCACAAAAAAATTTAAAATAACTACTTGTGGTGTACAATTGTCCAATAATGTACGGGCACGTGAAAAAAATGTGCGGGCACGTGGCAGAAATATACGGGCACGTACTGCTAAATTTTCTATAGAAAATGTGGGGGCACGTCTACGTACCCCCACATTTTTTTCGGACTTTAAAAAATGACGAAAAATATACCTCGCTAAATTCTCTATAGAAAATGTGGGGGCACGTCTACTTACCCCCACATTTTTTTCGGACTTTAAAAAATGACGAAAAATATACCTCGCTCGGTTTAAAAAAATAACCTGAAAATAAATAATTATGAAAAAAGTAAATTTTTAACGAATTTCTTTTATTTATAAATTTTATAGCTTTGTAAAAAACACAAAAAACTGTTGGCAGTGTCTTAGCGTTATCCAGAATGCACTACGTGGAAGTGGACTACCTTCGCATTCCACCTACCATATCGCGTCGATACCAAATCGAAACGAAACTAAAATTGAAATTAACGTGACCGCCTACTCGCCGAAAAAAAATTATTAACTTTATCCTCGAAATGGTACCGACGCAATATTTATACAATCTAAGTAAAGACAAACTTAAAAAAATATACAATACGTTTTTCCTAAATTATTTACAACTGTATTGTTGGTAAAGTTATCGCAGGATTGAGACAAATAATACACATCTTCTTTATTCGAAAATAGTCGACGTTCGGCTACGTGAATCGCCAAACTCGCCAATACCTCAAGAGCCGAATATATCAACATAAATATGACTGTCGCGATGGAAATCTTGAGAGAGATAAAACGACGACGGCCACAACACTGACACATCTTCATTTTCTCACCGCACACAATTTCGATTTCTCGAAAGTTTCCATTATTGACCCAGAACATAATTAAAGGAAACGCAAAATTTCGAAAATGATACAAATAAAATTAAATAACACTGTCTTCAAGCATAACACTGTCTTACAAATAAAATTAATTAACACTGACTTCATAACGAACATAAAATCGTTCCATCAAAATTGTTGGATGGGAAACTTAGAGTGATCGACACTTGATAGCGGCCCCTTCGTCATAAGCGTACTACATCTGTATATTGGACGATAATGATGTGTGTGCCAAGCAAATATTGTTATTCGCAAATTTTGTACCTTATGCGGCGGACGTGTAGTTTGTCGAATCGCTCAGATACCGGGATCACCGAACAATCGAATGGTGTTTGCTATTGTAACCATCTCGAATAGATTTTTAACTGACTATCCTCTCTAAGTGACAATAGATAAGTTCTTTCGTCTGTAATACACGCCTCGATGTTTACTGATTGCTCGATTTACTTTCGGTAATTGTCCTATGTTAATTCTTGTAGTTGTTTTACAATTTGTCGGTATATTTATTTCTTATTTTTAACATTTTTTCAAATTTTTAAAATTTAACACATGTATAAAATTTTACGTTCCATCATTTAACAAACGTTATTTACAATTTCACGTTGAGGCCCCCCAGGGATTTGGTATCATTTAACTTATTGAACTTTAGCCCCGATGAAGACTACATAAATAGTCAAAAAGTTGGCCATTTTCGAATTAAAAGAAAAGGTGCATTATTTGTCCCAATCCTGCCAACTTCACCAACAACTTACAACTTAAAAACGCTAATTACAACAATTAACAACAATATACAATAATTATATACAACTTAATCTAAATCTCAAAAACGAAAACAAAACTAAAACGAACTAATCCGAATCGAAATCGCGGGGGGAATCGGATGGAAATCGCGCGTACCACGGTAAAGGCACACCCGGTTCGTTTCTACTCGTACTCGGAACGCTCGCGTCGAAAACGTCGTACACAGCATCAATCGGATCGATCGATTGATCCGCGCCTACCGAAATTTGCTCATCATCACCCACAAATTCACCTTCGATCGTCGCATCGAAAAGAATGTCGTCGTCGTCGTCGTCGTCGTCGTCGCCACCACCGCCGCCTTCCACGACATCCTCGTTACTAACCGACGCGTTTTTGTCGAACACGAATCGACCCTTCTTCTTTACCGGACTTCGCAACGACGCCGCCGTTTCTTCCTCATCCTCCTCGGAGGGGGCGGAAACGGCGGGCCTTTGATCGCCTACGTCGAACGCGCGATGTCGCAACACGCAATCGATTACTTCGCGATAAACGATATTTTTCGTATAACGACGATTCGTTTGTACGAACTGCATTTTTCCTTGTTTCGATCCGTCCTGCACGTAAACTTGTAAATCGCGCGAGGAACCGACTCGAGAAAACGCGACGTACAAATGCCCGTGCGAAAATACCGGATTATCCAGGTACAAACCGACCTTCGCGAACGACTGACGGAAAATTACGCCGTTCGATTGGGCATCCTCGATTACCCCTTAGCTAAAAAGTTTTTTGCCGTAAGTTTAATAACAAAAATGTTGCCCCAAAAACTGAAATTTTGGCCGGTTTGAAGCCTTTTTACTTTAAAATCCCTATAACTCTTTCTCTATAAAAGTGAGGGTAACAAAGTATAGAACCTTTTTTTTGGGCCTTGTCACTTGCTATGATCTGCCTAAATTAAATTGAATGTAGCTTTCTTAGTTTCAGAGAAAATAGCAATTTATTGTTTTTCAGTTTTTTCAATTTTTTTCAAAAACGCTAAAACCTACAACATTCTAATTACATCCATCGGATACATACTATTAATACGCATATTTTGTGTGGTTACCAATTTTGCTCTATCTCAAACCGTTTCGGCAGAAAATGAAAAAAACTGAAAAATTAAAATTTTCGTAAGGGGTAGGCCCGCAAAAATTTTGCGAAATTTTTTTATCCAACCGATTTTTTTGAAATTTTTATGTCGTATTAGGACTAATAAAAGAAACTTAACAGTGAAAACCGGAGGTCTCTAAATTGAATAGGAAAAAAGTTATTAAATTTTTAATATTAATATTATTTATAACATTTGAAAATTAAATTATTTTCGTGGGAAAAAAATTTGCACGCAATAAAAATAATAAATAGTGTCAAAAAGAAATTGGACTTGATCGTAAAACGGCAAAATACGAATTTTTTAAATAAAATTAAGACAAAGACAAAAACAACATTACGAATTTCTTCTCTTAAAAACATTTTTTGGTTCTGAAAAGAACCGTTTTTTATTTCGCCAACTTGCATGGCAGAGTAGCGTTAATCATCCGATGAAACGTATCCGCCGAATTTCAAACAAACTCGAACTTATTGTCCGAGTTTCCTTAAAATTCGCCGAATTCGCTTCAGCAGACGATCAACGCTAGCAATCCTCGCCTCCGCCTCTTCGACCTCCTCCTCAGCAATGACGATTCGTTCGTCTAAAAGCTTCAGCAAAGCATTGCATTCCTCCCATGCAAGTAAGCGAAATCGACGGGCACTCGCAACAGTCAATTTCTTTGTTGTATCGTTGATAAAATCTTCGATCTGCGTAATTTGCTGGCGCACCTCAGCTTCGTCCAAAGTTGTTGACGGCTCCATCACGACTGACGATACGACTAACACTACGATTTGTATAGTTTAAACTTGGTGCAGGTATAAAATAACAAAAAAAAAGGTCGCAAACGTATAGATAAACAATAGCAATACCGTATACTGTCTGAGAGAATTAAAAATAAAAAATCGTAAAAATAGCGGCACAGGGGGCTCGAAGGGACGCAAAAATAACTTGTTGAAAAAGACATTTTTACACCTATATAAAAAATAATAAAAATAAAATTTTAGTGCCCCCCCTCACCATCTGAAAAATTTAAAAGTAAAAAATCGTAAAAATAACGGGACAGGGGGCTCGGAGGGGGCGCAAAAATAACTTTTTGAAAAGAGCACTTGTACGGCTATATAAAAAGAATCAAAAGAAAATTTTAGTGCCCCCCTTCACCGTTTCGGAGCGATTTAAATGTTATAAATCGTAGAAATAGCGGGACAGGGGGCTCGAGGAGGGCCCAAAAATAACTCGTTGGAAAGATAATTTTTACGGCTATATAAAAGAAATAAAAATAAAATTTTAATGCCCCCCTTTACCATCTGGTAGCAATTTAAATATTAAAAATTGTAGAAATAGCAAAACAGGGGGCTAGGGAGGGCACAAAAAATTACTTTTTGAAAATGAAATTTTTACGGCTATATAAAAAGAATTAAAATATAATTTTAGTGGCTTCCCTGCACCGTCTGGGAGCGATTTAAAAGTAAAAAATCGTAGAAATAGCGAGACAGGGGCCTCGGGGGAGGCGCAAAAATAACTCGTTGGAAAAATAATATTTACACCTATATAAAAAGAATAAAAATAAAATTTTAGTGCCCTCCTTTACCGTCTAGTAGCAATTTAAATGTTAAAAATTATAGAAATAGCAGGAGAGGGGACTCGAGGGGGCGCAAAAATTACGCCGATCGATTGGGCATCTTCGATTACCCCTTAGCTAAAAAGTTTTTTGCCGTAAATTTAATAACAAAAATGTTGCCCCAAAAGCTGAAATTTTGGCCGGTTTGGAGCCTTTTTACATTAAAATCGCTATAACTCTTTTTCTATAAAAGTTAGGGTAACAAAGTATAGAACCTTTTTTTTGGGCCTTGTCACTTGCTATGATCTGCCTAAAACAAATCGAATGTAGCTTTCTTAATTTCAGAGAAAATAGCAATTTATTGTTTTTCAGTTTTTTCAATTTTTTTGAAAAACGGTAAAACCTACAACATTCTAACTACATCCATCGGATACATACTATTGATACGCATATTTTGTGTGGTTACCAATTTTGCTCTATCTCAAGCCGTTTCGGCAGAAAATGAAAAAAACTGAAAAATTGAAATTTTCATAAGGGGTAGGCCGGCAAAAATTTATTAATTAAAATTTTTTATTCAACCAATTTTTTTAAAATTTTTATATCGTATTAGGACTAATAAAAGAAGCTTAACAGTGAAAACCGAAGGTCTCTAAATTGAATAGGAAGAAAGTTATTAAATTTTTAATATTAATATTATTTATGACATTTGAAAATTAATTTATTTTTGGGGAAAAAAAATTTACACGCAATAAAATTAATAAATAAAGTAAAAAAAAATTGGACTTGATCGTAAAACGGCAAAATACGAATTTTTTAAATAAAATAAAAAAAAAAGGAAAAAAGGAAATGTCATCGCCGAGGACCAAACCAACCACTAACAATCCAAAACCGAGTATGCTACCCATTATCCCACTCGACGCCTGACAAAATATGTCGCCCATTAAAACGGGAAAAAGAAATGATTCAAAAATTAATTTTTTTTTCCAGTTTAGGAAACCCAAATGAACAAAAAAAAAATAACTTGTTGAAAAAGGCATTTCTACGCCTATATAAAAAAAAAATTAAAATACAATTTTACTGCCCCCCTTCACCGTCTGAGAGATTTAAAATTTAAAAATCGTAAAAATAGCGAAGCAAAAAATTTGAAGAGACACAAAAATAACTTGTAGGAAAAGGCATTTCTACAGCTATACAAAAAAAATTAAAACAAAATTTTAGTACCCCCCTTTTACCGTTTGGGAACGATTTAAGAGTTAAAAATTGTAAAAATTACGAAACAGGAGGCCCAAAGGGACACAAAAATAACTTATTGAAAAGGGCATTTCTACGACTACATAACAAAAAATTATAATAAAAATTTTAATGTCCCCCTTCGCCGTCTGAGAACGATTTAACAGTTAAATATTGTAAAAATTGCGGGACAGCGAGCTCAAGGGAACGCCAAAAAAACTTGTTGCAATGAGAATTTTTACAGCTATATAGAAATAATTAAAATAAAATTTCACTGCCCCCCCTTCACCGTCTGGGAGCGATTTAAAAGTTAAAAAGTGTAGAAATAGCGGGACAGGAGACTTAAGAAAATGCAAAAATAACTTATTGCAAAAAGAATTTTTACGACTATATAGAAAAATTAAAAATAAAATTTTAGTGCCTCCCCCTTCACAGTCTGATAGCAATTTTAATGTTAAAAATCGTAGAAATAGCAGGACAGGGGACTCGAGGAAACGCGAAAATTACGCCATTCGATTAAGCATCCTCGATTGCCCCTTAAGTAAAAAGTTTTTTGCCGTAAATTTAATAACAATAATGTTGCCCCAAATTTAGAACCTATTTACCTTAAAAATTTTGCAAATTTTTTTTATCCAACCAATTTTTTTGAAATTTTTTTGTCATTTTAGGACTAATAAAAAAGACTTAAAATTATTAAATTTTTAAAATTAATTTTATTTTTAAAAAATTGCAAATTAATTTATTTTTGTGAAAAAAATTTGGACTCCATAATGCTGCCAAAAAAACTGAACGAAATAAAACCAACGTTTATACGTACAGTTTTCAAAAGCGACAAAAACAATAACAACAAAAGAGGGTTTTTTACCTGCATCTCTTCCAACAACCATAAGAAATAATACAAATTACACGATACCTAACTGAAAATCGATCGAACTTGCGCTATTATTTTTCTACCTGAATATGTATATGTGTGTGTGTGTGTGTGTGTGTGTGTGTGTGTGTGTGTGTGTGTGTGTGTGTGTGTGTGTGTGTGTGTGTGTGTGTGTGTGTGTGTGTGTGTGTGTGTGTGTGTGTGTGTGTGTATGTGTGTGTGTGTACTTCTGCCTGTTACTGAAAATCGTAGAAATAGCGAGACAGGGGGCTCGGGGGGGACGCCAAAATAACTTGTTGCAAAAGAAATTTTTACAACTATATAAAAAAAATTAAAATAAAATTTTAGTGCCCCCCCTTCGCCATCTACTATCAATTTGAATATTAAAAATCGTAGAAATAGCATGACAGAGAGCTCAAGGGGACACAAAAATTACTTGTTGGAAAAATCATTTCTACGACTATATTGAAAAAATTAAAACAAAATTTTAGTGCCCCCCCTTCGCCGTCTGATAGCAATTTAAATATTAAAATCGTAGAAATAGCGTGACAAAAAACTCGAGAAAACGCAAAAATAACTTGTTGGAAAGATCATTTCTACGGCTATATAAAAAAAATTTAAACAAAATTTTAATGCCCCCCCTTCGCTGTCTGATAGCAATTTAAATATTAAAAATCGTAAAAATAGCATGACAAAGAGCTCGAGGGGGCGCAAAAATAACTTGTTGAAAAAATCATTTCTACGGCTATATTGAAAAAATTAAAATAAAATTTTAGTGTCCCCCCTTCGCTGTCTGGTAGCAATTTAAATATTAAAAATCGTAGAAATAGCGTGACAGAGAGCTCGAAAGGGCGCAAAAATAACTTTTTGGAAAGATCATTTCTACGACTATATAAAAAAAATTTAAACAAAATTTTAGTGCCCCCCCTTCGCCGTCTGATAGCAATTTAAATATTAAAATCGTAGAAATAGCGTGACAGAGAGCTCGACAGGGCACAAAAATAACTTGTTGGAAAGATCATTTCTACGGCTATATAAAAAAAATTTAAACAAAATTTTAGTGCCCCCCCCCCCCCCTTCGCCGTCTGGTATCAATTTAAATATTAAAAATCGTAAAAATAGCGTGACAGAGAGCTCGAAGGGACGCAAAAATAACTTGTTGGAAAGATCATCTCTACGACTATATTGAAAAAATTAAAACAAAATTTTAGTGCCCCCCCCATCGCCGTCTGGTATCAATTTAAATACTAAAAATCGTAGAAATAGCGTGACAGAAGGCTCGAGGGAGCGCAAAAATAACTTATTAAAAATATCATTTCTACGACTATATAGAAAAAACTAAAATTAAATTTTAGTGGCCCCCCTGCACCGTCTGGGAACGATTTAAAAGTAAAAAATCGTAGAAATAGCGGAACAGGGAGCTCGGAGGGGGCGCAAAAATAACTTTTTGAAAAGGGCATTTGTACGGCTATATAAAAAGAATTAAAAGAAAATTTTAGTGCCCCCCTTCACCGTTTGGGAGCGATTTAAATGTTAAAAATCGTAGAAATAGCGAGACAGAAAGCTCGAGGGGGGCCCAAAAATAACTCGTTGGAAAGATAATTTTTACGGCTATATAAAAGAAATAAAAATAAAATTTTAGTGCCCCCCTTTACCGTCTGGCAGCAATTTAAATGTTAAAAATTGTAGAAATAGCGGGACCGAGGACTCGGGGGGGGGGAGGGGGGGGCGCAAAAAATTACTTTTTAAAAATGAAATTTTTACGGCTATATAAAAAGAATTAAAATATAATTTTAGTGGCCCCCCTGCACCGTCTGGAAGAGATTTTAAAGTAAAAAATCGTAGAAATAGCGGGACAGGGGGCTCGGGAGGTACGCAAAAATAACTCCTTGGAAAGATAATTTTTACGCCTATATAAAAAGAATAAAAATAAAATTTTAGTGCCCTCCTTTACCGTCTGGTAGCAATTTAAATATTAAAAATTGTAGAAATAGCAGGAGAGGGGGCTCGGGGGGGCGCGAAAATTACGCCGTTCGATTGAACATCCTCGATTACCCCTTAGCTAAAAAATTTTTTGCCGTAAGTTTAATAACAAAAATGTTGCCCCAAAAGCTGAAATTTTGACCGGTTTGGAGCCTTTTTACTTTAAAATCGCTATAACTCTTTTCCTATAAAACTTAGGGTAACAAAGTATAGAACTTTTTTTTTGGGCCTTGTCACTTGCTATGATCTGCCTAAATTAGATTAAATGTAGCTTTCTTAGTTTCAGAGAAAATAGCAATTTATTGTTTTTCAGTTTTTTCAATTTTTTTGAAAAACAGTAAAACCTACAACATTCTAATTACATCCATCGAATACATACTATTAATACGCATATTTTGTGTGGTTACCAATTTTGCTCTATCTCAAACCGTTTCGGCAAAAAATGGAAAAAACTGAAAAATTAAAATTTTCATAAGGGGTAAGGCCCGTAAAAATTTTGCGAAATTTTTTTATCCAACCGATTTTTTTGAAATTTTTATGCCGTATTAGGACTAATAAAAGAAACTTAACAGTGAAAACCGGAGATCTCTAAATTGAATAGGAAGAAAGTTATTAAATTTTTAATATTAATATTATTTATAACATTTGAAAATTAACTTATTTTGGTGGAAAAAAAATTTACACGCAATAAAAATAATAAATAAAGTAAAAAAAAATTGGACTTAATCGTAAAACGGCAAAATACGAATTTTTTAAATAAAATTAAAAAAAAAAAGAAAAAAGGAAATGGCATCCCCGAGGACCGAACCAACCACTAACAGTCCAAAGCATATATATATATGTATATAAAAAGAATTAAAATAAAATTTTAGTGGCCCCCCTGCACCGTCTGGAAGCGATTTAAAAGTAAAAAATCGTAGAAATAGCAGGACAGGGGGCTCGGGGGGAGGGCGCAAAAATAACTCGTTGGAAAGATAATTTTTACGCCTATATAAAAAGAATAAAAATAAAATTTTAGTGCCCCCTTCACCGCCTGATAGCGATTGAAATGTAAAAAATCGTAAAAATCGCAAAACAGGGAGCTTGGGGGGACGCAAAAATTACATCGTTCGATTGAACATCCTCGATTACCCCTTAAGTAAAAAATTTTTTGCCGTAAGTTTAATAACAAAAATTTTACCCCAAAAGCTAAAATTTTGCCCGGTTTAGAGCCTTTTAACCTTAAAATCGCTACCTGATACGCTATAGGCAAAGAATAGCAATAACGTATACTAAAAACAGATATAATAAAATTTCCTCAAATTATGTAAAAAAATTATTAAAATTTTAATAAACACATTTAATTATAACAAAAGTAAGCTTGAATTTAAAATTATTATAAAAAAACGATTTTTTTTTCTAGTATATTTTATATTACTCTTCAGTTAAATTTTCCCTATTATTCGATTTTACATTTTTCGCACAAATAATTTTACGTTTTTTTTTTTCATATAAAGCGAACAACACAATTTCTGTACAGAAATTCGCAGTGGTCATTTTTCGATTATTATAAATCTAATAAGGTAAAACATTTAGCGCAAATTTAAATCTAGATAAAATTTTGATAATTGCCCATACTAAACCACAATCGTAATAAAAATTAAAATTATACATAACAAAAAAAAATGACAATCACACAACAATTAAACGAATTTCCTTTTTTTAATTATTATAAGTTATTTATTTATAAATTTTTAATTATTATAATTATATTTTTAATATTATAACAACCGTTTTTTTTTTTTTCGCCTCCACTGACCCAACCACAAACAAAATCACTCATGCTCCTTCTCTTCGAGGCGCCGCTTCAAAGCACCAACGTCCCCTCGTAGACTTCTCAGCAGCCCGAGATTTTGTTTGCGCTTGGCCAGCTTTTGGCTAGCCATCGCCCGCACCTCCGCCACCTCCGCCTCCATGTTCTGCAACTCGCCCTTGGCTTCGGCCGTGCCCGCCTCCACCAACATCACCTCCACGGACCGACCAAGCACCTCTTCGTTCGTCTCCTCTTCGTCGGAATCATCGCCGACCACAAAGGTATCAGCCACAGTTGCGCTGGTACCAGCCACAGCCGCGCTGGTAGTAGCCACGGCCGCCTCCATCGCATCTACATGCTGACGCAGCAACTCCGGATGCGACTTAGCAATGTCCTCCAAACAAACAACCAAAGTTTTCTCGAACGGCACTTTAACCCTCTTCGGCGGCGTACACATCTTGAAAAGAATGAAATAAATCGACCGCTAAACCCTCATATTTATACCTGCGAACAGATAGAATCCTGACCCTTACCCACTCCTTTTGTTTACATAGTTTCAACGTGGTGCAGATAAAATCGATAATGACAATTTTACCTAACACATTTGTGCTTTTCTTCCAATAGTTCCATTAATAAAAAAAAATACAATAAAAATAACATTATTAAAATATCAAATTACATAGCAAACTTACCAAAATATCAATAAACATCTTACTTACAATAAAAATGAATTTAAATTCAAATTTTACCATTAAAAAAAAAGTTTCACTTCCCAACTAACCTAGTGGAACCACCTGCCATCGTCCCATGGCACCACTTGCATTTTAAAAAATATATCACCGCTAAAACGGGAGAAAGAAATGATTCAAAAATTTATTTTTTTTTTTCCAATTTAAGAGACACAAATGGGCGCAAAAATAACTTGTTTGAAAGGGCATTTCTACACCTATGTAAAAAAAATTAAAATTAAATTTTAATGGCCCCCTTCATCATCTGAAAACGATTTAAAAGTTAAAAATCGTAAAAATAACGGGACCCGGAACTCGGGCGGACGCAAATATAACTTGTTAGAAAGATCATTTCAACGGCTATATAAAAAAAATTAAAACAAAATTTTAGTGCCCCCCCTTCACCGTCTGAGAACAGTTTAAAAGTTAAAAATCGTAGAAATAGCGTGACACAGAACTCGGGTGAACGCAAAAATAACTTGTTGAAAAGAGCATTTTTAAGGCTATATAAAAAAATTTAAAATAAAATTTTAATGGCCCCCTTCACCGTCTAATAACGATTTAAACGTTAAAAATCGTAAAAATAGCAGAACAGGGGGCTCGGCGAAACGCGAAAATTACGCCGTTCGATTGGGCATCCTCGATTACCCCATTAAATAAAAAGTTTTTCGCCGCAAGTTTAATAACAAAAATGTTGCTCCAAAAACTAAAATTTTGGCCGGTTTAAAACCTTTTTACCTTAAAATCGCTATAACTAATTTTCTATAAAAGTTAGGATAACAAAGCATAGAACCTTTTTTTGAGGCCTTGTCACATACTATCATTTGCCTAAATCAAATTGAATGTAACTTTTTTAATTTCAGAGAAAATTGCAATTTATTATTTTTCAATTTTTTTAAATTTTTTTAAAACGATAAAACCTACCACATTCTAATTACACCCATCGATTACATACTATTAATACGCATATTCTCTGTGGTTACCGATTTTGTTCTATCTCAAACCGTTTCGCCAAATAATGAAGAAAACTGAAAAATTGAAACTTTCGTAAGGGGTAATAGGCTCGCAAAAATTTGACGACAATTTTCTATCCAACCGATTTTTTGGAAATTTTCATGTCGTATTAGGATTAATAAAAGAAGCTTAACAGTAAAAACCGCAGTTCTCTAAATTGAATAGGAAGAAAGTTATTAAATTTCAAATACTAATTTTATTTATAAAAATTGCAAATTTTTATAAATAACGCCAATAAATTATTAATTTATAACATGCAAATATTATAAACATTTCTACGACTATATAAAAAAAAATTAACATAAAATTTTAGTACCCCCCTTCAACGTCTGATAGCGATTTAAATGTTAAAAATCGTAAAACTGGCAGGACAGGGGATTCGAGGGAGCGCAAAAATAACTTATAGAAAAAAATCATTTTTACGGCTATATAAAAAAAATTAAAACAAAATTTTTGTGCCCCCCCCTTCGCCGTCTGACAGCGATTTAAATGTTAAAAACCGTAAAAATAGCGGGACAGGGGACTCTGAGGGACATAAAACATAACTTGTTGGAAAGATAATTTCTACGGCTGTATAAAAAAAATTAAAACAAAATTTTAATACCCCCCTTCACCATCTGGGAACGATTTAAAAGATAAAAATCGTAGAAATAGCGGAACACGGGGCTCAAGGGGACGCAAAAACAACTTGTTGGAAAGAGCATTTTTACGGCTATATATGAAAAATTAAATAAAATTTTAGTGACCCCCTTCACCGTCTGGTACCGATTGAAATGTGAAAAATCGTAAAAATGGCAAAACAGGGGGCTCGGGGGGACGCGAAAATAACTTGTTAGAAAAGGCATTTCTACGACTATATAAAACGAATTAAAATCAAATTTTAGCGGCCCCTTTCACCGTCTGAAAGCGATTTAAAAGTTAAAAACCATAAAAATAGCGGCACACGGGACTCGGGGGAGACGCAAAAATAACTTATTAAAAAGAGCATTTTTACGCCGAAATAGAAAAAATTAAATAAAATTTTAGTGACCCATTCACCGTCTGGTAGGAACTTAAATGTTAAAAATCGTAAAAATGGCAAGACAGGGAGCTCGGGGGGACGCGACAATTACGCCATTCGATTAAGCATCCTCGATTACCCCTTAAATAAAAAGTTTTTTGCCGCAAGTTTAATAACAAAAATGTTGCACCAAAAGCTAAAATTTTAACCGGTTTAGAGCCTTTTTACTTTAAGATCGATGGTAAGTCATTTTCTATAAAAGTTAGAGTAACAAAGTATAGAACATTTTTTTCGGGCCTTATCACTTGCTATCATTTACCTAAATCAAATTGAATGTAACTTTTTTAGTTTCACAGAAAATTGCAATTTATTATTTTTTGCTTTTTTCAAATTTTTCCAAAAAACGGTAAAACCTACAACATTCTAATTACACCCATCGAATACAAACTGTTAATACAAAAATTCTCTGTGGTTACCGATTTTGCTCTATCTCAAACCGTTTCGCCAGGAAATGAAGAAAACTGAACAATTGAAATTTTCGTAAGGGGAAGGCTCGCAAAAATTTCACGACAATTTTCTATCCAACCGATTTTTTTGAAATTTTCATGTCGTATTAGGATTAATAAAAGAAGCTTAACACTAAAAACCGCAGTTCTCTAAATTGAATAGGAAGAAAGTTATTAAATTTCAAATACTAATTTTATTTATAAAAATTGCAAATATTTAAAAATAACGCCAATAAATTATTAATTTATAACACGCAAATATTATAAACATTTCTACGGCTATTTAAAACAAAATTGAAATAAAATTTTTATGCCCCCCCTTCGCCGTCTGAAAACGATTTTAATGTTAAAAATCATAAAAATAGCGAGGCAGGGGACTCAAGTGAACGCAAAACTTAACTCGTTAGAAAGATTTTTTCTACGGCTGTATAAAAAAAATTAAAACAAAATTTTAATGCCCCCCCTCCACCATCTGGGAACGATTTAAAAGCTAAAAATCGTAGAACTATCGAAACACGGGGCTCAAGGGGACGCAAAAACAACTTGTTGGAAAGAGCATTTTTACGGCTATATAAAAAAATTTAAATAAAATTTTAGTGGCCCCCCTTCACCGTCTGGTACCGATTGAAATCTTAAAAATCGTCAAAATGGCAGAACAGGGGGTTCCAGGAGAAGCGAAAATAACTTGTTATAAAAGGCATTTCTACGACTATATAAAAACAATTAAAATAAAATTTTAGCGGCCCCCTTCACCGTCTGAAAGCGATTTAAATGTTAAAAATCGTAAAAATGGCAGAAAAGGGGGCTCGACGGGACGCGAAAACAACTAATTAAAAAGAGCATTTTTACGGCTATAAAAAAAAAATTAAAATAAAATTTTGGTGGCCCCCTTCACAGTCTGGTAGCGATTTAAATGTTAAAAATCGTAAAAATGGCAGAACAGGGGACTCGAGAGGACGCAAAAATAACTTGTTGGAAAAGGCATTTCTACGACTATATAAAAAGAAATAAAGAAGAAGAAGAAGAAGAAAAAACGTTTATTGAGCATCATAAACATACATGCACAAAAGGCACCATTCGCTGCAGCGCTCTTCCATGGTGCCCAAAAATACAGATCTGTATTATACAGATGTACAATTACATCTTTCAACTTACAAAATTAAAAACTACATTCTACATCCTAAGCAACAACACATTGGAATAATTTTGCCTGAACACACTTCTGCTTGAACCAAACATCATATGAAATACATCTGAGTTCAATAGCTTCACAAGCCGGTACGAAAAACACCTGTTAAATTTTTCAGTTCTGTGTGGAGGTATATTAAACCTTACAATATTTCTGAGATCTATGTTGTGAATGTCCTGTCTCAACACAATATAATCCATTAAGTAGACAGGCTGCTTATTTTTAACAATTGAATACACAAACAACGCAAATTGGAGGTTCATTCTGAGGTTAAACTTTAAAATACTATTCTGGATATAAGTGGGCGAGATATGATCAAACTTTTTGACTTCATAGATAAAGCGAATACAGGAATTTTGTGCAAGTTGTATTCTCTTCTCACACTCAGCGGACAGGAAAGCATAATAAGCCACACCGCAGTAGTCCAAGTACGGGTAAATTAGTGAGTCAACTAGTAATGCCTTAGTATTACGTGGTAACAGATATTTGAATTTGTACAAACTTTTCAATTTCCAATATACCATACGCATTTTCTGTGTGATATGCGCTTCAAAGTTAAGAGAACTGCCAAAAACCAGGCCCAGACTATTGACTACGTTCGCTGTCGGTAATACATTACCGTTGATATGTAGAGGTGTAAAATTATACGATGATACTTTGCACCTAAGTGCCTTTGTACCTATTAATAGGTAAGTACTCTTCTTGGCGTTCAGTACAAGACCATGGTTACTGGACCACTTATCAATGAGTTTTAGATCTTCATTAAGTAACCCAAATGCCCTATTGGCATCCTCCGGTGGAAAAGAGGCAAGAAGTTGCGTGTCATCCGCGTAAAGATGAGCCGCTGAGAATCGCACTTGGTCGGGCAGAGAAGCCGTGTATATGCTAAATAGCGTTGGGCCAAGGATGCTGCCCTGGGGGACTCCCCGATTAACCACCACAGCCCCTGACCTAGACCCGAGATATTCCACAATCTGCCTGCGGTCACGCAAGTAAGCGGAAAACCATTTACAGGTGGTCGACGAAAAGCCACAATACTTTAATTTTGCAACAAGCAGATCGTGGTTTACAAGGTCAAAAGCCTTACTGTAGTCCAACAAAATCAGCTGGAAACGAGAGACTGGTCCATTCCAAGTGCAATATCAGTAGTTAACCTAACTAGGGACGTGGCAGTACTATGTCCTTCTCTGAAGCCAGATTGAGTAGCCGGCAGAAGATTAAATGCGCTAATATAATCTTTAATCTTACCAAATATCAGAATTTCAAATATCTTTCCTAAGATTGGCAAGATACAGATTGGTCTAAGGTCACTTATTGAGGAAATGTTTGCGGTCTTAGGTATTGGTCTTATTAAGGCTGTTTTCCACTCAGTTGGATACTGGCCGCTATCCAAACAAACATTATAGAATCTGGTCACAGAAGAGATAATGAAGTCGAAACTGAACAATAAAATATTGTAACAAATTCCGTCATAGCCTCTAGTCTTGGCTTTAATACGCCCAAAAGCCTGATAAACATCATATTCAGAAATGTTACCGAGTGAAAAATTATATTCCCTTTCCGGGAACATTTTATTATTCTTATAAAAATCCAGAGTCTCCCTGTTAATGTCTACCGGTATCTTTGAAACTCGTTCAAAGTGGTTACTAATTTCGTTGACATCACGGAACTGACAAGGTATGTCCTGCCTTTCCTTAGAGCCGCAATGAACATTCCATTCATTTAATTTTGACCAGGTCTTTTTCGAGTTAGACTTCACCTTTTGTAATTCAAAGGCCATATATGCCTTTTTTTCACTTCTGATAGCAAAAGCTAAATAATTTTTTATATCAAGATAGGCATCCTTATCAGTTCGAGAAAGTGATCTTTTGTATTTGTTAAAAGCTTTTTTCTTAAGTTTAATAATCATTTTTATGGTACCCGTTATGTAAGGTTTATATTTACGTCTAGTATTTATGGTTTTTAGTGGTGCAAATACATCAAAAATACTGACAAGTTGTTGGTTCAAGGACCTCACAAATTCGTCGGGAGAGTCAACATTTAAAAAAGACTGAAAGTCGACCTGGCTTATGACCGTCTCAAACAAATCCTTATCAAAATTACTGAAGTCTCTAAACGTAACCGATTTAGTGGTAGTCCTGGGACCTATCGCTTTAATGACAGCAAAAACCAGTCGGTGATCAGTTAAACTAAACATCTCCATGGTGCCAGACCTAAGCAGGATTAAATCACTATCAATACATATCACATCTATCAACGATTGTGTGTCCCTTGTAACACGTGTAGGTTCATCTATAACTTGTGTTAATCTAAAAGTCTGTAACAATGCATCAAAATATAGTCTATCTCTATTTAGACCTAATGGATTAATGTTCAAATCACCTAATAAAATAACATTTTCGTAATTAATCGACAGTGCTGACAAGATGGACTCCACTGAACATAAAATAAAATTTTAATGCCCCCCTTCACCATCTGGGAGCGATTTAAAAGTAAAAAATTGTAGAAATAGCAGGACAGAGAGCTCGGGGGGCTCGCAAAAATAACTTGTTGCAAAGGGAATTTTTACAGCTATATAAAAGGAATTAAAATAAAATTTTAGTGACCCCCTTCACCATCTGAGAACGATTTAAAAGTTACAAATCGTAAAAATCGCAGGACAGGGGGTTCGAGGGAACGCAAAAATAACTATTTGGAAAAGGCATTTTAACAATTCCATGGCTTTGTCAAAAAAATCTAAACAAAATAAAACCACCGCTCATACATACAGTCTTCGAAAGCGACAAAACAATAACAACCAAAAGGGTTTTTTACCTGCGTCGCTTCCAACAACCATAAGAAGTAATACATATTACACGGTACCTAACTAAAAATCGATCGAACTTGAGCTATTATTTTTAAACCTAAATATGTGTGTGTGTGTATAATCCTGCGTGTTAACGAAAGACGGGTCAGGACAGATCTCAAAAAAACCCGTTCTTCCTACCTGCGAACTGTGTTTACCATTGCGCAGCAAAATATAATGATTTACTGAAAAGAGCTAAATTCTTCTATTTCATCGACAAAAATCATTAAAACCAACAAATTTAACTATATTTTCCATTCAAATAAAAACCCCTTGTACATTAATCGTTGTTTTTAAGAAAAAAGGAAATTTTTACGGCTATATAAAAAAAATTAAAATACAATTTTAATGGCCCCCTTAACCGTCTGATAGCGATTTAAAAGTAAAAAATCATAGAAATAGCAAGACAGAGGACTCAAGGGGACACGAAAATAACTTATTGAAAATAGCATTTTTACAACTATATAAAAAGAATTAAAATAAAATTTTAACGCCCCCCTTCACCATCTAGGAGCGATTTAAAAGTTAAAAATCATAGAAATAGCAAGACAGAGGACTCAGAGGGGGCGCGAAAATAACTTATTGAAAATAACATTTTTACGGCTATATAAAAAGAATTGAAATAAAATTTTAGGGCCCACCTTCACCATCTGAAAGCGATTTAAAAGTTAAAAATCGTAGAAACCGCGGAATATGGAACTCGAGGCAGCGCAAAAAATAACTTGTCACAAAGGAAATTTTTACGACTATATAAAAATAATTAAAATAAAATTTTAGGACCCCCCTTCACCATCTGGGAGCGATTTAAAAGTTAAAAATCGTAGAAATAGCAAGACAAAAGACTCGGGGGGGGGGGGGGGGGGGAGAAGGAGAGGCGTAAAAATAACTTATTGAAAATAGCATTTTTACGACTATATAAAAACAATTAAAATAAAATTTTTGGGCCCACCTTCCCCATCTGAGAACGATTTAAAAGTTAAAAATCGTAGAAACCGCGAAACAGAGAGCTCGAAGGGGCGCAAAAATAACTTGTCGCAAAGCAAATTTTTACAACTATATAAAAATAATTAAAATAACATTTTAGTAGCCCCCTCCACCGTCTGGTAGCGATTTAAATGTTAAAAATCGTAGAAATGGCAGAACAGGAAACTCGGAGGTACGCGAAAATTACGCAGTTCGGTTAGGCATCCTCGATTACCCCTTAAGTAAAAACTTTTTTGCTGTAGGTTTAATAAATTAATAAAAATATTGCCCTAAAAGCTAAAATTTTGACCGGTTTAGAGCCTTTTTACCTTAAAATCGCTATACCTTTTTTTTGGGCCTCGTCACATGCTATCATTTGCCTAAAACAAATCGAATGTAGCTTTCTTAATTTCAGAGAATTTTGCAGTTTATTGTTTTCCAATGTTTTCAAATTTTTTCAAAAACAATAAAACCTACAACATTCTAATTACACCCATCGGACACAAACTGTTAATGCACATATTTCCTATGGTTACCAATTTTACTCCATCTCAAACCGTTGTGCCAGAAAATTAAAAAAACTAAAAAATTGATATTTTCGTAAAAGTAGGCTCGCAAAAATTTGACGACAATTTTTTATCCAACCGATTTTTTTTAAATTTTCGTATTGTATTAGGATTAATAAAAGAAGCTTTACAGTGAAAACCAAAATTCTCTAAATTGAATAGAAAAAGAGTTATTAAATTTTTAACGTTAATTTTATTTATAAAAATTGCAAATTTTTATACATAACGGCGATACATTATTAATTTATAACATGCAAATATTATAAACATTTCTACGGCTATATAAAAAAAAAATTAAAATAAAATTTTAATGCCCCCCCTTCGCCGTCTGAGAGCGATTTAAAAGTTAAAAATCGTAAAAATAGCGGGACAGGGGACTCGGATGGAGGCAAAACATAACTTCTTGAAATGATCATTTCTACGGCTGTATTAAAAAAATGAAAATAAAATTTTGGTGGCCCCCTTCACGGTCTGGTAGCGATTTAAATGTTAAAAATCGTAAAAATGACATAACAGAGGGTTCGAGGAAACGCGAAAATAACTTGTTAGAAAAGGCATTTCTACGACTATATAAAAGGAATTAAAATAAAATTTTAGTGGTCCCCTTCACCGTCTAAAAACGATTTAAATGTTAATAATCGTAAAAATGGCAAGACAGAACCCTCGAGAGAACACGAAAACAACTTATTAGAAAGAACATTATTACGGCTATATAAAAAAAATTAAAATAAAATTTTAGTGGCCCCCTTCGACGTCTGGTAGCAATTTAAATATAAAAAATCGTAGAAATATCGTGACAGAGGGCTCGAGAGGGCGCAAAAATAACTTGTTGGAAAGATCATTTCTACGACTATATAGAAAAAATTAAAATAAAATTTTAGTACCCCCCTTCACCGTCTGGTAGCAATTTAAATATAAAAAATCGTAGAAATTGCGTGACAAAGACCTCGAGCGGACACAAAAAATAACTTGTAGCAAAAGAAACTTTTACGGCTATATAAAAAAAATTAAAATAAAATTTTAGTGCCCCCCCTTCGCCGTCTGGTATCAATTTAAATATTAAAAATCGTAGAAATAGCGTAACAGGAAGCTCGGAAGGACGCGAAAATTACGCCGTTCAATTGAACATCCTCCATTACCTTTTATGTAAAAAATTTTTTACCGTAAGTTTAATAACAAAAATGTCGCCCCAAAAGCTGCAATTTTGACTGATTTACCTTAAAATCGCTATAACTCATTTTCTATAAAAATTATGGTAACAAAATATAAAACCTTTTTTTTTTGGACCTTGTCACTTGCTATCATCTGCCTAAATTGGATTGAATGTAGCTTTCTTACTTTCGACGAAAATAACGATTTATTGTTTTTCGGTTTTTTCATTTTTTTTTCAAAAACGGTAAAACCTACAACATTCTAACTACATCCATCGGATACATACTATTAATACGTTTATTCTCTGTGGTTACAAATTTTGCTCTATCTCAAACCGTTTCGACAGAGAATATAAAAAAACTTGAAATTGAAATTTTCGTAAAGAGTTAGAGGCCCGCAAAAATTTGGCGACAAATTTTTATCCAACCGATTTTTTTGAAATTTTCATGTCATATTAGAACTAATAAAAAAAACTGAACAGTCAAAACCGAAGGTCTCTAAATTAAATAGAAAGAAAGTTATGAAATTTTTAAAATTAATTTAAAATAATAACAAAAAAAAATTAATTGCAAATTAATTTATTTTTGTAAAAAAAAATTAAAACCAATAAAAAAAAAAAAAAAAAATAACGCCTGGTCCTAAAACGACAAAATACGATTTTTTTTTTAAAAAAAATTAAAAAAAAAATAAAAAAAGGGCATGGAATCGCCGAACCAACCACTCTGTACAATCCAAAACCGAGTGTGCTTACCCATTAACCCACTCGACCACCGAAGACCGATCGATATAAGCATTTCGGACCGGTATATAAACGGTTCAATGGAAATCTTTATTAACACCTATTATTAACACCTATAAAATAGTAAATTTTTGGAAAAAAATTAAAATTTTTACCACCATGGAATCTGCCGTTTTATCGAAAAAAATAATTGAAACTCACAAATTTACCTAAATTTTTCAGTCGAGTTTCTAATCTCTTTCACACACAACAAAAACAACATTAAAATCACTTTCTCCTATTTAAACAACGAATTTCTTTAATTATCCCTCTACCGCTACAAAAAGAAATCCGACAATACCGCTTTTGTTTCATCAAATATACCTACACACACTACTATTACTAAATAAACGTTTTTATAACACCAATAACAGTACAGCTCCACGAAATACGAACGAAATTTTTTCAATTTGCCGCATATTTAAACGCATCGCAGTTATTTTTGCAAACACGGATCGAGTCAAATCAGTCGTACATCAACCATGGACGAAGTGAAATGCTTAGTTAAAAACATCGAAAAAATCCACACCAAGTTCAAGAAATTTCCAGATGAAAAGCCAATAGCCCCTATCGGATACAGAACAATGGCGAAGACAGAAGCCCTTATCGCCAAACTTAAACAATTCGTTTAAGTTTGACGATAAGAGATTCTACAAAGCGAAAAAAAAACAAAACGGTTCTTTTAAGAACCACAAAAATGTTTCCAAAAGAAAATTCGTCGTACATCATAGTTAGGAAAAACGTATTGTATAATTTTTTAAGCTTGTCTTTATTTAAATTGTATAAATATTGCATCGGTACCATTTCGAAGATAAAGTTAATTATTTTTCTTCGGCAAGTAGGCGATCACGTTAATTTCATTTTTAGTTTCGTTTTGATTTGGTATCGACGCAATATGGTAGGTGGAATGCGAAGGTAGTCCACTTCCACGTAGTGCATTCTGGATAACGCTAAGAGACTACCAAAGGTTTTTTTGTTTTTTTCAAAGCTATAAAATTTATAAATAAAAGAAATTCGTCAAAAATTTACTTTTTTCAGATGTATTTATTTTCAAGTTATTTTTTTGAAGCCAAGAGAAATTTTTCTAATGAGGAGATAAATTATTCGTCGTAGATTTCGTTCGAAAAAAATGTACTGTTTTTTTGTGCAGTTTGACGATAAAAGATTCTATAAAACGAAAAAAAAACAAACAATTCTTTTAAAAACCACAAAAATGTGTCCAAAAGAAAATTCGTCGTACATCATAGTTAATAACTTTTTTATCATACTACCAAAACAATTAATAACGATACTCATCTTGGCTTTTCGTTTTTATCTAAACTTGACCAAAAATACACATAATAAAATCATATTACATGTTTATGATTTCCATGTTTCAGACTGGTATATAAGCTATTCTGTGAAAATCTAAATATCGCTATATCTTTTTATACGTAATTAGCATATAGCACACATATGACTCGTTAAAAAAGGAATTTCCACGACTATACAATTCTACTACCCTTCTTCACACATAGGAGACGATTTAAATGTTAAAAATCGTAAAAATAGCGAGACAGAGAACTCGAAAAGCACAAAAAATAACTTGTCGCAAAAAAAATTTTTACAGCTATATAAAAAAAGCCACAAAATAAAAAAAAAATTTATCCCACAGTATTTTACGTTAAAATTAGTAATAACCACACACAAAAATAACTAATGTACCTCATATAAAAAACCATTTAATATTATTTTTGAAGGTATTATTTTTTTACCTGTAACTAATAGAAAACAGGTCAAAAATATTAAAAACCAACACAAATTTATTAAACAGTACCATATTAAAAACGATTTTCTCTTCATAGATATTTAAAAGCTCTAAAAAAAACCATTTTTTTCTTTCATTTTACTTATCAATTTCTTAAAAAAATCTTTTTCCCTACGACCGACGGTTATACGTGGAAAAATTAAAACCGAAAATTAAAAATTTTTCAAATTTTCACCAAAAATGTTTTTTTTTTATTTTTTTAAAATTTACCGGCAATAAAGACCCCGACGTTGAAAAGGTCTTATTCGACACTACCACCCCATCTTACTAGCGGTCGACCCTCGAGGCACAAAAGGCCGTACGAAATATAAATAACATATAAATTTTATTAAAAATTTGTTTAAACGACCATTTATAGCACACTCTTAATTTAAGACACACCGAACGCCCTCTCGACACCGCTCACCCGCGAAACGGCATAAATTTCGGCCAAAATCCGACCTTCGAAAATCCATCGTTATCGCTTCACGATCCTAGCTGGTGACCCTCATCCCACCTTTAACCCGCGATATCTCGTTTACCTTAACAGCTACGACTTTGAGGTATAGAACCTTTTTTATCGATCCCGTGCTCCTCTATACAACGCCCCACTCCGTTCGCCCCTAACCATTATCGTTTCGCAAATATTAGCAATTTACTGTTTTTCAGGCTTTCGCAAATATCTCGAAAACGTCAAAATCCACACCGTTTATTTTAACACCATAAAATGCGGAACGCCGAACCCCACCGTTTATGTGGTTACCACTTTTTCGCTACGACAAACGGTTCGGCCGCAAAAAAATAAAAACCGAAAATTTAAAATTTTCAAAGGGGTACCCCTTAACGAAATTTTTCAAAAAAAAATTTTTTTTCTTCGATATTTTTCAATTCTATTCTATCACTCTATTTACTATCATTCTATTTACTATCAATTATATAAAATAATATCTTTTAGGGTAAAATTCTTTAGTTATGGCTCGAACGTTTACTCTTTCGGGTGTCTCCAGTATCTTATCTGCAAATTTTTTCCCTGCTGTGGAGTTAGATAAGACAGTACAATATGGACTTGGTTTATTATTGTTTTATTCGTATAATTCTATATTCAATGTAGATAATACTAATAATATTATCGGCTTTAAACAGCTGGGAAAGGATGGGAAAAAAACCCGATTGGCTATAAAGCCTGGTGCTTATGAAATAGCTGATATTCGCGCTGCAGTTTTGCAAGCGTTAAAAGAAGCTGATAAATCAATAAAAAATCACAATGATGATGACTTATTTTGGTTGGAGGCGAATAACACAACTTTAAAATGTGAGATAAAATCAGCATATGAAATCGATTTTACAGACAAGCTGTCTCTTGGAAGTGTATTAGGATTTGAGGGGGTTAAGTTAAAGCCAAAAATCCTCTGTTATTCACATAAACCGGTTGATGTAATGAAAGTGAGGATATATTCGCGTCGATTGTAATATTACTTCCGGTGCGTATCTTAACGGTGAGGAGTGTCATACGTTATTCGAGTTCGATTTGGTGGTGTCCCACCTGGATTTCTTCTTACCCGAGAGCCAAGAAACGTTATATATTTGCCCGTTATTACTACTGGACGTCAGTATATTGACAACATTACGTTAAGAATATTGGATGATCGCGGAGATTTGGTTAATTTTCAAGGTGAAAAGATTATTGTGAAATTGGAGCTAAAACAATTTTCATAGGAAACATGGGGTTTAGATATAGTAAAACATTTTCAGACAATAAATATATAAATCACCACCAGCATTTATCCTCAAACAGTTCCTTAACAACTCCTGAGCGGAAAGCATCAGCTTTACTCACAAAGGAAGAGAAAAAATTCCTGATTTCCATAGGACTTAAAATAAAGTAGAACAAAATGAGTGAAAAACTAGCTGTATTTGCAATACCAACTTTTGATTCTTCTATCGCCAGTAAAAATCTAGTTACGCATAAACCATTCGGATCTCCAAGTTACAAGAATTCTGATGAAGTTAGGATTTTAATTAATTTTCAAGATCATTTATTGGATCTAGCCGGCAGTTATTTATACTTTGAAGGCAAATTTACGCCTAATGATGTTACCAAACAATGTCATTTGTCAAATAACGCATTTGCGTTTCTCTTTAGTGAAATTCGTCTTGAACTTGGGGGTGAGCAAATTGCTGTTGTTCGTGATCCTGGTATTACAACCACCTTGAAAACGATGGTCTCATTTGGTAAACATCAAGCTCAACGCATGACTGATATAGGATGGGGACTCAATGAACTAAAGCAGAGTGTCTTGGATAAAACCAGTCATATATTCTCAGGCAGGTTGCCTTTAAAATACTTACTCGGTTTTGCTGAAGACTATGAAAAAGGATTATTAAACGTAAAAACAGAGCTAATTATGACAATTGCTCGCACTTTTGAAAATTGTTATATGGGAGAAGTAGACGCGGATATAAAAATTGAAAAAATTGAGTGGAAAGTTCATCATATAATCCCTGATGATCGTGAAAAATTAAAATTGCTTTCACATATTAGAAAGGGTGGGGATGATTCTCGTATAAAAATTGCATATAGGAAATGGGATTTGTTCCACCTGCCAGCTTTACGTCGAACTGCCACTGATGTGTGGGCTGTAAAAACGACTACTCAACTGGAAAAACCGAGATTTGTTATAATCGGATTTCAGAAAACTGAAAATAGCAACAATCGCGAAAAAGATATTACAGTATTCACCCACGCGAATATTAGGGATATGCGCCTATCATTAAACTCAAAAGTTTATCCATATGAGCGTATGGATCTAAATTTTCAGAAAAAACTTTTCGGATCGGCATATTATTCTTATGAAAGTTTTCAATCAACTTATTATTGTATTCCTGAATCAAACCCTTTACTCGACATTGGTGAATATTATGAGAATCCTGTGTTTGTAATTGACTGTAGCCACCAGCAGGAAAATCTCAAGACAGGAACTGTGGATATTAAACTGGAATTTGAGTGTACACAAAATTTTGATCAAAACATTAAAGTATATGCATTGATCATTCATGATGCGTGCATTTCATATAGTGCATTGGATGGGAGCGTAAAATTAAACCACTTTTAGTTATTTGCTCAGTTGTAATCATGACCTTCTATTGTGAAGATTGTGATGAAAACGTGAGTTCTCATCTCCACTGGCTAAGTCATAGACATAAATATAATGGCAGGACTCTAATTGAACCCGGTTTGGAAATAATAAGAACTGCTTTTAAGAATAGAATTATCGTCTATCGACTTACAGAACCTTCCAATGCTTTAAACATAGCTGCGTATCTAAAGTCTTTAAAACCAAAAATTTTTAAATTAATAACTCAAAATCTGGTGACCCACAAAATACTTAAAGTAAATGTGGAGCTATTTGCCGAATACTTATTACCTTCAGCAGGAAAACAGGAAATAAAATCATTTAATTCACGATTTGTTAGTGTATCAAGAGGTACAGATCTTGAAGAAATATTTGATACATTCGCTCAAATTTTAATTACAAAATCACAAGAATTCGAAGAAAGGGATAGTGGTTGGGCTTTATTAAAAGTATTGTCTCTAGAATTAAATATAAACAAATATAGTGGTGTTGGGGGGCATTAATATTAACTTGCACTCTATGTAATACATATCTATTTGCTTAATAAAATTTATTTTCATAAATAAGTTTTTCTTATTTCTCTAACTCCTTAACCGTAAAATTTCCGCTTGCCGAAATTCCTTAATACTAGGTGCAGATATATCAGATCTCAGATGGGTTTAACAAAAGAAAACTTAACAATAGATCCCATCTTACAGGGACGTGTCTAGCACCGCTTCAAGATTACCGTGGTATTTTCATATAGAGTTAAAGAGTTGGACGGTTTGGGTACGCCTCTGTTTGACTGCATAGATTTTTACTGGGGTCTCCATGCATGTAACAGGACCGTACCAACCGAAAATATTTATGGTATCGTGTTGCCTATCAAGGATGCATGGTTTCCGAGGTAGAAGGACTGAGTACGCCCCTGGACAGATTTCCGAGAAGGGTGGAGCCATTTCGAAGAAAGGTGGAGTGAAGGTTTCGGGCAAATTTGCGTCTTTCTATTGGTCTGATTGGTTGAGGGTGGGGCTTAAGGGATTATACAGGCCCCAGACTGAGATTTAGCGATTCTGATTGGCCGGGGGGGTGGGGCTTAAAAGCCTGCAGAGGTGGCAGGGTGGGGGTAGGACGTTCCTGATTGGTTCGGGCACTTTCGGGCAAGTGGCGCAGAACTCTCATTCTATCCCTACTCATAAATCGCGGAAAGATTTTCAGAATAGCAATTTGATTCGTCTAAATCTTTAGAATATAACAATGCATTCGGAAATTTTGAAACTAGATTTTCTTTTAAGCAAAATTTGAATTTAATATTTTATAAATTCGCTGTAGCGTTCCTCATTGGATGTTTTACTGAACAACATAGGGCTTCGCGATAAGGCGTCTACAATAGAATTAACGCGACCAGGTTTGTATCTGACTTCGTAGAAGTATTCTTCGAGTTTTAACCTCCATCGAACTAAACGACTATTTGGATCCTTGCAATTGAAAAGCCAAGTCAAAGGGCGATGGTCAGTTAAGGTCATGAATTTCCTACCGCAAACATATGCGCGGGAGTGCTGAACTGCCCAAACTATTGCCAATAGTTCTCTTTCTCTGGTGGAGTAATTGCATTCGGCCTTATTTAATGTCCTAGAGGCATAAGCAATGGCCATTACCGATTTGGTCAACAGAAATTCTCTAGATAAATCTGGGTATTGAAGAATCTTTTGTTTAAATGTCTTTAAAGTATTGCAGAGATTTTTCTTGGTTCTCAGACCAAACAAAAGGTACTTTCTTTCTCAGGAAGCTGGTAAGCAGTTTGGCAAACACGGATAAATCTTTAATGAAACGACGGTAATATCCTACTAATTCAAGAAATTGTTTAATTTGTTTTACGTTTTGAGGGGTAGGGTAATTTTTAAATGTTATGACCTTTGCGGGATTAGGCAATATACCTTTGTCCCTTATAATGTGACCTAGATAGGCTACTTCCTTGTGCATAAATTCGCACTTGTCGAGCTGAAGAAGGAGGTGATTGGATCTCAAACGGTCAAAGATGTTGTGAAGTTTTTCAGAATATTCGTCTACGGAACTGGCAAAAATTATCACATCATCGAGGTAGATGAAACATTGTAGTCCTTAAAGACCAGAGAGCTATGGTCATTAGTCTTTGAAAGGTTGCAGAGGCATTTTTCAACCCAAAAGGCATTCGCGAAAACTCCGGAGTAATGTCCGGCTGGGGTAGAAAAAGCGGTTTTGTATATATCTTCCTCTTTCATTTGAATTTGGTGAAACCTCGACGCTAAGTTTAGCGTGGTGAAATACTTTGAGTGACCTAATTGATCAAGAATTTCCTCGATACTAGGTAAGGGAAATGCGTCGCCGATTGTTACGTTATTGAATTTACGAAAATATACAATCTACAATCTAATCTAAACAAACAAATTGAAAAATCTAACATTTTGTCAATTTGTTAAGCTCCTGTTAAGTTTTTAGCTCCAGTAAACCGATAGATTTTTGAAGAAATTGATCGGTTACTTAAATTTCGTGTTTTAAAAGATTTGTGCAAGATAGTTTGTCGTTTGGTAAGTGAAAAATGTCATTGTATTCGTCGCATAATTTTAGTATATAATTTTTTTCTTCGAGATTTAAATGAGTTAAGCGTAAATTGTCGTGTAGGATTTTAAGTCTATTAATAAGATTTAAAACGGTCTCTTCGTTATTGTTCTTATAAAACACTCGTGAATTATTCATGTCTAATGGTTCTACCGATAGCGGTATTTAATTGACGCTTAGTTTTCAATTCTGAGTATTCAAAATAGTAGTGACGGCTTTTCCTTTAGTCACTTTACAATAGATTTTGCCAAACGCCATCTGCAATTTTTATCTCGGGGCAAATCGCTTCATCGAGATTTGGGATAAGAATGTCGACCTGAATAATTGTTACTGACGTAGGTTCTAGAAAAAACAGCTGATTTTGATCTGTCGAGCTGCAAACGATCGTTATAGGAGTTTCTATAGATTTAAGGTACAGCTCGGATAGATTTAAATTAATTATAGCGCCTTGCGAACAGAGAAAATCGTTGTCTAGGATACCATCATGGGTTAGATTGTGATTATCTTTCACTGCGTGGAATTTCACAGGCATGTTGCAACTATTTACTTCTAAATTAAGGGTACAACTTACAGCTGTCGTTACAGGAGAGTTCGCTCTTAGTTCTGTTAAAATTATTTTATCAGTAGAATTTAGTTCAATGTTAGAGATATTTAACTTTTGTTGATACTTTAGCAAAGACACGGACGCTCCAGTATCAATTAAAAATCTGAATTTTTTATCTTGGAATTTAAATTCAAGATAAGGGTTTTTAGTTATATCGTTTAGGAATATCTTATATTCTTTGGTTTCATGGCTTACCAATGAGTTTTGTGGTCTACGGCAAGGATTAGGAACCGGATAACAACCATCAAAACTTGCAATATCTGTTGTCAATTTTGATATGAAAAAATTATTTTTTCTACGACCACGTAAATCGCCAATATCGCCAATTAAATGCGATGTAACTGGTCTAATATTATAAAACACCATGGAAAATAGTGATATCACACACAAACATGTATATTTTGCCTGCCTAGGCCTCAGAAAAGTGAATCAAAGTGTTGAAATTTGACCAAACTGAACTCATTGACAGTCGAGGTGTCATGTTGACAATGACGCGCCTTAATTTTTAAAAGAAATACTCTATAGAGATTGTTTTTGAAGTTAATGAAGACTTAATGTTAGCATGGTCGAAGAAAAAGTATAGTGTTTTACTCGTCAAAAAAGCATTTTCTATCGCTCGGGAACATTACCAAATTCAGCTTCGCCTCGGTTGGTAAACTGTTCTCTTGCGAGATAAAATGCTATTTTCGTCACTCGTTAAACAATATACTATTTTGATTCGCCGATTTGGTTTATTCCCAATCCCTGGAAACGACGTTGTTCCCGGACATTTCGTCGTTTAAATGAATGTTAACATTTTGATTATTATTGCTAGTAGATGTATGTTAGTTTTATTCACATTTGACGATCTTTGATTATTTTGTTGCCTTTTAAAACATTCTGCAATTAAGTGACCGGGTTTTTTACAACAGTTGCAAAATGTTTGTGAATTACTTTGAAGTAAATTAAAATTTATTGCTTTAGGTCGATTTCTTAAAACATTCTCATGTGTTATGGCTTTTTACCTTACAAAAGGAACAAAACCTATTGTGATTATTGGAAAAGTTATACCTTGAAATTTTTAGAGTACGCTCTTCTGAAGCAGCATTGAAAGCATCGGAAATAGATTTTGGTTCTTTACTCCTTAAAAAGCTAGCCTCATCTTGACAGTTAAGACAATTTTTTTATATTGCGCTTTGCGTCCTATCAATAATTAGAAAGGTGTTGGATCGCAGTTGTAGGTCCTACACCTGCGATCCAACACCTTTCTAGTTAAGACAATTTAAAACCCTAGTGCAAAGTAATAGTATTGGGTTCTTCCGTTAATTGCGCATAATGTTTTTTTATGAGAATATATTCTAGAAGAAGTGATTTCAGTTGCGGCAAATCAGTGATTAATTTATCCCTTAATTGGGCTTTGGCACTGCCAGTAATTTTAAAGATGTCATACGCAATTAAAGCTGCACCCTGTTGCGCGTTGGCAAATCGAAATGCATTTTCACAATTTGATATAAATTCATATAATTCCGTTCGATTTTCATCGAAACGTTTGGCTATTAAAGAGCATAAAAATTATAATTTGTTATAATATTTCATCAGGAGGATTCCCATAGTTAGGATGAAGATTAGCATTTTGGGTTTCGTCATTATTTTTAGTCGAGCATACTTGTGATGACGGCATTACGATAGAGTAAAATTTTATTTATAACAAATTTAAATTGAATAAATGAAATTATACATGATATTATTAAATGGTTCACTGTAGGGTAGTTTAATGAAGCTTAAGAAATTATGATGTTTAGGCACTTTATCAATATACGAAATAGAAGTGAAGATAGCGGGTGTAGGACAGAAATAACTACTTCACATTTGTGAAAGAGCCAACGTTTCGACCTATATTGAGGAGTTTCTCAGGTCTAAAATAAAATTACATACATATAGCAAATACACAGTTACAAGTGCCTATAACCACAGATAATTTAGTTATAAAAAAAAAGTCGACATAAGAACATGACTAAAATTGAGTTATAAAAATTAGACAAGAGAACATGACTAAAATTAACACTACATAATCACAATTATAAATCTCAAATAGCTGCGGTACCCAGCTTACCTTTTTCAATAAGCGAAGTTTGTCAACTAGGAACAACATTCCACTGAATATAAAATTGCGATTTTTTTCCCCTTTTTCCCTAAAGTTATTGTGTTTTTTTGCCGACACTAAGCATGAGAGCATAAGCAACCAGGGATCGATAAACCAAGATGCCCTTTTTCTCTTCTTGTTCTTCAGCTTGTTTTTAAATATTGTAACAGGTTGCAATATAAAACGCTCAAATTTTGTGTATCCGTTCTATCATTTACTGTATTGTTTATGTAAATATGGATCATTTCGCTCATTGTTCGCTTAGGATAATTCTTTTCGCGATCGAGAATGGAGACATTTGCAAAGTCAAAATCGTGGTTTAAGTGGAAATGATGTTGCGCTAGGGCCGTCCTTTCTTTTTTATTCCTATTGACTTCTCGACATTCATATTCGTGTTGGTAAGTTCTGTTCTTTAAGTACTGCCGCGTCATACCGACATAGCATTTACCACAACTCTGACATGCTACCTTGTATATTAATTCCGAGGAAAGAGCGGTCGGTATTAAATTAAATTTACGAAATATGAAAGTAAGTACGGGAAGGAAATGGATAGCAAAAAGTACGACTTACCCTGTTGGTGTTTGCAATTGTTCGTAGCCTCAAGTTGTCGATCTGTTGCCTAGGCTGTAGATCTTCGACGGTTGCGAATGTCCGATAAAGTCCAAGAAGTTGAAACTCGCCGATTCGTTGACGAAAATCTGCAATATCCTACCGGCTTCGCCAATTTATGTTGGGACACTTGCAAAAACACACACGGAGCGTAAATGTAACTATCCTTTATTTTACAGACAAAGTAATGCCTTTCTTAACTGGCTAAAACTACCAAACGAAATGAACACACTTTCAAGGGTCCGAACAGTTTTTATAAGCTTGCTAGAAATGAGTGGTTCTTGTATTGCATTATAAACAGTCAAGATTTCGATGGAAAGGGGTCGTTCAGCACATGAATTTTGGTGAATGTTATAAAGGAAGAATTGACACTTGAATGTTTAAAAGCATTTTGGAGACTACATAATAATAACTTCCTTTAGATAAAATGAATGAAATGCATAGTTAACTGTTGTAATTAGCGTCCTTAAGTTATAAGTTGTTAGTGAAGTTAGCAGGATTAGGACAAATAATGCACCTCTTCTTTATTTGAAAATGGCCGACGTTTGGACTATTTATTTAGTCTTCATCAGGGCTAAAACCAATAAGTTCAATAGTAACAAATCCCTGGGCCCAACATAAAATTGTAAATACTGCTTGTTCAATTGTGGAACGTAAATTCCTATACATCCATTACCTGGTTAATCGGTGTTTAATCTTCGCGTTTTTAAGAAGGTAACATTTGAATTTTTCTTATCTTAATCTGTTCCATAATGTGAAGAAACTATTTATATATAAACGTACCAACATTTTGTAAAATTTAACCGAAGGGTAATATCATGTCTTTAGTTATTAAAAACTTTAAAGTTCTTTAAAAAAATTAAAACATCTTTTAAAAATTGCTTTGGAACTCAGTTCCACGAAAACGTTCTTTATAATGGTTTAAGTTTTTACATTAAAAGCATTGAAAATGTGGAAGAATTTATCGAATTTATCTATAACTTCAATTGTACGAATTGCTTGCTAGACAAATTTTTTCAAATGTTGGATAAAATGTTTTCTGAATATGCGCATCAGTCAATTTAGAAATTTTATTTTTTCTTGTAATAATCTTCTATAAATCACCAATAATATAATTGTATTTCTTCCTTCTGATGACAAATTGCGAATTTTCGACTGTAACATTTAGAATTTTGGTGAGATGTTGTACAGAGCAGAGGGAGTCGATGGACCCATGTCGTTGGCAAGACCCTCTACATGTAAGGTGAAGTGGGGTAAATGTAATGCAGTTTTGCGAGAGGTCAATTTCAACTGCCAGTAAAAATTCACCTTTTGGTCTGAAAACTGTCAAAAAATTCATGAAGCTTCCTTATTTATTGCCATAGTCAATGCCTATTTCCAATTTCGAGTTATTTATGTTTCTTTAATTATATACTGATTTTTTTTAAACAATATCAGTATATCACATTTACCCCGCATTTTGGGGCTATTGTGATAATGACTAGTTGTTCTCCATGTAAATAGTTAAGAAGCTTCACAAGGCAAATGTATACAGAGTAAAAAGCAACAAAGATTTTCTGAAAATTTTATTGAAATTGTTGGAAAAGTGCAAGAGTTACAAACTTATTAAAAAACAACAAAAGACATTCTAAAATAAACTGATATTTTCAAAATAAACTGCCTTAGGCTACGAAGTCATTAATATTAAAAAGAAGGAACTTTCTCGTAATTTATAACTTATAACCATGAAAGCGCACTGGAAATTCAAACAAACCTCGCCGGTCAACTCTAGGATCGGGTAAAATTCTCACAATGTCTTTATCCTCTACGGTTTCTACATCGTCGATTTTTGGCCAAACAAATTTAGTCTGGTAAGGCCGTACAAATTTAACAACCCATCCATCATCAGTCTTTTCAGTGACATTACCGACAAAATGTTTTCTTATTCGTGTGGTAGTGTATTGAACAAGTACCCAACATTCAACTGCTATATCAGCACTATCAACTTTACATATCACATCATTTTGCGCAACTTCTTCTTCAACCATGCCGTCTAAAGAGCCATCGTCGGAGTCGTCGGAGTCCATTAAAACAGGAGACGAGTTTCCTTCGCTACTACTTGGTGAAATTTCCTTTCAACACATCTAAAGCTTTGGATGACGTCAGAACTTCCGATCCTGGACATATTCTCGTTTTCTTAGCAACCAATTGCCGGGGTGCCTGCTTCACAGCGGACAAAAGTAATTCTCTCGCGGAAAAAAATATATTCGGCGTTAGCTTGTCATCAGCATTGCAAGTAGTTGATGGTCTTGCTTGGCCATTAGGTTCCCCTTGTTGTGGATCATCGATGCCTTGTTCATTTTGAAGCAGCTGATTGTTATATTTCATTAACAAATCTGGTGGGAAGTTCTCTTCGGGTACGACATTCTTATTAAACGGAAAAATTCCACCTTTTTTGAATCCATTAGAAATAACACTAGGCTCTATATCTTTCCATGTTTCACACAGGAATTGAGAAAACATTTTCTTTGGTAATTTTTGGCCTACATGATGCATCTGCCACGTTACAAGTTTTGAGTCCCATTTACTTTTAAATGACTTAAACACAGAAAGATCTAAAGGCTGAAGTAAGTGACTCGAATGAAGAGGTAATTTTAAAATTACGATCTGCTCCTGCACAGCAGCTTCTAATGTCCCAATGTTTAAGTGAGTGGCATGTCCATCATATATAACTAGCAGTGGGCGCTCAGGCCCCACAGCAGGAACTATTGTCATTTTACAAAAATTTTTGAAAATGTCGCTTTCCATCCATCCTTTCTTGCTAGCTGCATAAACAGTGCCTTCATATTCACTTTCAGGAGGTGCAATCCACTGATCCCATATGTGTTTTCCTTTATAGATGATCAACGGAGGTGCCTTTCCCCCGCTGCATTGCACATCAACAAGATTGTGGTATTTTCCTTACCCGGTGAGCTAATTGTCCTTGAACAAGCTTTATTTACGGCGCCTACCACTTTTATTCTCCTCGGGTCGATGCTCAAGCTACTTTCATCTAAGTTCTAGATCCAAATTGTTATGGTTTCAGACAGTGTGCAAATCGCCGACAGTTTAGCGGTTGCGTAGGTTCGTTATTTTATATTGGGCGCCAGCACGCTCAAGCCAGGTGAGCGACAATCTGTCTGTGATGGGAAGACCTAACTAAATGGGAATAACTACAGAAGAACAGAAAGAGAAGGAAAAAAATGGCACTGTCCAATTTTAATTATATTTAACAGCTTGCAGCTGCCTATGGGTTCATAATCAACTACTGTTCATTGAGTTACTGTTTATTGAAAATGGAAAGGATGAGCAAAGAAAATTGAAAGAAAAGGCGACAATTGCTCAATATACACGTAATATACACATCTAATAAATTTCAGCAAAACCATAAAAAGTTGCCTTCTACCAACGAAGCTGAACTAATAGTTGTGTTCACTAACAAATTATACAGTTAACTAATTAACAAATCGTCGATCTATACGTGATACCTCGCAACTAAAATATTGCCACTTTTCAGGGTGACCAAAAAACGTTGTAATTTTAACGAACATATTGTTTTGTTGGCAAAATTGCATTTATATCTCAAAAATAGATGTTAAACATTTCACATTTAAAAAAATGTCGATGATTGTTTAACTTAATAAAAGCATACAAATCAAAAACAGAAAATGCCTAATTTTGTAGTTACGAGGTATCACTTATAGAACGACGAAATTATGACACCATGTAGGTATTAAGTCCAAACAATAGATAAAGCAAATCAACAAATACACAAAAATTTGGCAAGGCCTGCGCTATCGACAGTTAATAAAAAATAGGTACCATCAACGCTGTCATTCATTTGCACTATAGAATTATCATTCACCACAGGTGGTATATACCGGGTGACACAATAATTACTAGCCAAGCGATAACTCTGGTTAAATGAATGCTAATATTTTGAAATTTTGGGGATGAATATAGTATCTTAGTACCTACAATTTGCACATAAGTATTACTAATTTCCGGTTTCAACGGAAGTGGCGTCATTTTTACTATTTCAACTAGAACACCCTGTATATTTGTCCATTTTCGGATTCTACATCGAATTCTAAGTTATTAACATGTAAAATAGTGTATGTCTAGCTTTTCTCCGTTTTTGAAAAAGTCGCTCCCGAACTTTCCAAATCAGCAATAATTAATGTTTTGATTTTGACTATTTTTTTTTAGGTTCTCTACTAACCAACATTAAAACAGAAGTATTTCCAAGATGTCATGAAGAAAATGGAGAGTTGATTCATTGAAAAGAATTAGGAATTAGGACTATTTAAGTTGTAACTTCTAGGAAAGTGAAGCTGTTAAATTAACAAAAGTAGGTTGATTTGAAACTATAGCAATGAGATTGCTAAAATTGCATACTAGAGCAGGTTTTCACTTGAGTTCATCAGATCTAGGATACTTTGTTTGATAGGTACCATTCATATTACTAAATAATTTTGACTTTTTTCTAAGATTTTAGGATGGCAAATAACATTGGCAGAGCTCCAATGAATTAGGAAAAAAGGTGTTTGCACTTATTTGTGCTAAAAAAGAGCAAACACACCAATAATATATAGGGTGTTCCATTAAAAAAAATCTTTATGTCATAACTTAAAAGTCACTATAAATAAAAAATTCAGAACTTTTCGTCTATTTCCTAAAGAAGCCGATATACAGCGCCATGTCAAAAGTTAGTTGGTATCAAAAAGTTAAAAGATCACCAGATTCAGGTAATATGTATTTTTTATTGATATATACTCTTGGAAATACATGGAAATATGCCGGTAATATTTGGTAATACTGCAATAATACCCAGTAGGTTCTGTTATTACTAGGTAATACACTGATAATACATAAAAATATTCAGAACACATAGCTAGTATTACCAATAAATAGTAATAGGTGTACAATTTAGAGGGTGTGGTTGAGAATCGTTAAAGCCTTTCTTTTATCGGTAACATTGCCATCAGTACAAACTCCACGACGTATTCTAATTCGTTATCAAGTAGGTGATTTGCTTGATTAGTGATTGACTAAGAACTTCTCGTGGATTTGCGCCATTTTGTGAAAAATTAAAAACAAATAATTAGAAGAAGATGCAGATTGGTTCTCTTAAGGACGTTTAGTAGTAGATAGACAATGGTGATGTTATTCTGTTTTGATTTTTTTTTCACAAATCAATAAGAAAATTCCGAAAAGAAGTACTTCACCGTGTAGGTAATCAAAATACCTTTCTAGCGAGATGCTGCTCGACTCTCCTTCCCATTTGAAGTTATTGACATGAAGAGTGTTGAGTTGTCAAAACAACAGTGGCATATTCTTTTCTTAGGTCAGAAGATGTCCTCCTTGAAAAATAAATATAAATAAAAAATAAATTGACGTATATCAGGTTTTTTTTTAACAGGATAGTTCTTGCATAATATAATGTGGCTCGTTTTAAATGGAACACACTGTATATATTCAACCGGTGACTCTAAGCATAATAGTGCAATGGTCAAATTTGTAATTTACGTTTTATCTTACATAAATTTAACTTTAAATAATTTGACATTGTCAAAGCTATTAAAATAAGTATGTTCCATGTTATAGCTTTTAGTTCAATGACAGTACAAACATGTGCCGCAACTTCACTGAAGAACGAGACCGAAGTTTGAGTACGCTTTAAAATACCACAACTCAAAAAAACCATCACAACTACTATAAGGGTCCAACACACACAAACGTCCCACGTTTCAAAACATTCTGCGTATGTCTGTGTTTTAAATAAAATGATCAGTTTCTTATTTCCTTAGCTAGGTACCTTATTGATATTACAAACCTGAAATAATGGGTATATTTATTGGAGGTTTATTGGAAAATTGTTGGTTTTGCATCCGTGAGGTGTAGTGTTCCGGTTTTTGCGAGGTATTTTTCTTCAAAATGTACTTGAGGTGGTATTTGCGGTTTACGCCATTCATTTTCTCTTGCTTTTATTTTATTCTTTAGCTTCAATCTTTAAACTGATAAAACTACTTTAAAAAAATAAAGTACTGGATAAATTAGTGTCGATTAAGTTGGTATCTATTTAAAATATTTGTTAATTATTTACCAGAAAATGGCCACTAAAGAAGTGAGGAGTATTAAGTGTATACAGGGTGTTCCTTAATTATATGTGGATATCTTTATACCTCTACCAATGTTAAAAAAACACGTTACTTACAAAAAGTTTTTGTTTTTAACATTTGAAATGGAGTTATTGACAATTCAAAAACATATATAAATACATTAACTGACAAAGCTAATATTTATTATACATAAAAAAATTATAAAATACAAAGTATTATATCGCTCATAAGAGTAAAGTGACATGGGTGGAAAAATCGGTCCATCAGCTGAAATGGTGAAGAGGACGTGATGTTTTCTTTTTCTGAACCGAGTTTGACTTTATAAAAGTTTTTCATTTTCTTGGGGCCCAGTACCGCCCTCTACATTTGTGGATTAGTTGCAAATGCTGACTCGTCGGAATTAAAATTTCATTAAAAACTCAACAATTTTCACTAATCAGATAAGTTTAAAGTTCAGCGCGCAATAGTCTTATATATGTTTTAGTGAGACTTGCTCTGGCTACCATTTAGATCCCTGCAACCCATTCTTAATTTGGTTAGGTCTTTTATTTTCTTTTCCCCTGCCCAACAGCTGCACAAGGAGTAAAAATAATTCACCAGCGATATGTACCAAGAAAAAGAGGGTGTTACTAATCGCCTAAGACAGAAAACAACCCCAAATACACAAACTTGAACGAAATACTGAGCGAAAACTTAGATTCCCCATATGTGAACATCAGCACAGCGCAGGACACCATTAAGTGTCTGTAATATTGGAATGAAATAGGTTTCTCGAATAATCGGTCTGGGCATCGAAGAATGAAACTTTTTAGCTACCAAGCTTTCGGCAATATTTTATTGCTTTCCTCAGGGCTACAAAATTATGGTTTGAGGCAAAATTAATAGCCAGTGAAAGTTACCTACTGCTATGTTGTTTTTCCGATATCGGGTAATCACAATTTCTGGAAAGCGTTCATAACTGCAGCTGTGGTGTCCTACCCAACCTCCTTAGTCTTAAAAATTCCATGGCAAATTATAAAAAACGTGGTTTTCGTAAATTTAAAAATCTTAACGTCACATAACAGTGGAACAAATAGATTAAAATAGTCAATTATTAAAAATGTTACACACCAAATTATATGTTAATAAAGGACACACCAAGGAAACAATCATACAGTGGGTATCACACCGATACTATTATTCTAATATGGAACTCTATACTGACAATAACACTTGTATAGGTAGTGCTAGGTATATGCTAAGAATGTTTGGGGAAGTGGATGTTCAGACATTAGTCTGTACATTTTGTACCATCCGCGTTTTAGTGTTTCGTAAACCCAAAGCATGGGTCCGTCGTTAACTAAATCGTTAACTAGCGGCCATAAAAACATTATCTTTACTTGAATGAGTAGTTTGGGTACTCCGAATACTGCCCTTAAAAGGCTGGGGTGTAGAACCAGCCATAAACTCTGAAGTAATTGAAGGGAATACGGTCTCTGGTGAGGAGCACTCAGCTAAGGTAGTTGAGGCAGAGAAGTAGGTCGAGTAGGTGCTCATAATTTGCAAAATGTTACCAAACCAAGTGTTATCTTGCGATAAGAAACAGAACTGGTCAGTAAGTCTCGGTGAGGTTTGAGCTTCTGGGCGATACGGGGCCGAATGACCTTGGCCCATTTTAATCGCGTGATTTCATCACGCAATTCTGAGATGGTGGCCATCTGCCACCACTTGTCAGAGACCGGTGAGGTCTCTTGCCGGATCAAATTTTTAATTTGTTTGATCTCAGCGGAGACCAAACTAATTTGTTTGAGGCATTGTTTCGCCTCATCGTCTTTGAGCCCTAAGAGCTCAGAGTTGGCAGCATGTAGCTGCTTTACCAACTCCCGCAATTTAAAGCGGGTGCTGGAGATCGACATAATATTAGAAATTAAAACAAAATTAAAGACTAAAAACTTAAAGATACAACTTATGAAACTAGGATTAAGAAATTAAAAATTAAAATTATTTATCGAGTAATAAACCCAATAAAATGAAATAATAAAACTATTATTAATATAATATAAAATAAACACGATTGAAATAAACTTAGCAAACTCAAAGAAGCACAGAGTTCACAGATCCCACTAACGCAAGATCACAATTTTACAAGGAACTTAAGTCTCTTTCCAAATCTATAAAATGATGCGTCTATGTCACGATTAGTTTCCGCTGAATAGAGGAAGCCATGTAGAAGTAGGGTGGCTCGTTCGGTCTCATAGCAACTATTGGTTTGAAATAAGTGACCGTTCAATGTTCTATCTGCGGTATTATCAAAGGTAACTCACGTAGTTTGAAGGCAGATTTTTATTTACAGCAGGTCGAATATGAAGAGAAGCGTTAGAGCTTAACTGAACAGATTAGAGTGTAAGATGTGTTTTGCGCTGTCGGTTTTATATTAGAAAAATTGAGATAAATGATGTGACAAAGGTTTTCTAATCAATGAGACGCCAGAGTTAAGCAAAGGCAATTACAATATATTGGTTAAAAAAAAGATAAAAGCATTTTCAGCAAATAAAATATATGAAAACATAATATTCGCTCAATATAGTCAAAACGAGTAAAACTAGAAATTGCTAAAGGTCTGCTACCATGTATACGATTTAACGAATATCTAATCATATAAAAAAATATATGTCTTACTTTTTAACCAACTTTCTGTTTGCTTCTTTTCACTTTACACACACAAAATTTCTATCAAGTTCAACAACAATGGAATGAATTTTCGTAAAATTCTTTCGGTCACAACTTGCAATAACCCAAGTCCGTATTAAGAATTAATTTAACACTGTCACAATTAAGCAATCACTACTAAGCAAAATTGGAATATCAAAGAAGTACCGTTCTAGCATTAAAGAAAAAATCAAACTGGCTCGATCACTTAAAACAAAATTAAATTCTGACTATGTACTGACTCTCTGCCTCTTACTGACTGTTACTGACTCTAACTGTTAGACCCCAACTAACTCTCACTGACTGAATTCATACTGACTGAATCTTACTCACTGAATGAATGAATCTCACACTGAATCTCACACTAACTCTCTTCATTTCTGTCAACTCAATTTATAAAGTTTTTTTCCTCCCTACCTCGGGGTTATTTTTCTGGGCAATTTTCCAAGAATTTCTCACTGCCGATAATTTTCCACTTCCAAGATCTTGATGCTCGCGCATCATTCTCTCTCCACTTTAATCTCCCACCGAAATATCTATAATCCATATCCCTACTTTTTGATGAGGCCAGCCCATTCTTAAGAGGGGACAATGAATCATTCCGGTTTCCTAGAAATTTTAGCAGGTGGAGGAATATTGTTCTGCCTACCGATGTCTGACAGCTTTCAGCGCATCCGTACCTCAATCTGATGTGTCACCAATACTTGACCCATTACCAAATTAGGAATTAACAGAAATGAAACTCGGTCTTGATCTGGATCGCGAGGCTCAGTTTAAGACTTCTGCTAGGTACGGTTAACAGCTCCAAAATTACTTAGTCTTTTGAAAATGTTGGTGTTAAATATTTTTCAAAATGTTTATATGCGTTTTAAATTTTGTGTGTGCATAAGTTTACAAATGGCCTGTCTAGTGAACAGTGGGTTGTAAAATTATTGTTCTACGAATTACACTTAAACATTTTAAAGGTACATATTTTTTACTTTTAATTTTTTTGTTAGGGAACTTAGGCATATTCCGTGATTATCTATTCTTTCTATATGGTATTGCACTACTACATAAACTTAGTAATCGTTCTCAACTATTCTTAAACTGAAATCAAGAATATTATTGGGATTAAAAATTATCTTGAAAAATATTCTTAATTTTTCTGAAACTTATTTTAAAATTATTCTTTACCTTTTACATCGGAGCTCAAAATTTTTCAAATGTATTTTTTTTATTCACAAGTTGTAAAAAAAAAATTTACAAAAAAAATTTTAGTATTTTCACATCTACTTCTTACGCCATTCTCAACTTAGAAAAATTTTACAAATTTATTTTTTTCTAAATTTTCAAATCTTTACGCTATTAATGACTTAGAAAAATGTTATAAAAGAATAATTTGTATCTTTTTTTTAATGAAAAATTATTTCAAGCTCCTCGACAGCATCTTTATTTTTCAACTTGCGTTGCGAAACAAAAAAAAAGCTCTAAATACTTATTATGTTATCTGCACTTTTGAAAATATTTTATTCTTTAATTTTTTTGTCCTAATTATTCCAAAATTTATTTTTGACTTAAAAAATTTTACTTAGTTAAAATAAAATATTTTTGCAAAAGTAATATTTTTATAAGATACAAAAATAAAATAAATATATTAAAATGTTTTTAACAATATTTAAAAAAATTATCTCAGAAAATAATACATATAGATACATTATACGTTCCTTGGAATTTATTTATTTACTTATTTTTTTTTAAGTTCTTATACATCTCTAGAAGTTCATATTGTATATATATAATATGTGTATTATATATATTTTAAATTTCAAATATTAGTGGGACCCGCCTCTGGGTCATCACAACGATATCTTTATTTCAATTTTTTTTTTAAGAAAAGGCTGGTCTCGTATATGGCGAGCTGGTCCGCGTTTCGGCGCCTTCTCTTTGGCTCTGGTAGTTCCCGGAACGGTGGCGAATGGGCAGGTCCGGGACGTGGTAAATTCGGTTGTTGAAGTTGTTCTACCGGAACGGGAGGAGGGCCCTTGCTGCTTTTCGCAATATTTCAATCGGAAAAGCAGTAAGTGCTGCCGAACCATCGAGGTATAAAAGTTTATCGTCCTCCTCTCCTCCCGACGGTTTTTAGATTTGGAAACATTTTTCACTGCCGCGTTGACCACCGTTCCAACCACCACCAGCTCCTCTTGGATCGCCTCTATTCCTGCCTGAATCTCTTGAAATATGTGTGGCAGATTTGAATAATTAATATTCGCATGTTGTGCTTGTATTTCTAATGCTGAGGCGCAGCTCTTAGCGCATATATAATTTCATTGCATTGATAAAGTTTTGTTTTGCACTTTTTTTTTCCTACCGAGTTAGGAAATGAAATTTAATTTCCTAACGGTATTCCATCCCTGAGATTCTAAGAAAATTGAAATTTTCTTCTGGTTTCTGCAATGATCAGCAAAATTAGAAAAAATCTTGGTTGAAACACGTCGGAAAATCACTATTTTGTGTAACTCGCATCCTTTTGCGGGCTCTCGCTTCGCTCGTCCCGCAGCAATCTGCTCGTTACACAAAATCGTTCTTTCCCTAACTGGTTACATAAATAGCTATTATCATAGTTACACAATTACGAAAATTTTACAATTAGGTGCGAAGAGGTCGAAGCTGTTGTTGATTCTTCTGAAATATATAATTTAATTAAATTGATATTCAAGTTTTGTATTTTATCATATATTGGCTTTGAGTAAACGCGTTTTTTGAACGTTTTAGACGATTTGCGTGGTTTAATAGCGTTTTGGATAGCCAGAATAATCTTATACTTACAGTTACGAAAATTTTTGCTTGTTATATTGGTCCAAAAATGTTTGCTGGAAAATGTACTGTAATTTTTATATGGGCCAAAATTTTTTGATGAAGTGAATAACTGAAATTTTGATTAAGTAATGTCTAAGTTGTCAGTATATCAGACCAGGAGCAGACCAGCAGACCTACCTTGTATACGACATATACAAAAGGTAAAAATGTGAGTTTATGCATTCTCCTACATTACTTTTCCCCTAAATTCCTCTGACTCCTACTTTACTTTTCTCCTGCTTTATTTCTCTTCTACAATTCTCCTACTTTAATTATCAACAAGTTTTAGTTGAATTTAAGACCACAATTAATAATTACCGTCGTAAACACAAAACACAAACTCTAAACCATTTACATACCTACACGTCGTGGCCGCTCGTTGTGAATAATATCGATGAAAACATTGATAAGGAACCAACATTCATGCATGGTTTTGTTCAATTTTATGTACAAACTTAACGCCCATATTCCAGGGCCCACTCTAGTAACGGCCTATTTCTTCCTGTGTTAAAATGGAATTATTTACACTGTTCTGCCAGCTTTTTGTCTGGTGGTATGGCCTGACGCATGTTAGTATCCTCTTTTTTTAATATGTAATCGTAATTTATTTAATAAAAAATAAAAAGAATTTATCGACATTCGAAAATAATTGAAAAATTTACTTTCGTCCTCTCTTAATTTGGGAGTGAATGTGTGGAACAATCCCATAGATTGTGAAGCGATCCAAAAACCAGTTTTCTGCAATATTGTCACTTCCCACAGACAAATGGCCCAGATTTTGTACCTATATTGTCTGGGGGCGACTCATTTCTCTATCAGGCAGAGGAACCATAGACCGGTTTCGCTCTTATTAGAGCTCATCAGTATGGTATACCTCGAACCTGACAGAAAAATAAGTCTGAACGGCCATTGGATCTAAATCTTGCTTAGACGCCTGTATGTGTATGTAAGTGGCGCCATCTGACGACTGCAGGTGCTTCCACTAGGGCATGCGAGATGATTGTGTGGATTGTCTGGAATGAAAAGCTTGGGCGGGAGAGTTGGTTACCATCCTTTCGCATGCTACCTGTGGAGGAGCGAAAGTCATTATTGGACCGCGCTGATCCAAAGTGGAGGGAGCGTTTGGCAACAGGTGGTGAATTATGCCTCGAAATGAGTTCCACTCGGATTAAGGACCTTGCCATCAGGCTCATTGACGAAGATGTGCGCTTCCGTGAAGCTGGTACGCCCATAGCTAAATGGGAAGATTGCCTCACAGTCATGGATCATAACCACTTCGGGGCTGACTATGTTGACCATGCAACGGAATCATCCATGAGTTGTGACGGCATCAGGGCGGGGGAGCGTGACTATACCAACGAGCAAGCAAATCGAATTCGGACATTGGTGCAGAAACTTATCACAGAGTCCTCACATCGGAACCTTTTTATAGCGATGACTGGGTGCTATGTGCTGAATGCCTACCCTCTGGATCTAGCTTATCTGGTCATTGGGCGTGCTGGTGCTCTTTTTTCACAGAGTGGGCTGAGGAAAGACTTGCCTTGGGAAGATGGGGCTGCTAATTGTGATGAAGTACGCTCTTACTTGGAGCAGGATATTCGCCGAGTCTATGAGCGGCTACTTGAAGCCCAACCAGGATTATTATTGCAGGGATGGAGAGTTACAAACGAGGAAGCGGCTGGAGGGAACTGTTGGCGGCCCAACCAGCGTGGGATTCGGTTGCAAGCTTGAAAAGAAAGCAAAAATCATGGTTGTGGACCGTGGATCTGCCACCTTCTTACAAACCCTAGTGAATGAGGTGCGTCGTGAGATTAACCGAAGGAAGAAGATAATTGACCCAAGGACTGGAAAACAACTCTTTCTTCCAAACGCTGCCTGTCATCTACGTACGGATGGATTAACTGTTCCGCTGTAGAGGCCGGGTTCTTGCTGGCTGCCGTGTACCAGACAGTGACCTGGCACCTTGCAGAAACAGGGTTGGAGGGAGTAGGCGTTTTCCACCTCTTCCAGTCAGAGTTGTCCAAGACAGTAGAGCTGCTCACTGCACCAGTTCTGCAGCGTGCTAGCGACCCACCGCTCCAGGCTGATAGGTGGCCCAAAATTGATGAGCTTCCACAGTCGGCTGATTACAATCTTCACCTGCCTTATATGCCACAGGGACCAAGGGCTCCTGCTGTGTGTGTCAAATCATCTGCTCAGTACATCGCACTCAGTGAGGTCCTTAATGAGCAACTGCATGAACATGGACTTGAGTTATTGGACACTGTGGAGGGAGAGGCACTGGTGCAAGAAATTGGTGATGAGCTAGAGCAACACTCTAGGCAGGCAGCTCAGGAGCGGCGGGAAAGAAGCAGGAAGAATCTAGAACAGCAAAGAGCACAAGGGGAAAATGTGGTGAGATTCAGAGTTGGGGAAGCTGATGAGAGGCTGAGCTTAAGAGACGCAGATTTTCCATCACGTGTAGTTTTCAAATTGGATTATTTCCCTTGATTAGACAACTTAATTTTGTGTTAAGCAATATAGGTACAAGCTCTTGAAAAATATTTTAAGTATACATACATCTGACAAAATTGTTCCTCTGTTTGCATAATTTTCTCCATATTTATTAGATAACTCCTAAACCTTTGAGGCGGAAAGTTTTTTACTACTTACTTTTGGGTGAAGCCTCATCCATTTTTTGGGATGTTAAGTTTAAATTATTAATTAATTAATAATAAATGAATTAATCCAACAACAAACAAATCGCCCAAAAAAGTGGATGAGGCTTCACCCAAAAGTAAGTAGTAAGAAATATTTATTATTATTATAACTACAAGTCATGAGATAAGTCAACTCATGAGGACCTGTTTATACCTAAACTGGTCATTTATTTGTGGTTAAAAGTCATGGTACTTAGTTCACAACCTAGCATAGGTATCATTACATATCATTACATTTCAAAACAATTATAATTTCTTATTTTGTTCTTAATAAGCAAGTACAAAGTGAGTTTGTAAAATATGCCTCAAAGCGTACTACAACTTAATTGTATTGTTACGATTCGCAGCAACGCCACATGGGAGGCGGGGCAACGCGTGTTGGTTGGTGGAGCTTCGCGACCTATCCGCGCTGCGTCATGGCTGACACGAGTGATTTATTGCTCGGTCTAATCTAGAAGGCAGTTGTTTACAACCGTTTTTTATGTGAGATTATTCAAGAATTCTTATAAAGAACTTTCTAGGTTTTTCTGTAATTTTAGGATTGTATATAAAAGGCGCATAGAGGGCGCGAGTAGTAGTCTTATTTTAATCGAGCTTATAAGTAAGCTAAAGTTACGAAGCGATAATAGAAGGCTATAAAGTGTTTAGTAGTGAGTTATTTACTAGTCGAATTGTACCTGTGTGTATTTATGGAGTAAATAAATAGTGTTTTCGTATGAAATCGTTACACTGGAATTATTGAACCCCGAGTTCGCAACAGTATTTTAGACATGGTCTGACATTAAATATGCCATAAAAAAAAACGAGTTTAAACAAGCTTAATTTATGTGTAATGGAGCAAGTGCGTCATTGGCAAAAAGGTTAAACGAGTATGAAGAAAGGATTTTGGCTCTTTTAGGCAAGACTTTTTTTGAGGGTGTTGGTGTTGCAGAATGTGGTGTAAAACTTTCATCCAAAATATTCAAATCATATATAACTACTGTTTTTTTCAGCTCCCAAGTTCTAGCTTTAAAATAATTTAAATTCAAAAGGAGGATGTTTCTTCTCAATTTTTGAAGCAATCTGAGAAGCAAACATTTGAGGAGAATATTTATAATAAGGTACATATGAATTCAGTAAAGAATCATAACTGTTTTCCTTATTTTCTGGCTTTTAAAGTTGATTTATGTAGCACATAACATGACATAAAATCATAAATACAATAATTTAATTTTTGAGGGGCTATACAGAAAAATAAAATAACTTAAGAAATAAGACTTACCAATCATGTGATGATTTACCCACCCGCCTGTTTATTTAATTGTCACCGTCATCCAAATTTCAGTTTAGAAATTTAAAAATTTAAACAGTCAAATTCCGCCGTTTCTGTAATATAAACGCTGAAAAATGATGGTCTATTAATAGAGCAAGTGTTTCGATTTCCTGCTTTATTTAATAAAAAGGATCCCAGATATAAATCAAAAGTAGCTAAAGAAGCGGCGTGGCGCAATATTACTTGAACAGTTTTATATACCTATCATATCTCTTAATTGTAGCTGAACAGAGCTCTAATAGATAGCTTGTTCTGCGTGCAAACTATACGAAAACAAGAAAAGAAATAAAAACACTTCCTAGATTCCTAGATCCCTTCCTGACAATGAGAAAGTGCGTTAAAATTTGGTACATTTCATCATGTTCCTATTCGTCTATTGCCTGTCTTGTAGCACAACATCAAATATGAACAGCGTAGGAACTCTAAATTACGCCTGGGACACAATGTTCATAACAAGTCATTCGAACGCCTGGGAAACAACATGCGATATGGAACCCTCCTCAGCAGAACTTTCACAGAGTTAACGGCAGCCGGTTGATTTTGAGGAGCATTCAAAGCCATCAGCTCTGTCAACACCACTATTATCGTCTGCCGAATCAAGAAATCAGATTCTTCAACATCTAAGGCACAATTACAAAGATCAAATGAGTTGAAAGGCAAAGTTATTCCCCGAAAATCAGTGGCAATAAAAAGGTCTTCCCAGTAGGCAATGTGCCAAAAAATTTCAGATGCACTAACTCAATTTACAAGTAGGCAACAAAAAACAGGAAAGTGATGCGAATTTTGTCAATAGCTTATTGACTGATATGGAGATATTGACACCAGTTGAAAAAATATTGTTTAAAAAATAAAATTATGAAGCTTTTGTGGACATTCTGGAAAACAGGCCAACTGGAAATTAGTTAATATTTTTAGTTATAGCTTTGAGAATCTTGTTCAATTAATAGTTTAGCGAATAATAAACTTCTTAAATTATTTTATGTTATGTTATTTCTCTGTATAAACCCAACTTTAAACTGCTTAATTTTCCTTTTTTTTTATTTCGTGAGTAGCATATTTTTTTTTATTCCTATTTAATAGGTAGTCAAATGTATGATAAACCAATATAAAGGGGTTTTTATTACTTATATGAATGGAACATTGAAAAAAAGTAAAAACTTGTCCTAGGTCTCTTTTGCAGAACTAGACAACCATTTTACGATTTTGGAGCCGCAAAGTTCTGAATTCCTGGGTGCATCATTTGAAGGTACCACCAACATTATAGTTGATGAAACCCCTTTGATATTTCACCTTGAACATAACTTCACAAAAACCGCTCCAAAGAAAAGAAAGTTAACTGCTGAAGAAAAGGAAAATGCTTTCTATGAGGAAACAGTTAAAGAACATAAAGAAATAAGGAAAAGAAAAAATAAGGAAAGAAACAATTTCAACAGTTTAACCAAAACTTTAGTGAAATGAATGAAACATTTCAACATTTAGTAAACATTTTAGAGGGAAAAATTTGATGTTTAAAAATTATGTGTTAATTTCCATATTACTGTGCGTTTACTATATTACTATTACATGAATGTATTAGGAAACTACTAACCAAAATGTTTTATTGCGTCGTTTCATGACGGGAATTCAAAGGTTGAGGCCTTCTAGACCCAAATACCAGATCACTTGGGACTCAAAGATAGTTTTGGATCACTTGATGTCAATGGAGGATAACGAGACGTTATCCACTTTGCGTTTATCCCAAAAACTGTCAATGTTATTAGCTTTAGCTTCGGTTAAAAGGATTCAATTTTTACATTTAATAAGAGTTTAAAATGTCATTAAAAATTCAGAAGGAATTCAGATTTGTATAACTGACAGGCTAAACACAACTAGATTGAATAGTTTATGTCCTCTTCTTCAATTACCATTCTTTCCAGAGAGAATATATCCAGATACAAAATGATGTGTTGCAACTTGCTTAATCGAATACATCGGGAGAACAAAACGTTTCAAACAGGAAGGCCAAGACTATTTCTTCCTGGCGACCACCCCTCCTTACAAGCGGGCTTCGAAGGATACTATAGCTAGATGGATAAAATAGTCTAGGATCGTCACTTATCTCTACAACTATTACATTTAAAGCATTAAATTTACCATCGTTGTTGATTTACGTTCGTTTTGTATTATTTACATTACAACTGGTTTACTGGCGATTCACTACTGATCGACTATTTACACATTGTAGTTTGAGTATCCACTGTGTCGGAGAAGCGTACTAAATACGTTTTGAAGCGCACTACAGCTTATAATCGACTTAAAGAAAAACTCATGATAGGGCAACTGTGGCAGCTAATGATGATTCTCTTAAGGCGGTTTTTCTCGCCCGAGAAGGATTAGATAAACTTTATGAAGATTTCCAAGTAGCCCATAATCAAATTATCTCGTCAATTACTGACGATCAATTTAAACAATTGATGCTGTGCGCATTGAAGCAGATAATTTATATTTTGGATGTAAGGCTTTAAAGAATAACATCATAGCTCGGGATGCCGCTAATACTTTCTGTTCTATGGGTGCGGACAGTAAATCTGTTGTAAAAGTGCCAAAAATTAGCATTCTGAGTTTCGATGGTAATCATAGAAAATGGTGTACATTCTTTGATTTATATAATAGTCTGATTCATGACAACGCCGTCTTGTCAGAAGTCGAGAAGTTTCAATATCTTTTAACGTCTCTAGAAAAGGAACCTTTATCCTTAATTAGTGGATTGCCTTTAAGCGAGACTAATTATTCTATAGCCTACGACACTATAAAAAAACGATACCAAAATAAAAGACTTTTGGCTACGTTGCGACTGTAACGAGATCCTTCCCATACAAACGGGTTCAGCACCCGAACTCCCTCATATTGTGAACGTTTTTTACTTTATATTTTTCAGCGACCGTCAGTCAGTCAGTGATCGAGTAAGCAATAGGTTGTTCGCTACTACTCAGCTCTCGGGTCGTGTTATTAATCCATTTTATCGGACCAGTGACCAGTATATCCAGGCAGAGAACTGCCTAAGAGGCCCCCATTCAAGATTCAACGGATCATTTAAGGTAGGAGTCCTTTTTTGTACGTCCTCGGGTTTGCTGGTTATAATCGCTGATTGTAATTCGCTTTATCACGTGCCTTTACGGCAACACATTAGGAAGAAATGTTACCTTTAAGTAAATATGTATTTCTACAAAACCAAAAACAATTTAGATAATATATACCTACTTGTAGTAGGTAAAGACTTAAAAATATAAGTAAATTTGGTAGTTGTTATCGAACCTCAAGTTCAAAAATGTGATGGGTTGTGCGGGAACAGGATTACGAAATGACGAAGAAAACTATTTGAATTGGTCTACGTTTCGCAGATATATTTCTGCATCCTCAGGACGAATTCGGTTTTGTCTTCCTTGTTCTCAAATTTACACAGCACTTTAGTACAGCAGAATCTGTTGTAACCATATTCTATAGTAGTAAGGTTCGTAGGCAAGCAAGAACCGAAGAGTGTGAATATAAGTAAATACCAAAACGGAAATAAGCATGAAAACGAACATTATAAGTATACTTAACACTAGGTAATTAGAATGGTTAACTCAGGCAACGAATATATCATTATAGTATATCTTAGGGTGACTAAAACCGCTAACTGCTTGCCACAGGCGAAGATAATATTCTCCGATCAAACCAACTTGTGAAGTTCGATCGGAATTATATGAAGCGCTTTATTCAAAAGGGGAACAAAAATATATGAATAAATATACTTCATAAGGCACTTTAGTGAACTGTCCGTTTCCCCATAGCCACCTGGCGTGCACACTAGTGGCTATCGGAGCAGAGAAGGTATGTGCCTGCCCTGAGTGGTACACCAAGGCTTCGTCCCCTGGTGTGCCACTTTCCCAAATATATTTAGAAATTTTAGTTTTATTAGGACTCCGTTCTTAATCTATTGCATGTCCTTTTCCATTAGCATGTCGTCATAATTAATTCCGTCCCTAATCTAATTTTCCCGCCTATGCCAGTCTTAACTGGTTTTTTAAACGAGGACTGTCCGCCATCTTCTTTTCTCTTTCGTTCTCTAATTCCATCTGCTCCTGATCTATCTCTATCCTCCTAGTGACAGCTTCCGTACGATCAAATATAAACTTTGATGGAATGTGTTCTCCTTTCCAACTGGATTCTTCCAGTTCAACGCGTCGCCTATTCATGGTGTAATTGGCAAGCTCCAGTACTTCTACGGGAGACCGGAGTTGTTTAGCCCCCAACTCGCGACATTCGGTGTAAGCCTCAGCACAGCGCTTGAGACGCCGAGTCATACGCTCTCCCTTCCAACCTCGAGCCATCATTCTTTGTTTTCTTGTCTCTTCTCCCGGATCAAAGTAGTATACCTCTAGTTCAATTTAGCAGCTGCCAACATTTGCACCGGCCCTACTTGCCCCAATAAGATCGAAGTGTTTTTGATAGTGCACCGAAGCAGTGCTTCAGCTGTTGGGATCAGCTGATCAAAGGCACTTTTTGGCGCTGTCCAATTTGCCCGTTGGCGAATGGAACCAAACTCATGTAGCCAGATGGAATCCAAGTCACCGATCCTCTTGTCCAGCCTGACCAAGTGCGTTTTTCCAGCACCATTTCCCATGTAGACGTACGTCATTTTGTGAGGCACTAATTTTTTGATGTCACCATGGAAGTTCTTATATGGAGCCCTCGTCCATGAAAGCACTGCACGTAGGTGCATCTGCAATTCGTAACCATTGCCGCTCAATGGCAGGAAGGTACTGCTGGTGTCTCTGTATCGGGCCCAGGCTTGTGGTGGGACTTTAGTGCCTAGGTTGGCTGTAACACCAAATTTTCTTGCAAGGAAGAATGGTACACCCATTCTCACAGCTACTGACTCCTCTGTCAGCATTTCTGGGTGGGTTGGCATGGTTAAACGCAATTCCCCGAATTTGACGGAATCACGCTGGCTAACTCTCCAATCACTCCCGTTCTCATCTATCCAATCCACCTCACGCACCGGCCAGTGTTTGAAACACCAACGCTTAGCTTCTTTTTGCTGCCACACACGCAAGGCAGCCCAACAGTATTGTTGAGCGACATCTCCTTCATCTCACCTTGGATGCGTGGTGGCCACTCCTTGAGCAAGTATGTATTACGCCTAATTAAGGCTGCTGTTCCGTGCCGGGGCCATGAAGAGGCAGGAGTTGGGAGAGCTTCATATTTAGGAAGGGGGTGGACGGCATCTTCAGTGCGGTAATCAAAAAGAGGCGGCAATCCAGGTGCGAACCTGAATTTATACCACTCCAGTGGCATCCTAATTTTGTCCTCCTCGTCAGGTAGACACCCATCTGCCCATTCCTGCTCTCTGCTAAATGGAATCCGTCTATTTGGTAATTTAGTAGCTGGGTGACGGTTTTCCAATGTTCCGTGATGCTCAATATTTGGCAGGTTTTGTGTTCTTGTAGCATGAATTCCAACTTTTCAATTGAATTTCCAATTGACCGGACATTTTGGTGTATTAAACAAATTGGCGATGTTGCTAAGGATTCCTCCTGTTATTGTTTTTCCTTTCGGGTGGACTTATAAAAAATCTTTGTAATTTATATTATTCCTGTAGGATGTAAGCTTTCTTCTGAAAATAGGGCAATTGTTCTGATCTCTCGCAAAATGCTTTCGATCATGTAGCTTCATTTTAGTACAATTGGGGCAGTTTAGATCGGCAATGCATTCAGTCCCGTTGTGTTTTCCTCCGCATTTGTGGCAACACTCTTCTTGATTGCAATATTTAGCGACATGACCGAATCCGCAACATTTAAAACCCTGGGCTAGGTTTAGATGTTCTTGTACGTGTACTGTTAAAAGGTTGAATAGCACTTTTTCTCTTTTCAGAAACCATTTTGTAATTTTCGGTTCTGCTTGCAGTATCCAATTATCTTTCGTTGGGTTTCGACATTTTCTTTTAGCTACCACACGGATTTTGTCCTTGACACTGTACCCCAATTCCTTTACGATGTCGTAATTGAGTCTCTCCAATTCTTCCAGGAACGCTTCCTCAGTAAAACTGCAATCTTCCACTCCAGTAAGCATGAACATGGGGTGAGGTCTGTCTGCTTCTGTTGCAGTTAGATGATTTCTATCCGCTAACACTGATTTTAAATTGGTTTGTTGTTCTTTGTCAAAACTTTCGATTACAAGTGCACCAGTTTTTGTATGTCGTATGTTTTTAAACCCTTTTCCAATGTCTAGACCGCCAATTTCATTTTTAAGTTTGATAAAAGCTTCTCGTGAATCTTTTATGTTATTATACCGTATAATAGTCTCATGCTTCTGCTTTGTAGTTGGTGTTGTCCAAGGTTGTTTTTCTTCTTGATATGGATTATTCTCTGTTGTCGGTTCACTGTAATCTTTTTGCCGTACGATCTCTGCAAAACTTTTCTTGTATTGCGTTAACTAATCTCCATAATGAGTGGCTTCAACTTTTTTTTGTACTTGATGAGCCGCGTTGTTTTTCATACTTTCGTTCTCCAATTTGCCCAGTTTGAATACTAAGAGAGTAAATTGCTGATGAATTTGCGAATTTGCTCTTCTAAGTTTAATTTGTTCTTCTTTAGAGATTATGAGCTTATCCTCTGTGGTTCTATCTTTTTCTAATATTGCTGAGATATCATCCATTAGTAGGAAGAATTTCTGTATCATCTGTTCCGAACAGAGTGATGGGCTTACGTCATTCATTTCTCTCAGTTACTTCACTATGTTGAGCAGAAGCGTGGTTTGCTGACGATGTTGAATTACGAGTGTATTCTTGGGTTTGTTGTTCATTTGCTCGTTTTTTTATGTTAATTGCAGAGGGACTCTCCTGAGATCTATGTCTTTTGTTATTTACCTTTTGTTGGTTGCCTGCGAATTGAGCGTCCAATGAATCATCCTTTCCTACGTGTGTTGGCGATCTCGCGATGAGGATTTTCGGTTGAAAACCGTCCTCATAGTGTAAATCTTGTTTATCTGAGAACTTATGTACTTTCGCTGGTATTGTCGAAGGATCTACTTCTATGTGCCTAATATTCACCTTATCTGTTTCAGCCCTGCGGCTAATCAGTTTGTTTACATTAACGTTCGATAAACCTAAGGAGTTTGCAGAATGACTTCTGTATTTTCTTCCTATTTGATGCATGTTTGGTTCTTCACTTTTTGCCTGTGGATTTTCATCACTGCTTAGGTCACTCATACGTGAAAGTGCGAAATTAATAATCCGAAAAACACCCGAGACAACGAACAATTCACGGAGCGATCACTCTCAAGTCCACACGTTGCTCGACCGTTGACGAATAATCGGATTGATAGCATGGCTTAATCGGATTGATGGCATGTCCTGTTGATATTAGTGAGGAAAAGTAGCTGTTGCAATCCGCAACGGTGCTAAACGCCACGTCCTCATCATTCCCACAGATTGCTGCCCATTTGTAGGCCGCACTCTTGCCTGCAAAGAAAAAGTTCTCTCTTTCTGCTATGAGCATGTCAATGCGGTGAATCCAAGTATTATCTCTTGCTGTGTTTCGACTCCCGCTGTACAACCCGTTCACTACTTGTAGCACACCCTTGGTGCTTGATGGCTCTCCTGCCAAAAGTGGATTAATCGCTCCATCTTTCTTTCTAGTGAAGGCTATGTGTGATTTCTCTTTTCCAGCTGCTGTCCAATAATGTGCAGCACCTTTAAGCGCGTTACTGCTCACAAAGCATTTTCCATCTGTGAAGAAGTTTCCACTCATATTGTCAAGAGCCCAAAGCTCCCACAAAGTGTGCTCACTGTTGTAGTCCGAATAATCAGTCGACAACCAATATGCATCCGCCCCTTCACTACCACCTAGTTCACCCTCACTAATTGCCATCCATGTCAACACGTCGTAAGGGGTTTGTCTGACCATTATACTTTTATCCGCTTTCATGACGTTCTCAATCCCCTTACTTGCGTAAGCACTAATAAATGACTCCTCATCATAAGTGGCGTATAGTGCGCGCTGCTTATGCCCAGGCTCCGGCTTGAGGAAGTAGTATGCCCGCTGCGTGCGAGACTCAATCATAGCCCGCTCGAGAGCATAATCATCTAAGCATTCAACCAACACTTTCTTACCAGGACGGTCATTGCTCCCTAGCTCCGGGATATGTTCAGTAATGGGAAGTTTCTTGATAGCTTGACTGGTCCCAAAAGCTCCCCGCAACGCCCTTCCCAAAATTCCGCTGGACTCTCCCGCTTGATGTCGTTGGGCAACTGCTGCCAGGTCTGATTGAGCAAGCCCTGCCCATGGTTCAGGAAGCTCCTTTCATACAGCGTGTAGGTACTCACCGGACCATGCCCTACAGTCCCAAAAATGTGCTTCCGAGTACTTTGGAAACCACGGTTCCAGGCCTCCACCCACAAGTCAGGGTCATCCCGTGTCGTGATCGTCACATTCAAAAGCTTACGAAGTGCCAGCAGACTATCATCCTGGATGCAATCTAACATCCCAGTTCGGCGGATTACGTTGAACAGGCTCTTGGCTTCCTTCCACCACAGTGCCAATGGTATGTGTAGAATCTCACTAGCAAGCAAGACTTCAAAGATGTGGATGGGCAAGCACAGTAGCCCAATAGCAGTACCCACCACCTCGCTCTCATCACTAGGACTGATATTGTGCAATACTTCAGGCAAGGCACCGCAACCCGGGTAGGCTTCGTTGAACATCCCAATGGTGTAAGTTACCGGCATTCCACCTGGTGCCACTCGGCGTGGCATTTCCGATACATAGTCGGTAAAGCTCTTGAAGAAGCTATCCCTCCTAAGGAACTTATCCACTACTTCACTCCAGCCATATCCACATGTATTCTCCGTCGCCATCAACTCGGTCAATTTTTCCCTCCTCTGCGCAGCCAGACCGCAAGGAGCATCTGCTGTGTTGCTACGTAGCTCCTCAGCATCCTGTCTTGCACCTCCGTTCAGCACACGGTTGATGTCCACCCTGCACATTCCATGACCACGATAGTGCTCTGGGCCAGCACAGCCGCCTTGACACTCGACCATATACTTAGCTAAATTATTCTTTGTCAGATTAAGAGTCCACTCGTTTATGCCTCCCTGTGGGCGCCGGTATCTCATGTTCCTCTTACCTACGTGGCGTGGACATCTGCCTCCGTACTTGCGGACCAACAGACCTGGACAACCCCCCGCAACGCAAGTCATTAACTGTTCCCGGTAGCTCAACGCCCCATCACCACAGATGTTGCTTGTCTGCCCTTCAGGCCCCCAGCTACTAACTCCAGTACAGCAGCAGTGGGTTAGGAGTCCCATAAGCTCACTTTCCCACTCTGCCGCTTCTGCTGGAGCGTCGATTATTTGCCGCAAGAATCTGCAATTGTCCACTATTTGTTCATAGAAGCACCACCGCTCCCACTTTCATGCGCCCACCTCAAGTAGCAGTTCATGCCCCCTGCGGTCAGTCCTCAGGTCTACTCCTCCTAAGCCCTCTCGGGTCCACTTCCCAACACGGACCGCTACAAATTCACATGCCTCGAGTACTCCTAACATGATATTTTCTCCAAGTAAAGCAATAGCCATCCTAATACAGTGCAACTCTCCAGGAGTCCAGGCTTTGTCGATAAAGTGCAACTTAGTCCCAGTCTCCTGAGCTAGCGTTCGCGTAGCGGCCATCCAATCTTCTGTCAGGTGCACTTTTAGTCCATTCCGCATCAACAATTCTTTTTCCGGCCACTCAGAGTGGATGCGTCTCCTCACCTCCATGGCATCTAATAAACGCAACACTTCCCTCTCTGAGCGTGGGTGCGGCCCAGCCATTTGTAACAATTCCATGACTTCTTCGAGGCTAGCATCCCACGAATCCTCACAAACAACAGCTAGCATCATGGCCTGTTTCCAAGCAGTGAATCCAGCTCCAGTCAGAACATCGCTGCCGTCAGAACCATCACTGCTCCCTCCTCCACGTAGCCGCTGAGGCTCCTCTGAAGTGGGTTCTCCACTGTTGCTGGTCCTTGCTTCTTGCGCTTGCTCAGCTACTGGAATCTCAGCGTCTACTTCCTCAGCCCAGGAAGTGGTCGCGACTGGTGTGCCTGTGCTTCCACCCGGCACTGAAAGGTCTGCTCGAACTTTGCTGGCGTTTCTGGCAGCCTCCCCCGCAGCCATTCCCTGAGCTAAGAAGTCCCCCAGCGTAGTTCTTGTTCTCTGTCTCTCTTCCTCTGCCGCTAACTGTAACTGGCCTCCCAACGGTGGCTGCAGTGGCGCCTGAGTCTGGACAACAGATGTTTCGAGGAGATTGTTTCTTAAGCTGGGCCACACCATTCCTGCGGGCGGAGCTGGAGCAGCCGCCGTGCCACGCAAAGGCGGGAATTCAGTACGTGGCAATTGTTTCTTGGGAATGGGAACTACAGTTGGTGGTTTCCCCCCCTGTCCTCTAGGGGAGTCAGCTTCCCCAACTCTGATTCTCACCACATTTTCCCCTTGTGCTCTTTGCTGTTCTAGATTCTTTCTGCTTCTTTCTCGCTCCTGAGCTGCCTGCCTAGAGTGTTGCTCTAGCTCATCACCAATTTCTTGCACCAGTGCCTCTCCCTCCACAGTGTCCAACAATTCAAGTCCATGTTCATGCAGTTGCTCATTAAGGACCTCACTGAGTGCGATGTACTGAGCATATAAGGCAGGTGAAGATTGTAATCAGCCGACTGTGGAAGCTCATCAATTTTGGGCCACCTATCAGCCTGGAGCGGTGGGTCGCTAGCACGCTGCAGAACTGGTGCAGTGAGCAGCTCTACTGTCTTGGACAACTCTGACTGGAAGAGGTGGAAAACGCCTACTCCCTCCAACCCTGTTTCTGCAAGGTGCCAGGTCACTGTCTGGTACACGGCAGCCAGCAAGAACCCGGCCTCTACAGCGATGAGGCAGTGGGCGAAGTGCTCTCCCTTGTTTCCCGGTCATCGTCGGGATCCAAGGGAGAGCACTTCGCCCACTGCCTCATCGCCTTTGATAATGTCTGCCGCAGTAGTAGACGAAACGTCAGGAAGCAATTCCATTGGACCACGGCATTATAGCTCGGAAAACACTTTAGATAGTATTATGACCGGTTGTGAAAGCCTTCACAGTTAATCCATCCTTCAAAAACACCTTCTCTACGTAGATGACAGGCAGCGTTTGGAAGAAAGAGTTGTTTTCCAGTCCTTGGTTCAATGATCTTCTCCCTCCACTTTGGATCAGCGCGGTCCGATAATGACTTTCGCTCCTCCACAGGTAGCATGCGAAAGGATGGTAACCAACTCTCCCGCCCAAGCTTTTCATCCACACAATCCACACAATCATCTCGCATGCCCTAGTGGAAGCACCTGCCGTCATCAGATGGCGCCACTTACATACACATACAGGCGTCTAAGCAAGATTTAGATCCAATTGCCGTTCAGACTTATTTTTCTGTCAGGTTCGAGGTATACCATTCTGATGAGCTCTAATAAGAGCGAAACCGGTCTATGGTTCCTCTGCCTGACAGAGAAATGAGTCTGATACTCTGCTAAACGTCGCCCCCAGACAATATAGGTACGAAATCTCGGCCATTTGTCTGTGGGAAGTGACATTATTGCAGAAAACTGGTTTTTGGATAGCTTCACAATCATCTCGCATGCCCTAGTGGAAGCACCTGCCGTCGTCAGATGGCGCCACTTACATACTCATACAGGCGTCTAAGCAAGATTTAGATCCAATTGCCGTTCAGACTTATTTTTCTGTCAGGTTCGAGGTATACCATACTAATGAGCTCTAATAAGAGCGAAACCGGTCTATGGTTCCTCTGCCTGATAGAGAAATGAGTCTGATACTCTGCTAAACGTCCCCCCAGACAATATAGGTACGAAATCTCGGCTATTTGTCTGTGGGAAGTGACAATATTGCAGAAAACTGGTTTTTGGATCGCTTCACAATCATCTCGCATGCCCTAGTGGAAGCACCTGCCGTCGTCAGATGGCGCCACTTACAATCCCATAGATGTGCTTACTTCTAATATTCGATGAATCCAGGACATCCTCCTTAACTTTTTATTTTTCCTCCGTCTATATAATAAATACGCACTAACAATTTTCTTCATTTTACCCATTACGGCCCTTTGATCTATTCGTTTCGACTTCTCACCGTCGAATGATTTGCCGTTGTGTGTGAAAGAGCCAACGGTCGTTTTTTTTACCGAGCGATATGTTGCCGGTCGGTTTTAAAACGTCCGTGGGAAAGAAGCCTTATGAGTGGGGAATTTCTTTATTTTTATAATTTTCGCGTATCTGGTTGATTTCTGACCGAAGAATGTGAACGCAGTTCGGCCCTGCTCTCCATTGGTAATATGCAAAATCACCCAGCGAATCGAGAAATTGTATATTTTTTTATTTCCGCGGATCTTGTTGATTTCTGGATTTCTGACCAGCGACCTTCCTCCTTGTAAAAAGACCTAATCTATGTTATTGTGTTTTAATAAACCGACAAGATAGGGTAAGTAACTAAAGCCCCACCGATTTTTTTTAATAACTCATCTTGCAAACACTCTTCATTTTCCTACAATTTAATATAAAAATAGTTTGATTTTCAAAGCTTTTTAAACACCATGTTGTTAATTACGGTCCTGTTCCTTAAAAATACAGAATGTTTTCAGAATTGCCATAGCCACATCACTGGATTTGACAATAAGCTCTCTTATATTATAAGTAATTCAGTTCAAGTAAATCTATAAGTATTTTTATTGCTAATAAATTATTGGACTGAATTTCACATAAAATGACTTGTTCAAAAGAGTCATCAGTGCCAAAAGCACTTTGAATGGGATGCCACTTTACTTATCTAAAGTTTATGATTGCTGGAAGGGGGCTTACTCATGCAAAAACTGGAAAAGTAGGTATGGTATTGAAGAAAATTTTTGGATACAGAAAGGTCCAATTTAAAGATTATTTTAAAACGAGATGCGGTTTGAAGAAGATGACCTGGATTTATGGCTCGCCGAGTGGATAAAATACCGAATAGTGGGGACATTTATCACAATTTCGGACATATCTCTGCGAATAAAAATTATTGTGCAACACTTGTCAAAATTGAATACTTTCCTGCTAACCGATTTTACACCAAAAGGTCTCATTCGATAGAGGGTTAATTCTGTTTGATATATTTGGTTGATTTTCGACTGAAGAATCTAAATGGGCCGTAATTCTCATGCTTTCAAATGGCAAAATGCAACATCACCCAGCTTGTCGGGAAATAGTTAATTTTTTAAATTTCCTCATACTAATTGTTATTTAAAGAAAAAAAAATTATTTAAGGCAAATAGTATTTCCTAAAATTAAAATTTACAGACCTACAGATGATCTAATTTCCTAACAGACAAACATTTTGCTTTAATTATAGAGTTTATGTTTTCACATTTGATAAGAAATATTCATTACGAATCCATATTCGACACGAGTTATTTGACAAAACTCAAGAAAATCCCTCCATGAAGCACTTTGTGGAGCCCTAACGTCCGCACTCGGACCTCTCTCCGAGACGGATTTTCAAGCAAATTTAAATTGGAATAATTTGAAAATCTGACTTCTAATTGAGTTCATGTTTTCACATTTGATAAGAAATATTCATTACGAATCCATATTCGACACGAGTTATTTGACAAAACTCAAGAGAATCCCTCCATGAAGCACCTTGTGGAGCCCTAACGTCCGCACTCGGACCTCTCTCCGAGACGGATTTTCAAGCAAATTTAAATTGGTATAATTCGAAAATCTGACTTCTAATTGAGTTCATGTTTTCACATTTGATAAAACATATTCATTACGAATTCATATTTGACACGAGCTATTTGACAAAACTCAAGAAAATCCCTCCATGAAGCACTTTGTGGAGCCCTAACGTCCGCACTCGGACCTCTTTCCGAGACGGATTTTCGAGCAATTTTATATTGGTATAATTCGAAAATCTGACTTCTAATTGAGTTCATTTCACATTTGATACGACACATTCATTACGAAGCCATATTTGACACGAGTTATTTGACAAAACTCAAGAAAATCCTTCCATGAAACACTTTGTGGAGCCCTAACGTCCGCACTCGGACCTCTCTCCGAGAAGGATTTTCGAGCAATTTTAAATTGGCATAATTCGAAAATCTGACTTCTAATTGAGTTCATGTTTTCACATTTGGTAAGAAATACTCATTACAAATCCATATTCGACACGAGTTATTTGACAGAACTCAAGAAAGTCCCTCCATGAAGCACTTTGTGGAGCCCTAACATCCGCACTCGGACCTCTCTCCGAGAAGGATTTTCGAGCAATTTTAAATTGGCATAATTCGAAAATCTGACTTCTAATTGAGTTCATGTTTTCACATTTGGTAAGAAATACTCATTACAAATCCATATTCGACACGAGTTATTTGACAGAACTCAAGAAAGTCCCTCCATGAAGTACTTTGTGGAGTCCTACGTCCGCACTCGGACCTCTCTCCGAGACTGATTTTCGAGCAATTTTAAATTGGCATAATTCGAAAATCTGACTTCTAATTCAGTTCATGTTTTCACATTTGATAAGAAATATTCATTACGAATCCATATTCGACACGAGTTATTTGATAAAACTCAAGAAAATCCCTCCATGAAGCACTTTGTGGAGCAATAACGTCCGCACTCGGACCTCTTTCCGAGACGGATTTTCGAGCAATGTTAAATTGGCATAATTCGAAAATCTGACTTCTAATTGAGTTCATGTTTTCACATTTGGTAAGAAATACTCATTACAAATCCATATTCGACACGAGTTATTTGACAAAACTCAAGAAAATCCCTCCATGAAGCACTTTGTGGAGCCCTAACGTCCGCATTCGGACCTCTCTCCGATTAGATTTTCCAGCAAATTTAAATTGGCATAATTCGAAAATCTGACTTCTAATTTAGTTCATGTTTTCACATTTGGTAAGAAGTACTCATTACAAATCCATATTCGACACGAGTTATTTGACAAAACTCAAGAAAATCCCTCCATGAAGCACTTTGTGGAGCCCTAATTTGCGCACTCGGACCTCTCTCCGAGACGGATTTTCGAGCAATTTTAAATTGGCATAATTCGAAAATCTGACTTCTAATTGAGTTTATGTTTTCACATTTGGTAAGAAATACTCATTACAAATCCATATTCGACACGAGTTATTTGACAAAACTTAAGAAAATCCCTCCATGAAGCACTTTGTGGAGCCCTAACTTCCGCACTCGGATCTCTTTCCGAGACGGATTTTCGAGCAATTTTAAATTGGCATAATTTGAAAATCTGACTTCTAATTGAGTTCATGTTTTCACATTTGGTAAGAAATACTCATTACAAATCCATATTCGACACGAGTTATTTGACAAACCTTAAGAAAATCCGTCCATGAAGCACTTTGTGGAGCCCTAACGTCCGCACTCGGACCTCTTTCGGAAACGGATTCTCGAGCAATTTTAAATTGGTATAATTCGAAAATCTGACTTCTAATTGAGTTCATGTTTTCACATTTGATCAGAAATATTCATTACGAATCCATATTTGACACGAGTTATTTGACAAACCTCAAGAAAATCCCTCCATGAAGCACTTTGTGGAGCAATAACGTCCGCACTCGGACCTCTTTCCGAGACGGATTTTCGAGCAATTTTAAATTGGTATAATTCGAAAATCTGACTTCTAATTGAGTTATTTGACAAACCTCAAGAAAATCCCTCCATGAAGCGCTTTGTGGAGCCCTAACGTCCGCACTCGGACCTCTTTCCGAGATGGATTCTCGAGCAATTTTAAATTGGTATAATTCGAAAATCTGACTTCTAATTGAGTTCATGTTTTCACATTTGGTAAGAAATATTCATTATGAATCCATATTCGACACGAGTTATTTGACAAAACTCAAGAAAATCCCTCCATGAAGCACTTTTTGGAGCCCTAAAATCCGCACTCGGACCTCTCTAAGAGACGGAATTTCGAGCAAATTTAAATTGGCATAATTCGAAAATCTGACTTCTAATTGAGTTCATGTTTTCACATTTGATAAGAAATATTCATATGAATCCATATTCGACACGAGTTATTTGACGAAACTCAAGAAAATCCCTCCATGAAGCACTTTGTGGAGCAATAACGTCCGCACTCGGACCTCTTTCCGAGACGGATTTTCGAGCAATTTTAAATTGGTATAATTCGAAAATCTGACTTCTAATTGAGCCCATGTTTTCACGTTTGGTAAGAAATATTCATTACAAATCCATATTCGACACGAGTTATTTGACAAAACCTCCATGAAGCACTTTGTGGAGCCCTAACTTCCGCACTCGGACCTCTCTCCGAGACGGATTTTCGAGCAAATTTAAATTGGCATAATTCGAAAATCTGACTTCTAATTGAGTTCATGTTTTCACATTTGGTAAGAAATACTCATTACAAATCCATATTCGACACGAGTTATGTGACAAAACTCAAGAAAGTCCCTCCATGAAGTACTTTTTGGAGTCCTACGTCCGCACTCGGACCTCTTTCCGAGACGGATTCTCGAGCAATTTTAAATTGGCATAATTCGAAAATCTGACTTCTAATTGAGTTCATGTTTTCAGATTTGATAAGAAATATTCATTACGAATCCATATTCGACGCGAGTTATTTGACAAACCTCAAGAAAATCCCTCCATGAAGCACTTTGTGGAGCAATAACGTCCGCACTCGCACCTCTTTCCGAGACGGATTTTCGAGCAATGTTAAATTGGTATAATTCGAAAATCTGACTTCTAATTAAGTTATTTGACAAACCTCACAAAAAACCCTCCATGAAGCACTTTGTGGAGCCCTAACATCCGCACTCGGAACTCTCTAAGAGACGGATTTTCGAGCAAATTTAAATTGGCATAATTCGAAAATCTGACTTCTAATTGAGTTCATGTTTTCACATTTGGTAAGAAATATTCATATGAATCCATATTGGACAAGAGTTATTTGACGAAACTCAAGAAAATCCCTCCATGAAGCACTTTGTGGAGCAATAACGTCCGCACTCCGACCTCTTTCCGAGACGGATTTTCGAGCAATTTTAAATTGGCATAATTCGAAAATCTGACTTCTAATTGAGTTCATGTTTTCACATTTGGTAAGAAATATTCATATGAATCCATATTGGACAAGAGTTATTTGACGAAACTCAAGAAAATCCCTCCATGAAGCACTTTGTGGAGCAATAACGTCCGCACTCGGACCTCTTTCCGAGACGGATTTTCGAGCAATTTTAAATTGGTATAATTCGAAAATCTGACTTCTAATTGAGTCCATGTTTTCACATTTGATAAGAAATATTCATTACGAATCCATATTCGACAAGAGTTATTTGACAAAACTCAAGAAAATCCTTCCATGAAACACTTTGTGGAGCCCTAACGTCCGCACTCGGACCTCTCTCCGAGAAGGATTTTCGAGCAATTTTAAATTGGCATAATTCGAAAATCTGACTTCTAATTGAGTTCATGTTTTCACATTTGGTAAGAAATACTCATTACAAATCCATATTCGACACGAGTTATTTGACAGAACTCAAGAAAGTCCCTCCATGAAGCACTTTGTGGAGCCCTAACATCCGCACTCGGACCTCTCTCCGAGAAGGATTTTCGAGCAATTTTAAATTGGCATAATTCGAAAATCTGACTTCTAATTGAGTTCATGTTTTCACATTTGGTAAGAAATACTCATTACAAATCCATATTCGACACGAGTTATTTGACAGAACTCAAGAAAGTCCCTCCATGAAGTACTTTGTGGAGTCCTACGTCCGCACTCGGACCTCTCTCCGAGACTGATTTTCGAGCAATTTTAAATTGGCATAATTCGAAAATCTGACTTCTAATTCAGTTCATGTTTTCACATTTGATAAGAAATATTCATTACGAATCCATATTCGACACGAGTTATTTGATAAAACTCAAGAAAATCCCTCCATGAAGCACTTTGTGGAGCAATAACGTCCGCACTCGGACCTCTTTCCGAGACGGATTTTCGAGCAATGTTAAATTGGCATAATTCGAAAATCTGACTTCTAATTGAGTCCATGTTTTCACATTTGGTAAGAAATACTCATTACAAATCCATATTCGACACGAGTTATTTGACAAAACTCAAGAAAATCCCTCCATGAAGCACTTTGTGGAGCCCTAACGTCCGCATTCGGACCTCTCTCCGATTAGATTTTCCAGCAAATTTAAATTGGCATAATTCGAAAATCTGACTTCTAATTTAGTTCATGTTTTCACATTTGGTAAGAAGTACTCATTACAAATCCATATTCGACACGAGTTATTTGACAAAACTCAAGAAAATCCCTCCATGAAGCACTTTGTGGAGCCCTAATTTGCGCACTCGGACCTCTCTCCGAGACGGATTTTCGAGCAATTTTAAATTGGCATAATTCGAAAATCTGACTTCTAATTGAGTTTATGTTTTCACATTTGGTAAGAAATACTCATTACAAATCCATATTCGACACGAGTTATTTGACAAAACTTAAGAAAATCCCTCCATGAAGCACTTTGTGGAGCCCTAACTTCCGCACTCGGATCTCTTTCCGAGACGGATTTTCGAGCAATTTTAAATTGGCATAATTTGAAAATCTGACTTCTAATTGAGTTCATGTTTTCACATTTGGTAAGAAATACTCATTACAAATCCATATTCGACACGAGTTATTTGACAAACCTTAAGAAAATCCGTCCATGAAGCACTTTGTGGAGCCCTAACGTCCGCACTCGGACCTCTTTCGGAAACGGATTCTCGAGCAATTTTAAATTGGTATAATTCGAAAATCTGACTTCTAATTGAGTTCATGTTTTCACATTTGATCAGAAATATTCATTACGAATCCATATTTGACACGAGTTATTTGACAAACCTCAAGAAAATCCCTCCATGAAGCACTTTGTGGAGCAATAACGTCCGCACTCGGACCTCTTTCCGAGACGGATTTTCGAGCAATTTTAAATTGGTATAATTCGAAAATCTGACTTCTAATTGAGTTATTTGACAAACCTCAAGAAAATCCCTCCATGAAGCGCTTTGTGGAGCCCTAACGTCCGCACTCGGACCTCTTTCCGAGATGGATTCTCGAGCAATTTTAAATTGGTATAATTCGAAAATCTGACTTCTAATTGAGTTCATGTTTTCACATTTGGTAAGAAATATTCATTATGAATCCATATTCGACACGAGTTATTTGACAAAACTCAAGAAAATCCCTCCATGAAGCACTTTGTGGAGCCCTAAAATCCGCACTCGGACCTCTCTAAGAGACGGAATTTCGAGCAAATTTAAATTGGCATAATTCGAAAATCTGACTTCTAATTGAGTTCATGTTTTCACATTTGATAAGAAATATTCATATGAATCCATATTCGACACGAGTTATTTGACGAAACTCAAGAAAATCCCTCCATGAAGCACTTTGTGGAGCAATAACGTCCGCACTCGGACCTCTTTCCGAGACGGATTTTCGAGCAATTTTAAATTGGTATAATTCGAAAATCTGACTTCTAATTGAGCCCATGTTTTCACGTTTGGTAAGAAATATTCATTACAAATCCATATTCGACACGAGTTATTTGACAAAACTCAAGAAAATCCCTCCATGAAGCACTTTGTGGAGCCCTAACTTCCGCACTCGGACCTCTCTCCGAGACGGATTTTCGAGCAAATTTAAATTGGCATAATTCGAAAATCTGACTTCTAATTGAGTTCATGTTTTCACATTTGGTAAGAAATACTCATTACAAATCCATATTCGACACGAGTTATGTGACAAAACTCAAGAAAGTCCCTCCATGAAGTACTTTTTGGAGTCCTACGTCCGCACTCGGACCTCTTTCCGAGACGGATTCTCGAGCAATTTTAAATTGGCATAATTCGAAAATCTGACTTCTAATTGAGTTCATGTTTTCAGATTTGATAAGAAATATTCATTACGAATCCATATTCGACGCGAGTTATTTGACAAACCTCAAGAAAATCCCTCCATGAAGCACTTTGTGGAGCAATAACGTCCGCACTCGCACCTCTTTCCGAGACGGATTTTCGAGCAATGTTAAATTGGTATAATTCGAAAATCTGACTTCTAATTAAGTTATTTGACAAACCTCACGAAAAACCCTCCATGAAGCACTTTGTGGAGCCCTAACATCCGCACTCGGAACTCTCTAAGAGACGGATTTTCGAGCAAATTTAAATTGGCATAATTCGAAAATCTGACTTCTAATTGAGTTCATGTTTTCACATTTGGTAAGAAATATTCATATGAATCCATATTGGACAAGAGTTATTTGACGAAACTCAAGAAAATCCCTCCATGAAGCACTTTGTGGAGCAATAACGTCCGCACTCCGACCTCTTTCCGAGACGGATTTTCGAGCAATTTTAAATTGGTATAATTCGAAAATCTGACTTCTAATTGAGTCCATGTTTTCACATTTGATAAGAAATATTCATTACGAATCCATATTCGACAAGAGTTATTTGACAAAACTCAAGAAAATCCCTCCATTAAGCACTTTGTGGAGCCCTAACGTCCGCACTCGGACCTCTCTCCGATTCAGATTTTCCAGCAAATTTAAATTGGCATAATTCGAAAATCTGACTCCTAACTGAGTTCATGTTTTCACGTTTGGTAAGATATATTCAATACAAATCCATATTCGACACGAGTTATTTGACAAAACTCAAGAAAATCCCTCCATGAAGCACTTTGTGGAGCCCTAATTTCCGCACTCGAACCTCTCTCCGAGACGGATTTTCGAGCAATGTTAAATTGGTATAATTCGAAAATCTGACTTCTAATTAAGTTATTTGACAAACCTCAAGAAAATCCCTCCATGAAGCACTTTGTGGAGCCCTAACATCCGCACTCGGACCTCTCTAAGAGACGGATTTTCGAGCAAATTTAAATTGGCATAATTCGAAAATCTGACTTCTAATTGAGTTCATGTTTTCACATTTGATAAGAAATATTCATATGAATCCATATTCGACACGAGTTATTTGACGAAACTCAAGAAAAGCCCTCCATGAAGCACTTTGTGGAGCAATAACGTCCGCACTCGGACCTCTTTCCGAGACGGATTTTCGAGCAATTTTAAATTGGTATAATTCGAAAATCTCACTTCTAATTGAGCCCATGTTTTCACGTTTGGTAAGAAATATTCATTACAAATCCATATTCGACACGAGTTATTTGACAAAACTCAAGAAAATCCCTCCATGAAGCACTTTGTGGAGCCCTAACTTCCGCACTCGGACCTCTCTCCGAGACGGATTTTCGAGCAAATTTAAATTGGCATAATTCGAAAATCTGACTTCTAATTGAGTTCATGTTTTCACATTTGGTAAGAAATACTCATTACAAATCCATATTCGACACGAGTTATGTGACAAAACTCAAGAAAGTCCCTCCATGAAGTACTTTTTGGAGTCCTACGTCCGCACTCGGACCTCTTTCCGAGACGGATTCTCGAGCAATTTTAAATTGGCATAATTCGAAAATCTGACTTCTAATTGAGTTCATGTTTTCAGATTTGATAAGAAATATTCATTAAAAATCCATATTCGACGCGAGTTATTTGACAAACCTCAAGAAAATCCCTCCATGAAGCACTTTGTGGAGCAATAACGTCCGCACTCGCACCTCTTTCCGAGACGGATTTTCGAGCAATGTTAAATTGGTATAATTCGAAAATCTGACTTCTAATTAAGTTATTTGACAAACCTCAAGAAAATCCCTCCATGAAGCACTTTGTGGAGCCCTAACATCCGCACCCGGAACTCTCTAAGAGACGGATTTTCGAGCAAATTTAAATTGGCATAATTCGAAAATCTGACTTCTAATTGAGTTCATGTTTTCACATTTGGTAAGAAATATTCATATGAATCCATATTGGACACGAGTTATTTGACGAAACTCAAGAAAATCCCTCCATGAAGCACTTTGTGGAGCAATAACGTCCGCACTCGGACCTCTTTCCGAGACGGATTTTCGAGCAATTTTAAATTGGTATAATTCGAAAATCTGACTTCTAATTGAGTCCATGTTTTCACATTTGATAAGAAATATTCATTACGAATCCATATTCGACAAGAGTTATTTGACAAAACTCAAGAAAATCCCTCCATGAAGCACTTTGTGGAGCCCTAACGTCCGCACTCGGACCTCTCTCCGATTCAGATTTTCCAGCAAATTTAAATTGGCATAATTCGAAAATCTGACTTCTAATTGAGTTCATGTTTTCACATTTGGTAAGAAATACTCATTACAAATCCATATTCGACACGAGTTATGTGACAAAACTCAAGAAAGTCCCTCCATGAAGTACTTTTTGGAGTCCTACGTCCGCACTCGGACCTCTTTCCGAGACGGATTCTCGAGCAATTTTAAATTGGCATAATTCGAAAATCTGACTTCTAATTGAGTTCATGTTTTCAGATTTGATAAGAAATATTCATTAAAAATCCATATTCGACGCGAGTTATTTGACAAACCTCAAGAAAATCCCTCCATGAAGCACTTTGTGGAGCAATAACGTCCGCACTCGCACCTCTTTCCGAGACGGATTTTCGAGCAATGTTAAATTGGTATAATTCGAAAATCTGACTTCTAATTAAGTTATTTGACAAACCTCAAGAAAATCCCTCCATGAAGCACTTTGTGGAGCCCTAACATCCGCACTCGGAACTCTCTAAGAGACGGATTTTCGAGCAAATTTAAATTGGCATAATTCGAAAATCTGACTTCTAATTGAGTTCATGTTTTCACATTTGGTAAGAAATATTCATATGAATCCATATTGGACACGAGTTATTTGACGAAACTCAAGAAAATCCCTCCATGAAGCACTTTGTGGAGCAATAACGTCCGCACTCGGACCTCTTTCCGAGACGGATTTTCGAGCAATTTTAAATTGGTATAATTCGAAAATCTGACTTCTAATTGAGCCCATGTTTTCACGTTTGGTAAGAAATATTCATTACAAATCCATATTCGACACGAGTTATTTGACAAAACTCAAGAAAATCCCTCCATGAAGCACTTTGTGGAGCCCTAACTTCCGCACTCGGAACTCTCTCCGAGACGGATTTTCGAGCAATTTTAAATTGGTATAATTCGAAAATCTGACTTCTAATTGAGCCCATGTTTTCACATTTGATAAGAAATATTCATTACGAATCCATATTCGACAAGAGTTATTTGACAAAACTCAAGAAAATCCTTCCATGAAGCACTTTGTGGAGCCCTAACGTCCGCACTCGGACCTCTCTCCGATTCGGATTTTCCAGCAAATTTAAATTGGCATAATTCCAAAATCTGACTCCTAATGGAGTTCATGTTTTCACGTTTGGTAAGAAATATTCATTATCAATCCATATTCGACACGAATTATTTGACAAAACTCAAGAAAATCCCTCCATCAAGCACTTTGTGAGCCCTAACTTCCGCACTCGAACCTCTCTCCGAGACGGATTTTCGAGCAATTTTAAATTGGCATAATTCGAAAATCTGACTTCTATTTGAGTTCATGTTTTCACATTTGATAAGAAATATTCATTACGAATCCATATTCGACACGAGTTATTTGACAAAACTCAAGAAAACCCCTCCATGAAGCATTTTGTGGAGCCCTAACTTCCGCACTCGGATCTCTTTCCGAGACGGATTGGACATTGACTTTAATACTGAACTAGAGAAATTCTTGGCTGACACACCAAATAAAAGAAGACTTCTCTGGCTCACTGTTCGATTTGACTGAATTTGACAATTATGTAAACGAAACAAATTTAAACCAGACAGACAAAGAACTTTTGCATATTTTAGAAAATAATGACATATCACTTACCGAAGAAGACACGACAGATTTAATGTTTGATTTGTCACAACTGGACACCATGTGTGAATCAAACATTGAAAAGGACTTACACACAGACGAACTAATTAATAATATAGTGACTATCAATTATACAACCCAACCAACAAACAATCAGACCAAAGTGATATGTCAAAAACAAATTTCTTGTTAAATGATAATTATGACATAATTACTCAACCTGACCAACCGACAGACGAACTTATTAACAATATAGTAACAAATTATCACTTATACAACTACTAACAAACAACCCGACCATACTAATAAGACAAAAATGAATTTAATATTAGATGACAATTACGACATAATTACTCAACCTGACCAAACAGTCGACCCGCAAACGAGCAGTGTAATGCCAGACAAAAATAAAATTATTACCGACCAACCCACACCAAAAAAAGACGAGACGAACTATGAGTCTGATGAAGATATTCCTTGCGGGCAGAAATCACCCTCTGGCACAAATTTTTATTTAAGAAAACCATGTTCCCCTTTTAGTCCTAAGTTATCTCCTCTCATTTTGGAAGACGATAATGATCAAAATGTACCTTGCCCCTCTGCCATTATTGAATCCTTTAGTGATTCAGAAGGGGAGGAGGCAAGTAATTTTAAACCAAATTTTTCTTTTCTGATAGAAAAAAAATTTAAAGTAAATAAAAATAATAGGAAGAAATTGGCATCTCTAAAGTCTTTAAGTTTTTCATTGCAAAGTTTATTAGATAGTTCCAAAATGAAAAAGGAAGATGTAGGAAAGTGGGAATGTGCCTCTAAAAGGTTTAAAAAAGCGGTGGATGATTGTATGGAAAACCAAATACGTACATAATGTATTTGGATGCCACCAACTTGTATGGTTATGCAACGTCACAACACCTTCCAACTGGAAATTTTGTCTGGCTGACAAATGAAGAAATTGAAAGCTTCAATGTTATGAGAATTTCTAATAATTCTATGATTGGTTATGTTTTAGAAGTAGATTTAGAATATCCTTCAGATTTACGTGATTATCATAATGAACTACCTTTTTGTCCAGAAAATTTTAAACCTTCAAATTCAAAATCCTCAAAACTAATTCCTAATTTGAATAATAAAACAAAATATATCATACACTATCAATTATTAAAACAATGTATTGAACATGGACTTAAACTAACTAAAATTCATAGAATTTTAAAATTTTCTTTATCATCATGGTTAAAAAAATATATTGATTTGAATACAAAGTTAAGAAATGAATCTCTAAATGAATTTGATCGTAGCACTTACAAATTAGCAAATAATAGTATTTATGGTAAAACTATGGAAAATGTTGATAATAGAATTGATGTAAGGCTTGTTACAGAATGGGAAAAAAATGTGAGAAAGGACGGTGCTGAAAATCTCATTGCAAAACCAAATTTTAAAGATTATACTATTTTTTCTGAAAATTTGGTCGCTATTCAAATGCAAAAAATACTTGTGACTTATAATAAACCTATATACGTTGGCTTTTCAATTTTAGACATCTCAAAAACTGTCATGTATGATTTTTTTTACAATTTTTTCAAGCCTCTCTATGCTGATGATGTTTTACTTTTGTACACGGACACCGATTCATTCATTTTGGAAATCACCACAGATAATGTATATAATGATATGAAAAAAAATATTCACAAGTTTGATACTTCAAATTATTCAAAAAATAATATTCATAATATGCCCGTAACAGAATCAGTGGTTGGAAAATTTAAGGATGAATATGCTGGTGAAATTATTACCTCTTTCTATGGTACAGGAGCAAAAGCTTATTGTGTACAAACAGAAACTGGTTTATCAAAAAAAGCAAAAGGAGTGAAAAAAAGTGCCATTAAAAACCAATTAGACTTTATTCACTATAAAGATGTTGTAGAAAAAGAATCAAAACGTTTCTGTTCTATGTATGTGTTTCGATCGCGTTTACACACCATTTACACTGAAAAAGTAAACAAATTAGCTTTAACTTCTGAAGATGACAAACGATTTAAAATTGCCAATAATTATACTACTCTTGCTTGGGGTCACCAGGATATTCCATTTTACCAATGGAGTAATGATCATGACGATTTAAACATTTTTCTTTAAACCGGTTTTTCATTCTGAGATGTTTAAAAGTCAGGATCGCAGCAACATGATTCAGTTCTTAGCAAACGGTTCTCCCATTATTAACGCTTTACAAAATTTCCAAAATGTGTTTAGAAACTTTTGATGCACCCAAAACTTATGAAGAACGATTGTCAAGTTTTAACAAATGGAATGGTAAAGTGAAACCGCAAGTATTGGCGGCAGCAGGTTTCTACTATACGTCAGTTGCTGATGCTTGCAGATGTTCCTATTGTGGTATTGAAATATACAAATGGTTGCAGGACGATTGTCCCATTGAAGAACATTATAAATATACTGAGAACTATACTAAGAACTGTGATTTCAATAAGTGTTTGTTTTTGACTAAAAATAACATTGACTTGAAGCTGACTAAAAAAGAAATAATTGATCTAGTTAATGGTTTAAGGAATATAAATACATATAGTTTAAAATTTGTATGTGCCACTTTATTATTAAGTTTTGTATTTAATTTTCTTATATTTATATTTTTGTAATATTTAATTAATCATTACTTGCCAGAATATTTTATATTATTTCTTATATTGTAATTATTATTAAGTGAGATTTATCTATTGTACTTCTCTATGGTACATTTATATAGTAGAGATTTTGTGTTTGATTAAAATCCATATTAAAGAATATAATTTGTTATTTCTAATATATATTCGACATTAAATGGTATTTAAACATATTAAATGCTGTTTTCCTTTTAGTTAAGATCTTGAAATTCAACAATACAGTTGTTTCTAATTTCAAACTATAATGTTACCAATCTCACAATTTATATTATTGCACATAATTATTCAAAATTCTTTATTTGTTTATTATCCTCCACAAGTTACACAAAGTGAAGTGTGTTTTAGCAATGAAACAAACATTACTTTAGACAAAAATTGTCATTTTATGAGAGTGGCACTAATTAACAATAATACTATTGTGTTTAAACATCAAATGTATGAAAATGAGAATAGTAGCAATTTTTTCAAAATCTTATATCATTATCCTAATAAGACTATTTTTGATACCAATTGGTTTAGGATAACTGACTTCAACTCACACATAAAAAATTATTCTTATTTAGAAATTGGTAATAAAACGAATTTTCAAGAAAATGAATTTAATTCATGTTATTTTTCTTGGATTGTTAACATAATATTAAGTTTGACTATATTTTTAACTTCAATTATTTTAACATTCATCTATTACCAATTTAAAGCCCTAAATTCCTAATCCGACAAAACAAAAGAAAAAAGCACCGGTTTTGACACCATCAATTCCTTCATTTTTTGAAGCCAGCCAACTACCGTCAATATTAGAAACAGACGTAATTGCTGAAACTAGTGACCCATCTAGTTCAACGTTAGATCTAAACTTGTCTGACATTTTGGAACAAACTAAGAAAACGATTCAAAATTATGTTTCCACACCTTCATATGCAGATTATTTGCAAGATTTTCATGAATTACCTAGAACATATATTGATGAAGGAGTACGAGATACAGAACATAAATTTGATCACAACTATGGAATAGTTCATGATCTTCAAACAGAGAAATTTTTTTTGGGTACAACGCAGAAACTTGTTGACATAATAGGCAAAGATATTAAAGTTGAAGGAAAAACATATAATGGAACAGTAGGTTTATATGAATTACTTTTCAAAAAGCATCCTGTCACCTATAAGAAAGAAGACTTAGATAATTATATGGACATTTTGGCGAGAACTAATGCATATCGAAGAAACCATGATCCCAATGAGCAAGTTCAGGGAAACTCATCTAGCAAATATATACAAATTATAGGACCATATTTGCATAAACAGGGAATCACTAAAACAAGAATTACAGCGATGCAAAAATTGGCTGAAGCCTTTGGCAAGCCCAAAGCTCCATATAGAGCAACAAGAGCAACAGCTTCTGGGACAGGGTTAACTTTAAAAAGAAACAAATTGAACACTGATTATGTACACTGGGATAATGTCAATGAATTAGTAGACAGACTGCGGTTGCTAGTAGCTTCTACCGTTGCAGGAAATAATGCTCATTTGTAATGTTTTCTTTTTCACTAAGAAAACCTACTGGCTTCCCTTTCAAACTTTCATAAATAACTGTAAAATAACATTTTATTTCCAAAGAAATATGACTACCTTGGCCGCCATGTTTGTTCACCTTGATTATCGTTTCTTTGCGATCCATTCTACTTCGAGTTCTAGGGTTAGAAATCCGTTGAAAGGTGACTTCTTTAGGACATTGACATATGTCAATGGGTTGAATAATTATTTTGCTATCTGTGCAGCATTGCCAAATTTCACCAATATTTTTACTTAAATTCCCTTATGTTCTTCATGTGCTCTTCTAATACTTTCCCTAAATTTATCTGTTATTTAACAACCATGGCAAGATTTTCATATTTCGCGGTTCATTTTCTCCTTCTTTTTATTTCCCCTTTTTGACACTATAATTTCCGTTTTTTTTTGACCAATTCAGAGCCCAGGTGGTAAAGGTAAAACGTTTGATAGTCCCTTTTCCATCTTGACCACTGTCCAGGGCACATCGGACGTCAGCCTGTCCCTAAACGGCTACAGCCTAGCCATGTGGCTATTATAGTAAAGTTCTCTTATTTTGGGGTCCAATATTTAGTCCAATGAGTAGTCCAATGTTTGAGTGATAAAGCTCAATACTTCCTTTTTTTGATCTTGCACGTGCAACGTTTCATCCAGCACGTGTGCCGATAATGGAGCCGTTAGTGACGGTGATGGCTCCTAGGTTTTCAACCGTCTGGGTTTTGGAGCCCCTTTGCCGATAATGGAGCCGTTAGTGACGGTGATGACTCCTAGGTTTTAAACCGTCCAGCCTTACCACACATGATGCACTGATCCTCTACCTCAACTACTAAGAAAGCCCTACAAACTGGCAATGTATTTCAACCGGTAGGAGTAGATTTAAATACCAAGTGTACCTGCACTAACCTTAGGTAAGAACTAACACCATAATAAATAAATGTGCCTAATTCTAATAATTCCTGTTGGTTTTACTTTGGTTTGATCACCTAAACAATATGAACATCAATAATCGCTATGATAATTTTCTCAATTTTAATATTATAGCTACAACCTGTAAGTTAAATTGAGTGGCGCCCTGTGACGCTTTTATTTTATAATATTAATTTACTATCAAGGGTTATTGGGAATGTTAAGCACTGATTAGTTCTTGTTTGTTAATTGGAATCTCTGGAACTTACTAGAAGAAAATCGTTACTTAATACCTTACTTCAGAAAGAGCGAAAGGAGGTGAATAGTAAGTAATCGAGCAGGAGCACTAGCGGGCCGCCAGCAACAGTGAAGATGGGGTAGGTTCAATACGATATTAGTTGTATTATTTTATATCCCGATAGGCGCCACGTGATTTCCGGAAGACGCCAGGTCCTGAGAAGGATGTTATGCCATACAGGAATATACCAATCACGAAATATATCCCTCTTTCACTACCACTTTCCTAACTACTCTGATTTAAATTTACTTTTAATAAAAAAAAATGAAAATAAGAAACTATAAATCTCAATTATCTGCACCAGTCAAAATCCGCATGAAATTAAAGCAAAATTGTTTGAGGACAAATAACACTGTTTCTATTGATAGATTGGTTAACAAATTAAGGAAAACCAATTCAAATAAAATTTGAAATGCTATAAAGCAATTAAACACAAAATTTAAGGTAATTGCAATATTCTGGAATATATGGTGAAGGAACTTTATGTATTAATGAATATGAATTATTACTAATCAATACGGCTCTCAATAATCAACTAATTAGGGACGGAGCTCAGGGTTTATGGCCATAAACTTACACAGGGTAGCTTCCGTAGCTTACCAACTAATGACTAACGCTGTAATGTTAGAGTGATTATTGAATACCTGATCAAATCTAACTTTAAATACCTGAAAATTGAAATTTACTTAATAACGATAAATACTAAAGTGAGGAATCACGAGCCCTCAATATCTGTCCTCAAAATTACACAACACAATACGGTACAAGACATAAAGGGTGCGGTACATAAAAGATTCGTAACTGTACAGACGTAGTGCTGTCCAATACCTAGCAAAAATTAATTCTTTATAAATAAATTAAAGTGTGTGAAGCACAAACAAATTGAAGATCTGAGAGAACTTACTACTCAGTAAATTGTCATAAAAATTGATCAAAAAAAAAATTAACAAGAATCGCTTACTTGGGGCCTCAATACTATCAAAAAAAACTACTTTAAATTGTTATGGTGACGGCAAGAAGTAAAGTTAATAATTAAAATTGATAAGATAGAAAAAGTTACGTTAGTCGGTTCAACGCTCAGCCACTATCGTCGCCCATTTACAACATAACAAATTGGAAAGCTCTCACTCTAAACTATCCCCTTATCGCGGATCAGGGTGGTCCTGAAGAGCAGCTATCCGAAGGTCTCTGATGAGGAGCAGGCCTCCAGGAACGGCGTGGATGTTCCAAGAATGCGCCGACAAGGCACGTGGACGGCGGAAGAACGTCAAACGTAGAAGCCCGTTAATAAAAAAAACGTGGACGTAGCAGAAGCCCGTCAAAAAAACCCCTATAGAAACACGTGAATTAGCACGGAAAACTACAGAATATTCCATTAAATGGAGCTACACATACCTGCAAGGTTGACAAACGGGGCAAGGTGATGACGTTGGCGGCGTGGCTTGCTTTTTATCCCTCCAAGAGGTAAAGGTAGAGCGGCGAAAATCGACAATAATCCTCTCCACGAGGATCCGGAAAAACTTCAAAAAGCAACTACCATTTGGAATATGCCCTGGTCTTGATCCTCCAAAGAGTATTGAGATGAAAATCACTCAAAGTAGACCACGAGGACATTTGCAAATCACGGCCAGCACGACGGGATTCTGGCTCACGCACCAGAAGTCAGAATCAAAAAGTCAAAAGTCAATGTCCTGCCCTTTTATACCCACGAGTGACCTTCATAACCCTTCCGCAATGATGCCCAAAATGCCACAAACAAATATGCACGTGCTCGGCCCACGATGACGTCACGAAGAGTAGCCGAAAACAAACAGCTGAAAATAGTAAAAAAAGGAGACAAAAGAAATGCGGAACAGCAAAACAGGAAGAAGTATCCCATTAGTAATGGCCAATTAGTCCAACCTCAAGGAAAGTAACATCAATCTCCACGAAATCAAAACTGACAATAAGTACCTTTTAGTACTCTGGTGACGTCAGAATACGGCATGGGAGAATTGGACGATGACAGACGGCGCCATCCATCGAAGGGAACGCTGTCGGGAGCTTCGCCGATATCGCTCGGAATATGAGTCTCTCTCGCTCTAGCTCGCTAAGATGTGGGAAGATGGTCTATGTCCGGGGCGCTCGGATGTAATTACCGAACTTCGCAATTGTCACTAATGAGTGATGGCTAAGTGACAGTGACACTATTTGGCAATTTTGCACGATTTTATTACTTAACCCCACTTCCAAACATCGTAACATAAACATAAGCAAACGAACCCCCAATCCAGATTTACAGAAAACCTACAATAACGATGGAAACACACACTCCTGGCCGATTGGCAATGGCAATTTCACCACAATCCTCAGATCCTCCAAGCCCAGGAAAACAATAAAAATAGAGGTATGTACCATCATGAAGGGGTCCCCAAACGGGAAAACTCAGCTTGAAATTCCAGCTAACAGGCGACACCTTCCACTTATAAAACAATGTGAGCTAATGCCGGGCTGTCCACACTCTTCTCAACCCAGAAAGGTAAACTCAGGCATCATGAAACAGAACTTAATAGAAGGCAATACATTCTCAGTCAAAAAGGGCAGATAACCAAGGTGATATTGGAAATTACTGAACTAGGTACACAATAAAACTCTGACCCAATGGGCGAAAACCATAATTACCCCAAATAAGGTAAGTGCATAAATTTCACAATGTTACAGCCCATTTAACGGGTCTAGCTTATATAGCTATACTAGGCTTCAACTCCTTTTTATGTAATTTTGAACCACGACCTAGCTCTCCACCTACCCAAAGCTGCCGTTCGCATAGTATGTGGCTTTGCTAACTTATACCTTTTTTAAAATACGTCACACATTCTAATGAAATTATATCTATTGTAGAGGAATTAAAAGAGGCTAAAGTTATACTATAAATAGAAAAGTCTAAAAGCATTTGTTGTTTATTAAAAAATGACTGTGGATAAATTCGGACGTCATATTTCAAAGCGGGCACAGCCAAATATAACATATTTAGAAAAGTCAATTATCGCAGATGTTGAAGCTCAAATTCTAGAAAATTTTCAAAACTTAAGTAATAATAATAACATAACTAAAAGACTTAATGAAAACAGAGCAGAAATTGGTAATGTTGCAAAAAAATTAAAGCTTCTAGAAGATGACGCCTCAAAACAAAAATTTGAAAATAAAATAGAATCGATTGAATTGGAAATTAAAGCAATAAGTAGTCATCAAAATGAGGTGGATGCTATACAAAATAATTTAGAAACAGAAATAGGTGAACTTAAAAAAGCAAATACTGATGTTACTAAAATCAATGAAAACAATCTAGCTATTGAAAATGTTGCGAAAAAAGTAAAGCTCTTAGAAGATAGCAACTCGAAAAAAGAAGAATTTCAACAGAAATTACTCGTGATTGAAGATGACATAAAAACTATATCAAACTACCAAAGTGAATTGAATGTTTCAAAAAATAATTTAGAAATGGAAGTAAATAAATTAAAACAAATAAAGAGTGACATATCTAAAATTAAAAGTGCTCTACAGAGCGATGTTAAAACGAAATTTGAGACATTTGCTGCTGACGTGTACAAAAGAGTCAAGGAAGAAGTAAAGCATTTTGGCCACACTCATAGCGAAATTGACAAAAACATAAAAGACATTGAAAGAAACTTAACACTACATTTAATGATTCATAAAAATGATATTGAGAAATTTAATCAGTTGAAAGTAAGAGTTGAAGGTGATTTAATGAAAATGAATGAACTAACTGGTGAGCTGAAGGACAAATTTGAAAATATTTCAGCAGATATTCTAGATTTAAAAACCTGAAATTAATATAAAAACAATTAATGGAGATACAGAAATCATATCCAAAGTGCATCAAATCGATATTGATATTCAATCATTAAAATCTTCTATAGTAGAAGAAGATAAAAAATTAAAGGAGTTATTGAAAGCAGTTAGTAGTATTGACAAATTTAGTGAAGATATTAAATCATTAATAAAACATGTTAGAGAAGAAGATGAGAAATTACGTGACTTATTGAACACTAATTTTAAAGATATTACAATAGACGAACTTTGGAAAAAAATTAATTTAATTAAGGAGGAAGAACAAAAATTAAAAGAAAGTAAAGAAAAAATAAACACTTATAAAGTCAAAAGTAATGAGCTTAAGGAAGTACGTTTACAAATAGCAAATATTGAAAAACTAATGGAACTAGTAATAAAAAAACATGAAATGTTGTTGAAAGGTATTAGAATAAAATTCTCGCAATGCTTAAAAGCAGAAACATTAGATTCTTTGAATTATTTATATAAAGAGTTTGTAAAACTAAATAAGTCTTTAACTAAAGAAACAAACTTTGAAGACGAAGAGTGGATTGAATTTTATACAAATTATTTGAAAACGTTTTTAAAAAATTTTGAAGAATTATTATACAACAAATAATGACAAACATTAAAGAACAAATAGTAAATGAAATACATAGACTGGCAAGAAGAAACTATTCTCGAACGAGGGTCATTGTAAGGGGGTTGAATGATCTCTTTCAAGCGGATTTAGTTGAAATGCAGCCTTATGCGAAATTTAACAAAGGGAATAAGTATATTCTAGTTGTTATTAATGTTTTTTCTAAATATGTTTGGGTTGAACCTGTGAAATCAAAAAATGCTAAAGATGTTAGTAGGGCAATGGAGAAAATAATAATTAGTGCAAAAACCCCACCGAAAAATTTGCAAACGGACAGAGGTACTGAATTTTACAATAAACATTTTATGGAGCTGATGGAAAAATATAAAATAAATCATTACAACACATTTTCAAATTTAAAAGCAAGTGTTGTAGAACGTGTAAATAGGACGATAAAAAATAGTATGTGGAAAAGATTTAGTAATCAAGGTACTTACAAATGGCTTGAAATATTACAACAAATTGTGGATAAATATAATAAAACAAAACATAGTACTACTGGCTACAAACCTTCAGATGTTAATAAAAAAAATGAAAAAATAATTTTAAAGAATGTATACACTAACAAGAAAACTTTAGATCCAAAACGGGCTAAATTTAAGTTGAATGATTTTGTAAGAATTTCGAAACATCGAGAAGTTTTTGCCAAGGGATATACTCCAAACTGGTCGACTGAAGTTTTTCAAATAAGGAACGTGAAACTGACAAATCCAAGAACATACCTTTTAAGAGATCAGCGAAATGAGGATATTGAAGGTGCTTTCTATGAAGAAGAGTTACAACATGTTAAATATCCAGATGCCTATTTGGTTGAGAAAGTGTTAAGACGTAAAGGAAATAAGGTGTATGTAAAGTGGTTGGGGTTCGATAAATCACATAATTCATGGATTAATAAAACTAATGTTTTGTAATATATTTTAATAAAATGCAAGTCATTAAGAATAATAGTTTTATTATATTAATTCTTATTACAAAGGGTTAGATATATTTTATTTCTATGCTCTTCACTTAGTATAGGATTAATTATGTAACTACAGCTAGCAATTCTTTTTTCGAATCGCAGTCTATCACAATATAATTGATGATATTCACTTTTTCGAGCTTGTCTATATGCAAATTCCCACGTTCTTAGCACATGTAGTTTATTACTACTTTCACTAATAGTCACATATTTCTTTATACTATTTCCTTTTTGTTCCATGCTTCTGCAGTCGGCTTTCCAACTCGTCTGGATATAATATTAGATACTCCAACATGGTGCTGACATTCTCACTATTTGGATTTTCACTTGGATTTAAAACATTATAAACATTGGTGAGCAAGTCGCCAATTTGATTTGCAGTTGATGTTTTGTACACATTAAAGTAATTTTCAAAGTTTTGTTCTTTTATAATAGAAATTCTATATGCTATCAAATCTTTCAGTTTCCACAAACTATCAATGGATTCCTGGCCAAGATAGATATAATTAGAGTCTGCCTTGTTAATCTTTAGAACTGGAAAGTCATTAATTTTCTCAAATCTTAAAGTAATGTTTTCACATTGAATGGTAGATGTATCAACACCAGGATAGTAGAAATAATTTGCAATTACACCTTCATACTTGCAAAAGGTGATCCACTCATCTTCACTCAGAGTCATGTAGAATCCATTTCTGCCTCCAATTACTATTTTGGGTGAAAAGTCGTTTACACTAATTCCAATTAAAACAAATTTTGTGAAAGAACTGTTAAGATAAAAAAACTTTGTATTTACAATCTTTAAAACATTCTTATTTGCTCCACTCATACTATTTTTCTTACTATTTGACAAGTAATCATTACTTTGACTAGCAAATTTAGAGAACGACATTTTTGTAAATAAACCATTTTCAAGTAAAAACTATCTCTTGTTCGTACCACAACTTGCATTTCAATATTTATATGAGTAAATGATGATGGTGGGGGTAATGGTGGTGGGGCAATGGTTGTGTATCGGACGGAGGAGGAGTTTGCTCTCATAGGTTTTCGGAAGAGGAGTTTGCTCTCTCATAGGTTTTCGGAGGAGGAGTTTGCTCTTTCATAGGTTTTCGGAGGAGGAGTGAGATTGGGAGGAGGAGGGTCTCCCACAAACTCTCTACTACGAATCCATATTCGACACGAGTTATTTGACAAAACTCAAGAAAATCCTTCCATGAAGCACTTTGTTGAGCAAGAACGTCCGCCCTCGGACCTCTTTCCTCTTCCTTTTTTTTTCACGATCCCTGGATGTAACGATAACAAAGTGTTCTTGCAAATCCAGACACCATCACATGTGAACTTATAAATGGTGGCCTCAATATCGACTTCTGGGTCATAACAATGCAGGAACTAGAAGAAAATACAAACAGAACTGTAAAACAATAAATCTCAATTGAACACGTAGAAATTTACTTCTTTTCACTGCTGGAGACGATGAAGACTAAATGGCATCCCTGGATGTACCCTACAACTGTGTTCTTGCAAATCCAGACACCATCACATGTGAACTTGTAAATGGTGGCCTCAATATCGACTTCTGGGCCAAAAACAATGCAGGAACTAGAGGAAAATACAAACAAAACTGTAAACAATAAATCTCGGTTGAACCAGATACAAATTTACTTCTTTTCACTGCTGGAGACGATGAAGGCTAATTGGAATCCCTGGATGTAACTACAACAAAGTGTTCTTGCAAATCGAGACACCATCACATGTGAACTTATAAATAGTGGCCTCAATATCAACTTCTGGGCCAAAAACAACGCAGGAACCAGAGAAAAATACAAACAGAACTGTAAAACAATAAATCTCAATTGAACAGGTACAAATTTACTTCTTTTCACTGCTGGAGACGATGAAGGCTAAATGGCATCCCTGGATGTAACGATAACAAAGTGTTCTTGCAAATCCAGACACCATCACATGCTATCCCATGTGAACTTGTAAATGGTGGCCTCAATATCGACTTCTGGGCCAAAAACAATGCAGGAACTAGAGGAAAATACAACCAGAACTGTAAAACAATAAATCTCGATTGAACAGGTACAAATTTACTTCTTTTCACTGCTGGAGGCGATGAACGTTGAATGGCATCCCTGGATGTAACGATAACAAAGTGTTCTTGCAAATCCAGACACCATCACATGTGAACTTGTAAATGTTGGCCTCAATATCGACTTCTGGGCCGAAAACAATGTAGAAACTAGAGAAAAATATAAACAGAACTGTAAAACAATAAATCTCAATTGAACAGGTACAAATTTACTTCTTTTCACTGCTGGAGACGATGAAGGTTAGATGGCATCCCTGGATGTAACTACAACTGTGTTCTTGTAAATGGTTGCCTCAATATCAACTTCTGTGTCTCATTTAAAAAAATACAACTTTAATCAATTTTATACTTTAGGGACCACCTGTATACAATGAGAATAATTTTAAAATGTACTTCCAATAGGCCTCCATCCATTCCATATACAAAACTTTTTTAAAATCTAAAAGTTTAGCCATAATCTTCCGTGTCGAGTAACGTGAATCACCCTGTATATGACATATCTCTATATATGGACAAATCTTTATCATTGTGTTTTTATGGGAAGAGTTGAATAATGAGAAAAAAATGACTATTGATAAATTAACTTTTCACATTTTCACCCTGAATACTACCAACATGTGCGCTAAAGACAGAACTTCTGGAATGCCACTTTTATTGAGTCATAAATATTTCAAAAAGACGAGGCAAATATTGTTATAGAACGCTATCACTTACAAATGACGCAATATGGGGTGAGCTTTCTCTTTGAAAAAATAGAACCGGAACTAACACTTTTAACTCTGCCCATCATAAATAAAATCTGCTGGCAAAAATTAGTTCCCAAGTCATAAATAAATTTGCCAAAATAAAAAATTTACCAGTAAATATATGTTATACTGTTTATTTTATGCTACACTAATAAAACAAGTTTTCTTTCATGCAATTTATGAGCGTTTGCATTTATTTCCGGCACTTCCGGCAGTACCTCCGTGGCATTGCGTACCAGATATGCAATCGGAACGACCTCTCCCTCCTTGCGCCGCCGTTCACACCATGCCCTCCATCGACTTTGGCTAACATGACTGACGGCTAGTTGATATCTGTAGGTTCGGGTACGTTCTAGAAGGCCAATTCTTAAAAACTTTGCATTCTCCGGAAGGGCCTGAATTAACAAATTCTTATGACGGCCCATGTTTCCTATTGTAGGAGTCTCAGTTCCAGATCCTGTGTATGTGAACTGCCACCAGCTAGATGATCCTGAGCTGTACACCTACGCTTCTAGGAAACTTAGCGCAACGGGGGTGTTTTCACACATTACGCGTTCGCATTCAGCTACATTTGCTCTCTGGATAGATATGTGTTTACCCGTTTCGTCGCTTTTTTGAAAAACCCATTGTCAGTTTTTATTTTCTCTAAAACAGGGTGATTAAAAAACAGTGTGGTTCAGTTGAGACAAAAATCTTAGAAATTAAGAGTAGAATTTATGAAGTTACCCACCCTGTATTAATGCGAGCAATTGAACACACCAAAAATCTTCTTTCGGAGTAGCAAGATTGTTAACAAAGTTTATACGTTTTTATACGTATTATACACATATTCATATTAGAAAATATACTACGAGCGTCAATCTTTTGTTATAGATCGAAAGTGCGGCGTCGAGTGGGCTTTGGAAGCCAAGATACGATCGAAGAGTTGTTAATGCGCATTTCTATTGCCCACCACGTGGCCGCAAGAGGCGGATCCGAAATCAGCCTGTTGTCGGGGCAACGATGTATAACTTTTTCAATTTGGCGGCGTTGATCATAGAGTCGTTGATTTTTCAAAATTAAGGAGCGGAGCCGAAATCAGCCTGTTGCCGGGGCAACGATGTATGACGTTTTCAATTTGGCGGCGTTGATTTTTCAAAATTAAGGGGCGGAGCTTGGAAGTCGGCGCACACAACGTATTTGTTAGCATTCGATCGTAAATCTCCGAGCTGCAATTTCCGATGTTACGTTCAAATTATATCTTCTTTTATTATATGATTATACATGTCATTTTATGACATGTATAATAAAGCCATTTATACATTATAATTCCTAAGCCTGTATGAGTAGTAAATAAATATTTTATGTTTATGCAACGCAAGGGTGTTCCATGACAAACAGGTGTCGATCGTGAGAAAAGTAAAAAAACTCTGGTTAAGCTAAATCAAAATATTTTAATTAAAAGTGTACACTTATATTATTAAAATATTTATGGCAGTTCACGCAGGGATGTCATGAAAATAAACAACTTTCTTATTATTCTTTTTAATGACAGCACTTGAATTCTACTCTTAATTTATAAGATTCTTTTTAACTGAACTACACTGGTCAACTGTTTTAGAGAAAATAAAAACTGAAAATTCACAGATATATTCGAACCTATTATTGAATAGTATAAATTTGATTTTTTTTAAGGAATTTTAAAATATAAAAAAAATATTACTTACCATTTATATATAAATGCACATTATTATGATTGCTAAGGAAAACATTTTTTCACATCCACAGTCTCAGTTACTTTGAGCCCACTTCGGCTTATAAAAATGCTTGCCTCTGCCGGCAATAAATTAAGTCATATCTGGACCAAAATATTTTTTTTATTTGCTTAATGCGCAATTTTTATGATAAACAGTCGGGTTGGGATTTGTTAAATGGCTAAGAACTAAGAAGCAAAATATTTTGTATATTATGCATGTCTAGAGTAAAGTGATATCGCATGCTTTGTTAGGGATGCACATAAGATGTTTCAAACTTTCTGTTGTCGGAATTGGAATGCGGCGGCACTGGAACTTCAGGGTCACCGATATCGGGGAACCACGGCGGACGAGGCCATAAGATGTGACGTGGGAAAAAGACGGTCGCATGGGTGGAGAGCGAAAGGACAGAACGTTTTTGCTTGTCGTGTTGGTGGCTGGTAGCGGAATTACGAGAATACATAGATGTAAGAAAATAAAAACCACACCCGTTGCTTAAAAACTCCGACTTGTATTTCTTCCAAAATAATATAAAAACAATAACGCCGCGTGATTCTCGTTCCAAGCCAGGAACCTTTCTGCGATTCTTCGAAAGTCCCCTTTTCTTTGTTTTTAAAACCCAGTCGTTGTTGTTAACACCCTTTGACAGCCAGACGCATAAGTGTCACATTAGTCATCTGGAATTACGGCGTTGACGCCGTCTATTATTAGCTTCGTCGATGGGTCGATATCGGGTTCCTGATGGCCATCATATGCAGGCCCAAGTCGATATTCTCACACGGCCAACCTGACATTAATTCGCTCTCGAATTACTTATTAACCTGCAACAAGGAAAGCAGCGACAGCCTCGAGAAAATTCTATCGCACAGTAAAATAAAGTGGTGTGTGCATTGCGAACAACACACAACCACAAGATAATCGTGGACGCCGAAGCACCTATATCAGGCAGCACTCACATAATCACAACAACATAGGTCATCGAAGCATTCAACTTTTATTATTCAAGAATTGATAATTTATTAGCGCAGAGTTCAAAGTATATCAACATAGAACACTAGAAATATCATCGTAGAGTTTAAAATATTTCAACGTAGTATTGAAAGCATATCATCTCAGACCTCAAATTATATCATCGCAGAATTCAAGTTATATCATCGACTTTATAAAAAACACATCGTAGGATTCAAGTTATATCATTACACAATTCAAAATATGCCATCGTAGGATTCAAAATATCTGATAGTAGAGTACAGAACATGTCATCGTGGAACTCAAAATATCACATAGTAGAATACAGAATATATCATCGTGGAACTCAAAATATCTCATCGTAGAATTCAAATCATATCATTGTAGGTTCAAAAGTATATCATTGTAGAATTCAAAACAAATTTACCTCATTTAGTTCGCCAGGGGCGGACCTATTTTAACAGAGTTATGCGCATTTTTTTTAATTCTGTGTGATAATGGCTCAACAATATTTTTTTTTTCAAGCGGACTAAAAGTACATCATTTGTTTTCTACATACGTACACCTAAAGTGGGCTTTCAAATCCTGAGACGAAAAAAGTAGCAAAAAAGTCCTAGGCAGTAAAAGTAAAGTCAAAAGTCACCGCTAGTGTCATGGTGGCGCATATATAAACGATTTTCATTCACCAAAATTATTTTAATAATAGATGACACCAGATAAACCGATCTGAGTGTATTGCCATCTTTACATTCTTGTTGAAAAAACAAAGGACAGAAATACTCTCAGAGCACTCAAGAGCACCATCCGAAACCGTTATTAGTCGAAATCGCATAGGTTCTCGAATTCTGAATTCGTCTGTTAAATGTCATGCGCGTCATCATATTTATCTGTCAATGTGACATTTATTAATTTAGTATTGAAAAAATGCTACAAATTCTTAGTTTACCATAATCATTGGTTATTATTTAATACATTAAAACCATTGAACATTGAAAACTAGCATTCTAACATATTCTATGTATTTTACAAATAATATACACCACTAATTGGGTAAGTACCTAGACCCGCTTAAAGAGGATGAGAGAAAATTGCAAAACTGAACCACTTTTAAATAGATTTCTTGCATGCTTGAAAAAAAAATAGTATATGTTACTCGGAGTAAAAGGTCTTTTTGTGCTTCGCCCAGTTGCAGGCCTCAGCTTCGCTTCGGCCGTCAATCTCTGGGCTCAGCACGAAAAGACCCACTTTTACTCCTAGTGACATAATCTACTATAGTAGAAAGAGCGAACCTGCTAAAAAAAAGGTCCACTTGATCGAAGATGATAGGGTGGATCGTTCTCGACCAAAAACTGGAGTTAAGTTTTGGTCCTCAACAAACCTTATAAAAAAATAATTTTATTTTAAATAAGAGTACAAAAGTGCTTGGTACTTTAAGAATAATTGAAACTTAGTAATTACAAAACGAAACGAACAGTGTAACGTCTTAAGTAAAACTAGTCTAGTCCTTAGTTCTAATAGAAGGTATATAGGGCAATTTCTAATCTAATCTTAATGTGTTTCACATTGAGAAGTTACTTTCGAAAGTCTTGATAACATTATAATTGATGTACTTTCACGTACATAACTCCTCCCTTCCTAAGTGGGAAAACAAGGGAACCTTTGTTTTCTGAGTTGTCTGGTCGATCTCATCTTCACTGGAACCATTTGGAGGGTTTCTTCTTATCTTCCAGCGGTAGATACCAATTGCAATAATAGCCACAATTATAGTTATTATTATAGCTGTGTTTGTCCAAGGATGGTTGGAACTGGAACTGGTATTTACTTGGTCTAGCTGTAGCTCGTTGGTCATGGCACTGAGATGGTGCAATTGCTCAACGTCGATTCTTCGCAAGTATATGGCTGCTTTCTTGCTTTGGGTTTCGGGTATATCCTGGATTGGTAGTTCAGGTAGCTGGAAAACGTATTCTTCGTGGGACGTTTCAGCGGCCTGAAAGCTTTTTCCTTCCAAAAAGACTTGGCACTTATCCAGTGTAATTACAGAAGGGTTCGTTATTTTGTAGACTCCATTTTTACTACATGCTGTTTCGATATTTATGGTTTTGGCTGGTATTACTAATAGTTGCTTGGAATTGATTTGCCAGACGCTGGTTTCTGAGAAATGGATTCTTGTTGCTGGGCACTTATTATCTCCGCTTCTTATTATGTCTGCTAGGCAGCTTTGGCTCTTGTGTATATTCGACTGGGTACAAAAGTACTGGTTTTCAACTTCCGGGCATTTGTCCATGGTTGTCCAGGAACTATTTGTATTGAGCAACAGGTAAGGTTGTTCAGGGACGATAGTTGTATTAAGGATAGGTATAGGATACACGTGAAATAGTTTGAAATGTTCGTTGATTATAGGAACGTGGATTTTAAACAAAACGACTTCGTCTTTAATGGTCACTTGAGCAGAGAACAAGTTATAGTAACTTATTACTTCTTTTAACTTTGGGATTGCTTTAGAATCATATACTTCGTTTAATTTATTAAGAATTTTCTCGATATACTTTGGTTCGATTATTGAACTATGGAGAATATTTAGTCTTGCAAAGGAAATTGCAATTTCAATGTTATTTACCATGTGTTCGATAGCTTCGACTTGAATTAGAATATTGTCCATTGTACTAGATACGGAAAATGCCTTTTCGAAGTCGACGAGCTCATCGATTTCCTTTAGAAGGCCTTTAGTTTGGATAGATAAGGTTACTTGGTTTTCAAACAACTTCTGAAATGTATTAGCATAAACGTCATTAAGTTGTTTAATGACAGTTCTTTGTTCATGTAGTTCATTATGCAAGATTTTCTCATTGTTTTCTAGAGACGCAATGTAAGAATTAAAGTTGTTTTCATCGTCTGAATATAAAGTGCCAAATAACCATTTTTGAGCTTTTCCTATGATGTTTATTAATCCTCTTTTTGGTCTTTGATTTTTTGAAAATATTTTTAATTTACTTTCTACGATATCAATTAAGGACTTAATATAATTAATTTTATCTCTTAAAATTATTATTAGGTGGTTAACTTTCGTTTCATTGTTGATCTTGGAATCAAGATTTGTTAATTGTATTTTGAGTTCCTTTAGGGGAGTTTCTAAGTTGGTTAGGTTGATTTGGTAGGCAAACGTTTGTTTGGTGGTAATGATGGATGCTGTACCAAGATGGACTGGTAGGATAGGGTTTTTTATCTCGGTTATCTCGAGTGATTTAATGAGTGTTCCCAATCCTAATATTAGGAGTGTGACTCGCATTTTCACCTGAAAAAATACGTTGAGGTTTTATTATGTTTTTGTGATAGGTTTTGTGCTTAGTTTCTATTTTGTTGTCTTGATTTTCACTGGAGATTCCAGTATCTCGTACCGGTTGGTAGTTTTCTTATCAGAAAGGTTCCGATTTTTCAATTTATATATAGGTTTATCTGGGTCAATGGTTACATCTTTTGTCCGTTTTTCATTAACTTTCTCTAGGGACTTTTGTTGTTTTGCAGAAAGTTTATTATGGATTATGTTATTAATTGTCTTTAAGTTCTCGGCGTGGTCTCTCACGTATTGGGATATTCGAGTTTCTTCGTCAAGTTCGAATGGGTTTTTATAATTTAACTTTCCTCTAGTGATTTGAAATGGTGTAAATTCCGTAGAGCTGTGGATCGAGTTGTTATATGACAATAGTGCGTAACTCATTAGTGTCTCGATAGTCTCTCCTGGTTTTGTATTTTTTAATGTCAAAATGGTTTCTGCCAAGGTGGAATGAAACCGTTCTACTGGGCTATTGCTATTTGGGTTATAAAGTGTGGTATAGTGAATTTCTATTTCGTGAAGTTTGCAAAGGTTTTGCACTAATCCGTTCTTAAATTCATGTCCACTGTCTGTAGTAATTCTTCTCGGGAGTCCGAAGTGGTTGAAGAATTGTAGCAGCTTATTTGCAACTTCTACTGCGGTTACTGCTTTTATCGGATAGGCTTGTCCAAATTTTGAAAAACTATCTATGATGGTCAAAAAATATTGATTGTTTGATTTGTAGGTGTCGACGTACAGGTGGTCAAAGCATTCAAATCCGATTGGAGTAGGTTTGAATATTAACTTCGTAGGGTGCCATTCATTCTTTGTGTTTTGACATATATCACATGTATTTACATAATTTCTCACATCTGTGTCCAGGTTAGGCCAATAAAATGATCTTTTTATAGCTTGTATATTCTCTTTTATTCCACGATGGGTTGTTTTTGTTTCATGGTAGAGGACCAACTTTTCTTTTTGTTCTTCTTCGCGGGTAACGTCTTGCAAAAATATATTTGATATGTACAAGTTAAATGCTTTGTTTTTGAAATATTGTTGGATGACTCTTACAAAAGGAATTTCAAGATCTTTATTTTTAAAATGCAAGCAATATGTTTGACTTGGTGTCATATATTCTTTAATGAAGTTTGTTATGTGAGTTTCTAATTGTGCGTCAGGTAGTACAACATGTATACGTTTTTTGTCAAATACATTTGCTCTTATTACTCTGGTTTGTGATTGTTTAGCAGAGTTTGAAACTATTATTTGGTTCTTGTAAGAATTTACGCTCTGTTCAGTGTATGGGGCTCCTATGATAGGCTCTTCATGGCTTGTGTGTACGGTGTTGTTATCACTATTGTTTTCTTCTTTGTTTTGACCGTTTTCTGGTAATACAACTTCATGTTTTGGGGTTTGTTTCGTACATGGTGGTTTAATCTGTATATCTTGGTGTATTATTATTTTTGGTTTTGTTTCTACTGGTTTCTTATGAATAAATTCTAGCATGTCATCTAGTTTTTCGTTACTCCAAACAGGGATGTCGTCAACTGGGTCTCCTAAATTTGCAATCAATGACATACAATCTATGTCGTTTTCTACTTCTACTGGGTTTATCTCGACTCTCGATTGGGCATCGGCATTAGTATTCATTTTGCCTTTTTTATATATGATTTCGTAATCATATTCTGCCAATTTTAAGCGCCATCGTACCAACTTAGAGTTAGGATCTTTAAGAGAAAATAACCATTGCAATGGCTTGTGGTCGCTTATAATTTTAAATTTGGTTCCGAAGAGGTAAGGTCTAAAATATTTAACTGCCCATACGATTGCTAAAAGTTCTTTTTCAATTGTGCTATAGTTTACCTCCGCTGGAATAAGAGTCCTTGAAGCATAGGCTACAGGCAAATCTGAACCTATCGGCCCTTGAGATAATATTGCTCCTATAGCAAAGTTAGAGGCGTCCGTTGTTAGATTAAATGGTTTGGAAAAGTCGGGGTATTGAAGTATTGGGTCATTCATCAGAATTTTCCGACAGGTGTTGAAGCTGTGTAGGAATTCTGGAGTATGCTCAACTTTCTTATCTTTTTTTAGGCATTCTGTCATTGGTATGGTGAGCTTTACAAAATTTTTTATAAACTTTCGATAGTATTCGACGAGTCCTAGGAATGATTTTATTTTCTTTGCTGTCCGGGGAATGGGAAATTTGTCAATTGCTTTTAATTTTTTTTGGGTTCGGTTGACACTGTAAATGCTGTTTTGGGTATAGAGTCGGGGTCCATTTCAATTTGATGGAATCCAGAGGCTAAATCTAGGGTTGTGAAATATTGGCAACGGCCTAATTTGTCCAATATGTCTGTGATGTTGGGCAATGGAAATCTGTCATCAATCGTTTTTTCATTAACTTTTCTATAGTCAACTACAATTCGCCATTTTTGTTTCCCACTGGCATCTTGTTTCTTTGGGACTATCCATATCGGGGAACTCCATGGGGATTCTGAGGGTCTTAATATTCCGTCCTCAAGCATTTTTCCGATTTGTGTTTGGACTTCCATTTTATGCACATAAGGGTATCTGTAAGATTTTGTGTGCACGGGTATTTCGTCTGTGGTTTTTATATGGTGTTTAACTTGGTTCGTGAAGGTAAGTTTTTGATTAGGCTGATGGAGAATTTCCTTATGTTTTGCTAGTAATGTTTTTATAGCTTTTTTCTCCTCTGTGTTCATGTGGTCTGTTCTTATTAAAGAAAAGTCGAACTCAGTTTTCTCGTTAGAAGTCTGGTAGTAAGACTGCTCTATGTTGAAGCATTCATATTGATTCTGCACAAAGGGTTCAGAATGCGAATTTAGAAAATCATCGTCGATACAAATTAATTGTGAATCTGGGGAATTATTTCTGAACTCGATTATTGCTGTACCGTTTTTGATCTTCAATAAACTACTAGGGATTGTTATTTGTCCATTAGTTAGTTCGGGGATTACAATTTCGGTGCCAGGTAAATTAGTTTTAATGCGTTTTAGAATGGCTGTTCTTCCAGGTTTTCCGATATTTTGAATGTGAAAGTTTTGTCAATAATGAAGTGGAATTTTAATGAGGTCATTAAACAATAATTTGCGGTATGTGTCAATGTTTAATTGAAAGTTACGCAAATCTCGGATTCCAATTATTCCATCGAAGTAGTCATGGAAGTTATAAAGGACGAATTCTATGTTTCCAGTTAATGGTTTGAGATCTTTGAACATTGGAATTTTTGCTTTTGAATTTGCATGGCTTTCATCATTACAGGTTATTATTGGTGTATTTGCGTAAAAGATATGTTGCGGAAAGTATTTCTCGGCAATATGGGGTCGGAGTAATAAGGGGTAACATCCTGTGTCTATTAATAATTTTATAGGCGGGTTTTTTATTTGAATAAATGGTAATGCGTTAGGGGTTAAATTATTGATGTTTACTGTATGTGATTTTGATCTTGAGCGAGGTGAAAATTTGCTGGTATTGGTTCAGCATTATCGTCATCGAAAGAGGGACATTCCTCTTTGAAGTCGTCATTTTCGGACGTGCCTTCATAGATTTCTTGTGGGTAATAATTTGAGTAATTGTCGATATCATACTCGACAGGTTCCTCGGTTTCTACATTTGTCAACTCTTGGGATATAAAATTTGCTGGGCCTGTACTTCTAAAAAATGGGTTGTTCTGCGGAATGTTTGTTCTTCGAGGAGGTAATGTCGAATTGACTGACATTGGTTCTGGTTTTGAAGCGGGCTTATTAGAGTTTTTGGGTGAAAAGATGTTACGGGGTTTACCGAATACGTCAGCATTCGTTGGATATTTGCGTTGAATATTGATGGGTGTTGGGAATGGTGTATCATGACGATAATTATCACTTGGAAATCTTGACGGTGGAGTATTAGGGTTCAGTCCTTGAGCTTCTGAATAATTAGGAGTGAATCGATTTACGGGTGCTTGGGGGTAACAAGTTGGTCAGCAAAACTCTTGAGTTGGTTTGTTTATGGTGTGCTTTTTACTTGAGACGCGACTTTTTTTTTTGACAACGCGCGCGGGGCGCTCATGGTTTAGGAAATCCGAACGCTGTGGGCAGAGTGCTTTTGAGGTTTTGTGGGTTAAGACCACGCGCGCGGAGCGCCCATAGTTTAGGAAATCCGAACGCTGTGGGCAGAGTGCTTTTAAAGTAATACCTAAAAGTAAAACTGAAATGTCGAAACGTTTGAAATACTTTACTTCCTATTCGCAATCATAACAGCTTTTGAAAAATGGTAAAAAACGTGCTAAAATTCATAAAAAGATATAAAATGGTACCACGAGTACCCATATCAAGGTTCTCATTTATGACATATTGTTTGTGATTATAAAAAAAACGAATCTATAATTGATCGTTCGTAAAAATGTAATATTTGCCAATTTTTGGCTCACCCTATAATATCTAAATCAGAAATCAATGCAGTGTTTAAAATAAGGTAATAAAATTTAGCATTAGCACTTAGCATTATTTTGGACACCGTATACTATTTAAAACAGAAATCAACGCTCTATTTATCATAAAACTACTCGAATTAACGCAATAAATTAATTGATATCGATCTACATGCAAAAAACCTAAAATTCCAGGTTACAACATTTTTTTGGGACACTTTATACTATCTAAAACGTAAACATATGAACCTATTTGCCACAAAACTACTGGAACCAACGAATAAAATCGATTACTATTGATTTATGTGGGAAAAGTAGTTATTTCTTTGTTAAGCATATGGAGCTCTCAAACCAACCCGAAAACCGAATTTTCGGGATCAAAATCGTGCATTTCAGCCTTCAACAGTTTATATCGCGTTTTAATTAAGATTTATCCGAAAAGCTATATGAGGAGCCAAAAAAAGTGCAATAATTTTAGTGTTTTTTAACAATTTGTGGATAAAATGGCGAAGGAAATTTTCTGCAGTAAATATTACTAATATCTGACAACAACAGACTCCTTGAATAATTAAAATTGCTTTCATTACTAAGTTTTAATAACTCTTTCATCGCCTATATCTAACATTTTATTCTGGCTTGTCTACGTACTAAATAATCCACCCTTTCTATGTAAAATACACACTGCTTATGGACCTTTTCTGCATTATTAGCATATATTAGCTTCCTGCATCATTTTTTGAGCCACCCTATACTATCTAAAACAGAAATCAACGTCCTATTCATTATAAAACGAGTCGAAGTAACAAATAAAATCGATTACTATAGATTTAAATGACACATAGAAAATTCTATGTTAAACATATGGGGCTCTCAAACCGGCCCAAAAAACTAAATTTTGAGATAAAAATCGTGCATTGCTGCCTTTTAACAGCTAATATCTCGTTTCGATGAAGATTTATCAAAAAATGTATAAGAACAGCTAAGGAAGTAGAAAAATAGAGCTACACGTAGAGCCCATTTTCGAAACTCTAACTAGAACAGTAACCGAGCACGGGTGGCCCAAAAATAAGGTACAATTTTTGCATTTTTTTTTTTATTTTCTCAAAAACCGTGAAAGCTAGCTTCTTTCTGATACATGCATCTGATAGCCCTTGGTGACCTCTTCATACATCATACTAACCGGCATATCCAAAAACCTTACCGTTTCGAAGATAAACAGAAAAATGTAAAAATTTCAAAATTTTCAAAGGGTAGGTCGTGAAAATTTTCAGCCAAAATCGATTGTCATAGATTTTGTCAAAAATAGTCTCATATGAAAGAGGGGACAAAAATATGTAAAAAAATTGCTATTCTGGAATTTTCAGTAATTTCCTTCCCCTTCAAAATGGCGCCAAAAACGTAATTTTTCCACTTTTTATCGACATTTTAATACTTATATCTATATAATTCGAAAACTAACATGGTATAACGATGCTATTGACACCCATGAATAGAGCATTCTCGACCACAAAATACCTGCTTAATTTGTCGTTCAAGGTTTTTAATTTAGTTGACGTAATGTTCGATCAAATAAAAATATTAGGTAATTTTTACAAAATTTTAATAGTTTTTCACTTCCCATGAGACTGTTATTAAACTTAGCAAAATAGTAATTAACGTTTTGAGCAGTGTTTGAGCCGACTCACACTTGATTGAGTCACCGTTGTTCTATTGCCGTAAATGGCTTTGCTATAAAATGGCAAATGTCACTCTACCCCTATAAATGAGAAATTTAATCAGTCAAATCTCGGAACCTATAAACGATAAAATCGAATAGTTAGTACCAGTCGAATGGGCTTCTATAAAGCTATTTTGTCAGTCATATACGAAAAACTGATTGTTTGGGCGTGGCACATTTATGAAGCAATATTTGTAATAATACCCTGATGATGGCGTATAGTAGGCGTAAAGTCGAAACGTCGGATATATTTGGTTTCAGCGCCCTTTAGCAACAGTGAGTAAGTTGGAGCAAAAAAGTGTCATTTTAATAAAAAAAAGTTTTCAAAATAGAACCTTGGGTACCCGCGGCAAGTTTCTGGACATTAGAGACCTCTAGCCCGTCCCATAAGGTAGCCACATTCCAAATTTCAGCTTCCTACCTCAAACCGTTTCAGAGATATCGGCTTTAAACCAAACGTTTTCAGGCGGCCATCTTGGATTTTTAAAAATGTCATTTTTAGCGAATTTTACATAAGGGAAACCTACTATTCGATTTTCAAGTCGATATCACCATCGGTTCATAAAACAGCTATAACCTAGGTACAGTCAGCTACATATAGTAGAATTCATTAAGGAAACTAATCCAAATCGTGATCACTTCGCCGCTGTTGCCAGCTTGTGCATGAAACCAAGTAGAACTATATTGAAATTCCCCAAATATGGCTATCTCAAATTGAATTTCGTTATTTTTATCTGCGAGGCATTAACCACGACCCGCAACCTTTATTTACAGTCGATCTACTATTTGTATTCGTATGTTAAGTTTTAAATTTATCATTTCTAATCTTTAAGATTGCTTTTCTAGGATTTTTGCAGGCTTTAGAACATTGTAATTGACCGTCCGTGAAGTGCCCATTTTGCAAAGGAGTTTTCTTAGTTACAGGGTCTTAAGTCAAAGGTTTGTGCTTTAGGAGATGGTTTCATAGAATTTTGCCACTTTCAGCCAAGTACAGTCTTTGAGAAAGTGAATTTTGCTGTTATTTACGTTTATTTAGGAAAAATATGTTTAAATAGACAAATTTTTTAAAACATAGGTGTAACATAGATAAAACACAATGGACATTCTGTTCATAAATGCTATATTAGGGTAAGGGGGGTTAGGATACTGACAAACTTACTTTCTGGACAGAAGTCTAAATGAACATCAATAAAACACTGGAACCTGGCCCGTTTCATACTATTTATACTGTTTTCGGCTAATATTATTATGCTCTAGGTTCCGATGGATGCTTAGAGTCTTGAAGCAAATTTACATATTGACAAAAATTGTAAAAATATTAGTGGCTATCAAAGCAGCTAACAGGTTCTGTTCGTATCAGCCATATAAGTAGCTACAGGATTTTCCAAATGCTCCTGAAAAGTATACTTTTGCCACATATACAAAGATGAAGTTTTAGTACATACAGTAAAGGAGGTTTAAAAAATCTCATTGTTACTTGCTTTGTATGTTTGTCAACAGTCTCTCTGTGCAGCGAGTCGAATTTAACATTTAACAAAGTTGATATCAACCTAGTTTGCTACTATTCAACTTTAAACTGTGGGTAAAAATAGTAGGTTATTACTGACTAAAATACCTACCTAATAATAAAGGTGAATTAGGAATCAGGACCACATAATATATCCATATGGAAGTCTGTGATCGAGACAAGTTTTTGTTCGTGATTCTTCAAAATAACCCAAATAGTTTAACATATTCTAATCAAGGTACCTAGCTTATATCTAAAGTTTAAAGCAGAATTGTAACAAACTGATGGCATCATACAGGCTTTCTAAATTATAATTGCTTCATAGAGAAACTTTAAGACTGTAAAAATTGATTAAAATTGTGAGCAGCATAATAAAAAATTGTCAATGCTCTGATTGCCTATTTCTTACAAATATCAAATGATCATCAAGAAATAGATTCTGTAAACCTACTTCGAGACCTACTTTAATATCTAAAATCTTCCTGCTCTTAGGTTTCCCTAAGAAGAGGAAGTAGTAAAAAGTAGACCTTGAACACTTGAAAAACCATGTATATTAGCTGTTGGACAATTTTAATAATTTTAATGCAATGCATGCAAGGATAAGTTTGGTTGGTTTTCTAATGGGATTCACTTGAACTCCAATTTATATTGGATTTGATTGTGACCCAGTGGCCATTTACTATGACCTATAACCCAAATATCTTACCCAACAGTGTGTCATCTTTACAGTCCGAGAAATATTGTCACATATGCTTAATGAGTATCGAGAGATGTGAGCCAAAAAAATAGAGTAATCAAGCTCAACAAGGCTGACAAAAACTCTGTTTTGTTTGCATTTAAAAGATGTTTTTAGTTTTTTTTTATTCTATGTTGGAATCAAATACATATTATTATCGCAATTTCTGTTCTACAGCCTTGAAATTGTTCCTAGGAAGTTTTTTTGGTAGGACCATGATATGGTTAGGTTATGAAAAATTTATCTAAAATTCCTGTCCTAAACTATATAGCTGTTAGGGTAGCAGTTAAGCAGTACCTACTTCTTAACAAGATACCTACCAAAAATGGTCACTTTTTTTATGATAGCTCGAATATTTTTACAAATTCTGAACTGTCTTCATCAAAGGATATAAAGCACACAACAAACTTTTATCTGTAACCATTTTCGAGATATTTGGAAAAAAAATAACTAATAAAAACCAATAGAACACATAATATTCGGTCACAAAATGAATATGTTTACCAAACATTAGTAAAATAGTTTGTTACGAAACATTTAAAATTACTTTGAAAATGGATAAGAGATATGAGATTTGCAGCATGCCTAGCTTTTTGATACAAGATTTCAAAGCATCAGAATTCACAAAATTACTCAAATGTGTCAGCTGTAGAGAGAAAGCTATTATTAATTTGTACAACATTGTTAAGACAACTATGGATGGCTACATCTATCACGTGACTTATTGGCATAGGTTTTTAGTTAAAAGCTTTTTGTATTAAACCCCTTTAGGAGCAATTTCTAGTCGGTAAATCAAAAATTGTCAGATTATTTCCAATTTTACTGCACAAAAAAAAACAATTTACACCATATAGTGCAAATAAGCCAGTTTATAAGGCTTGCTCGATCAATCGTCCTATTTTTTTGCTCCTCCCAACGCCATACGCCCTTTTTACTATTAATTCGACTTGGAAAACTTATAAAAAATCTTGATACAGTTTAAACGTCTTGACGCACATTTCCGCTTAGGATTTTAAATTTCATTCTTTATTAGAACTTTTTCTAATTCCTGACATTCAATAACAACATAAACAGTTTTGTTTTTCAATAGTCCAATATTATTAGTGGAAGAAAACAAGTTTAAAATCTTAAAAAGTACACTGATATTATAGACTATATTATTATTATATTAATGCTACTTTTAAAGTCAATCTCTAATCAGTATAACAGATTCTGGAACAATTTAACTTTGTTTTTCTTTACATGTCTCATGTCCATATAGGAGAGGGTGGTAGTCGGGATTTTAGCAGTAAATATGTAGTTTCTTTGAATCCTAGCAGCCTCAATAATTATTATTATAGTATTTGTTCTTGTGTAGTATCCTGTAATTATTCATAGAAACTTTGAATACTTCCCTAGAACAAACTAATAATTTGTTATTTGATAAAAAAAACACACTCTCTTTCTCCAGAAATAATTTCAGGTTTACTTTTTAAATGTAGGAAAATATTTTGTATATTTTGGAAAAATAAAAATAACAACAAATTATTGCTTTTAATTTTACAACCGTCACAAAAGACTGCAAAGTTAGAAAGTGAGATTTTCCTCACACTTAAAATAACTTTTTAGTTTTGACTAAGCCACATGAAAATTTCATAGAACAGATTCCAAAATCATCTTATATATGCGCAGAGGCCAGTTCAGGAATTACACACTTGCACCAGCTGTGGAACTAATTTAATTTCTGAACGGTAGTTGGTGCGCATCTCTCAACACTGCTGTGTGATTCTTGAATTTACCTATGAACAGATTTAGGGAAAATCATAAAGTTAATTCCTAAAGCCTTACGTGCTTACTTGGTAATTCCAATAATCATCAGAGTAAAATACATCCTTTATTAGGTCATACAAATGCAGTAGTCCAGAAGTCCACACAGTGTACAGTATAGGTAGCCACTCAGTTACTCAAAATAGCACGTCATAAAATATAAATCAAAATTACTGTTCTGCATATGACAAGCATAATAATTATAAATACTCACCGGGGCTTTGCCCCTTGACTATTGAATGGTGCTTGGGAATCTTGGTAAATTGCATCCGAGTTAGTGGTGTTATACCTAAAAAAAGAGTTAGCGTCCAAAACATACAATGCAAAGACTCATAAAGAGCAAAGAACCGGTTGAAGCAAAGGCTCACACAGAACAAATTTTTACACACAGCAAAGGGAGACATAAATAATAATATGTAAGTATATAAGTACAAAAATAAAATATATAACTCCTATCATTAACTTTTTTTACACCTATCCTTTTTTTTAGACTTTTAGGAACTATTTTCTTTCCGTTTTATGATCACGCATCATGTCTTCTTTTTGATGTCTCAGCGCTGCCTGAGAAGTCCTTCAAAAATAAAACAGAGTTTCAATTATTTCATAAAATAATAAAATTAATTACTTAAACTAATTTATAAGAATACAGATGATCCGCACAACGGGTTTCAGACAAAAATAAGACGCATCAATTAAGTTAAAATGGTCGATATTTCAATTATATATTTCGTTTTCCTGAGTGCAATATTAAGTCAACAAAACAAAAGTCTTCTCAATTTTTTTATTCTTCATAGATCGACCAACTTAAAAGTACAAATACGGGGCATAGCAAACACGGCAGGACGGTATAAAAGTGTAACACTTAATATGTGTTAAACTTTCACCTGGAGAAAGACCAAATCAATTGGAAATATCGACCAATTTAGGGCGACTTTTAGAAGTTAAAGTAAAACTTCAGATTGAAGATAAAACACCAGACTTGATGTACATTGCATTGTTTACCTGACAGATAAACAATGCAATGTAGGTTATATCTGGGGTTTTATCTTCAATCTGAAGTTTTACTTGAACTCGTAAAAGTCACCCTTAGCAGCATAGAGGTGTTTCATTTTTGTTTCGAACCCGCTATACCAGTCATCTGTATAACATCAGGAACGCTAACAGGCCATCATTAATCCTAAAAAAATATTAAAAAAGATGCATATTTTCTAATACCTCAACCCTGCAACATGCAAATGAACAATATAACAATAACAATTTCAACTACTGAACCAATATCCAATACAATACAACAATATTTAACCTCAAACATCTTCATTTTCCTTATCACTAAACAAGCTTTCTAAGTCTGAATCCGAACTACACCCTGCTTCTATTACAACTGGGTTAATGTCCGAAGCATCCATAAATTGTTCCCTATCCCACCACCTCTGTATTTCTTCCTCTGTATGGCGAATTGAATTTTTCCAAACCTCTGGTGTTGCTGCGGTCAAGGCCTCTTTCCACATAGCCAAACACACTTCTGTGGTTCTGCCATCTCTCCCAATATGCCGATTGTAGTAACCTTTGGCAACTCCCCAAATCAACTCAATGGGATTGAATATGCAATGGTATGGCGGAAGTCGTAAAACTTGGTGTCCATACTGCAACGCCATTTGATCAGCGACATAGATCTTTGGGGGTTTGTGCCTATTAAAATAAAAAAAAAATGGAAACGTAATTCAATGATATTATTCTGGCAAAATGTACTGCATACTTTGTTACAATGTCAAGAAGTTCACTTTTCAACAGCCTGTCATCACACGGTATGTTTTTTGATCGAAGCCACTCAAGAATGTCTGCCTTTGTTGATGAAGAAGTCGGCGTTTTCTCCAACAAGGTGCTGTGGTAAGGTGCATTATCCATCACAATCACTGAGGGTTCCTCCAAATTTTTCAGCAGTTGATTCTCAAACCAACACAAAAAATTATCCTTGTTCATTTCTCCATGATAATCTCCTTTCGTTTTGGATGAAAAAACTAACTCTGCGCCAGGAATAAATCCTTCTTTATTTCCAGCATGCACTACAATGTACCTATAAAAGATAAACTAAATAAAGTGCCTATAAACAAATTTTGAAAAAATGGGGTAGCTGAAGCTACAAACAGCCCCATATTCCCCTACTCGACTAAATGAGAGCAAACGAGTAACAATTACAATTAATACAAAACACTACACCTTACCTCTTCCCTTCCGTTTTCATTCTTTTAACACTTCGAATATCCGCATCTTGCCAAGAATGGCTTGATGTTCCATCTTGAAAAAGCCACGTCTCATCTAAAAATACAAACATATAGTTACCCCTTGCTTTGTAACTAGTATAGGATTTTAAAAATTGTATTCTTTTAGAAACAATGTCTGGCAGTTCCATTAAACCCCTGCGCGGATTGTCTTGAAGCCACTTAAAGCCAATCTGTTTCATCAGTCTTATAAGTGATGATTTCGATCCCGCAAAGAGCTGCATTGTTCTTAATCTCTGTAAAATGCTTTGGGCGGTGACAGATTCCCCTAAAATTCAATTAAAAAATATTCTTTTTTACGTTTTTGTAGGAACGACCTTATTGCAAGGATGATTGCATGCATTCAAAGCAACTGCGAGAAAACTCCAATGACTGCTTTTGTGTAGTCGGGTGTAGGGGTGTACAACCTATATTTTGAAAAAGGATTTAAGTAAAGGATAATTAGGGACAGTTGCTCAGAAACTTGATACTTGTGTAAACTTATGACTTGTTTTGTATGAAATAAACTGATGATGATGATAGGTACATGATTTGTATCCCAGTTGGCATCTAACAATAGGTTTGAGTAATTAGTAAAGATTTCAGGAAAATGCTAGTTAAATAATTTTTTTTAGAACATAATAAATCTAAAAAATATACCAGGTTGACCAGGTTTTTCATGATAAAATTTAAGGGGATGTTCTACTTCAATAACTAACACTATCTTGCTAAATAAACTGTAGACAAAAAACCCTTTTCTATGGTGTTGATGTTAATATTCATAAAGAAAAAAATTGTATTTTTTTTGCAAACCATTTCAGATATTTTGATGAAATATTGCAGGTGCCAATAGTAAAGGAAGACCTAAGTTTTGCAATACAAAAAGCTTTGTTTACCAGTGTCTAATTTTGTTAAAAGTTAAAATGGCTTTATTCTTCCAAATTGAACAAATAATTCAAAAATAATTTTTTTTTTTAGAAAAACCAGGAACATACAACTTTTTTGCTGAAAAATAGTCAGTGACAAGCAGCCTCGCGCGCCAGTAACAATAAACAAAGCTTTTGTATTGCAAACCTTATGTTTTCCTTTATTATTGACAAGTAATATTTCATTAAAATATCTCAAATGGTTTTCAAAAAATATAATTTTTTGGTTTTTGAGAATACTTAAACATCATAAATATCTCCATATAGAAGTTTTTATAGCATAACCAATAACATTAACACTGTTCAAAAATTTTACGGGGGTGAGCCAAAAAATAACTCTTGGAAAAACTTTATGAAAAGTTTTATAGATGCAAACTGCTGTAACTTTTTTGTTTTTAAATATATTGGAATGAAGCAAAAACCGTATTACACAGTTGACTTGCAAGTTTTTCCTATTGGAAGAAAAAACAAAACACCAATGATTTCGAGAAATCTTAACTTATATTTTTTTAATGGAATGTCTTGTATATTTTTGGATATGTGGGTTCTATTCAAAATTCCAAGTATATTTTATAAAGCATACCTCATACCTATCTTCAACTGTTTCTGAGAATATGGCGTCTGTTTAAGCCAGTCAAACATAAAATAATAAATACGAAGCAAAGTAAATGTTCCACTTGTCTTAAAATTTACTTTGCTTCTTATTTATTATTTTATGCTCAATTTTGTGTTTATATGACCAACTTATACAGACTCCATTTTCTCAGAAACATTTGAAGATAGGTATCTAGGTGCATTGTAAAATATTCTTGGAATTTTGAATAGAACCCAAATATCCAATAATATACAGTTGCATTAAAAAATATAAAACCAACTGCAGGTTAAGATCATTGGTATTTTGCTTTTTTCTTCTAATTAGGAAAAAAATTGCCAGTTAACTATGCAATATGATTTTCAGTTCATTTCAACATCTTTAAAAACACAAAGTTACAGCTAATATACTTATCAACTTTCCTAGCAACTTTCCCTACAGTCCAGTTCCAGTTATGCTTAAAAAAAACTATTCCTAATTATCCATTACTTAAATTCTTTTGGAAAAGACAGGTTTCACACACCTACACCTGACTACACAGAAGCAGTTATTGGAATTTTCTGGCAGTTGCTGCATTGCTGCACTATTGACAGAAAAATTAATTCTCTCCTCTTATAGGGAAAATTAGCATTGTGAGTTGTATAATCAGTTTAATCAAATCAAATAAAACTAAATTTGGCAAGACCCTTCCATTTGTACCAATTTCAGGTTTCTAATGCCCGTATTTATAGTCATGACTTGGCTCCGAGTAAGCCTCAAGTCTGACTTTGGACATATAGTCTCCATTTAAAATACATTGACTTACATCAAACATTTTTGATTAAGCACATGCTTGTGCTCAAGTTGCCACTATAAATATGGGCATTACAGGCCCAGAATCCTTCCAGGCAGATACCCTAGAGCACCTTAGAAATCAAAGGGGAATCCACTTTGCCGATGTTTGTACATGTATTGCCATAATATGGTATTTTTTAAGTCTTGTGATGGCATTGCAAGGTATTGTGAATATAGTGATATTGCAGGGTATTGTCATGAGTACATAAAGTTATTATCGATATTATGACAAGTACTGTAGAATATTATCATGAGTACGGAGAGGTATTTCCAAAATTGTGATGGTTATTGCTGTATTTCCAATGTAGATCATTGTAACGGTATTGTGTGGAATTGTGATGCAGTTTATACATGTCTTGTGCCCGGTGGATAACCCCTCATTAGAAACTCTAATAATCATATGCACCAGTAGCCCAATAGCATTTAATCAGGGTCAGGCTTTAATTGTGGTTAATTTAAAATTTAGGTAAGGTAAATCTCTCTCTCTCTCTCTCTCTCTCTCTCTCTCTCTCTCTCTCTCTCTCTCTCTCTCTCTCTCTCTCTCTCTCTCTCTCTCTCTCTCTCTCTCTCTCTCTCTCTCTCTCTCTCTCTCTCTCTCTCTCTCGCTATTAGGCATGATTAAAACATAACCCTGAGAAAATGCTACTAGTGCATGTGGGGGTTAGGTGTGAGGCCCTGCAAATTTCTAGCTCGCCCTCAGTGAGTAATCATCTCCTTAATTCCTTTGATACTTATGATACTTATGACTACGTATGATTTTTAATATTTTCAATTAGGCTTCACCAACTTTAAAAGTTTACTAGGAACATATAATCAATGATAAAGTCCCGGACATTAGGGCTAGTCACTATTTCTTTAAAAAGGAAATCTTTACTTCAATAAGCAACAATATAAATAAATATACATTTTAAATAAGTTATTGTCACATAATTTAGAATCTACAGTTACTTACGGTTCTTATAAATTTCATAAATTTGGTTACGAATGGCACAAATATCCCATTTCCCTGAATCGGTTACTGGTTTCTTCCGGACAAGAATCCTTTTAGGGCTTACAATTTTGCCATGAGCACTTTCTTGAGAAATTTTTGAAACCGTAGTTAAATGAAGACCCAAGGCATCCGCGACTCTTTTACGTACTGCTGCGAGTGGCAAAAGTGGTCCTCCGTTTTTTTTCTCCAATTCAAAATAGCTCAAGAGGGAAGCTACAAGTTTTTTGCAGTCTTTACTAAGACTTTTTGGCATCTTGTTTATGTTGAAGAAACACAATTAGTTCAATAAAAAACACAAATCTAGATCAAGTGCATAAGAAAATCTTGGAAAAAGTACATAAAAGCACAAAACCCGCCGATTTTCTAATTTCGAGCTTTCGAGGTAAAGGTTGACTTTCGTTGACAGTTGACGTTAGTTCCAGGCGTTTTAATAATAATTCTGCGTACTCCACGACCGCGCGGCACTTCACCAATTGCTTGCGTTTTCTATAATAAGATTTAAAATTAAATTGAGCAAAAACAAGAATTTTTTTATCACACCTGTAGGTAATATGAATAGTTTATTGGTCTGTTTTAATTAATTTACCAAGCACGCTTACCAATCTTCACAGATAAGCCGAAAAACGATTATTACGTTATTTACAATACACCGCAAATAAGGCAACATTGCTGAAGATCATGTCTATGATCGAAGACATGATCTTGAGTTTCAATTGACACATCGCTTGCTTAATGATTCTGCCTATATATAAGTTTATTATCGTACTAACGTACTTGTGTTTTGAAAACAAGGGTAAATGATATTGGAAAACGCTATTTGTTATAGGAAAGGTGGCAGATATTTACTAAAATAATGCTACATTGTAGTAACTAGATGTACTTTATTTATTTATTTATTTATTTTTTCATTTAAACAGCCGATATTGTATTAAATCCTAAAATTAGTACCTCTATCCTTAAAATATAGGGGTATAATCACGACAACATCTCATATAAAGCCTGATTTATGATGTTTTGCCTATAAGGGAATACGGGATAATACGTTTGCTTTACAGGCTTCACCCCTGGTTCTAACTCAATGACATGCTCTGCTCCAATACAACAACTTAACTCATCACTCATATTAGACAACCCCTTCTCAATCAAAAGCTCTAACTGGGACTGCTGCTCCTTATTATTTATATATTAGGCAACATATCATTTTCTGCGAAGTGCGGAACATCTTGTCGAAGATCCGGCACCAGCAGTATATCCCACCCCTTACGGCCAATTGCCCCTTTCAGATGCAATATTGATATATTGATAAACTGTCCTCAAATAAGGACGCTGGGCGGAAATGGGTTAAAATTATACATTTGCAGTTTAAACGACCATCGACCCAAACGTCCGGTAGGGTCTTTCAGATTTAACAACTACTTCAAACTAGCATGGTCTGTTATCACTGTAAAAGTCACACCTTCTATATATGGACGCAATTTCTCAATTGCCCATATCAAAGCCAAAATCTCACGTTCCGAGGTGGTGTAAACTCTTTCTTGCTTTGTTAAAGACCTACTCAAGTAGCAAATCACCTTTTCACTTTCGTTATGAGGCTGAATCAAAACGGCGCCAATTCCATAACCAGAAGCATCGTTTTGAACAATGAATTCCTTTGAGTAGTCCGGACAGCTCAAAATCGGGGCGGTCACCAATAATCCCTTAATTGTATTAAAATCAGTGTCACATTCCGATGTCCACACAAACTTTTTGGCCTTCTTAGTCAACGCGTTGATTGGAGATATGATACTGGAAAATTCTGGCACAAAACGACGGTACCATGAGAAACTTCCCACAACACGACGCACTTCAGTAACTGTCCTCGGTCTCGAACCTTATCCGGGTCCACATGAAGTGCACGCCTGTCCACCACATAACCCAAATACTTCATCTCTGGATGGCAGAACTGACACTTATCCTAGCTAACAGTAATACCAGCCGTTCTGAGACGCTCGAAAACCTGTTGTAAAACACTGAGGCACCACGACAATGTCGTCCAGGTAAACAAAAACTGCAGGAGCCAAACCCGCGAGGACACGATCTATAAGCCTTTGCCATGTTGCTGGTGCATTGTGTAAACTAAATGGAATTCTCCTAAATTGAAATAAAATTTGAATTTTGAGGATTATTCCACTGGCACTTGCCAATAGGCACTCTTTACATCCAGGCGTGACAAGTATTTCGCGTCTTTTAAGTTTGCCCAGAGTATCAGACACCAATGGCAGTGGGTAGCTATCACGTGCAGTCACTAAGTTAAGTTTGCGATAATCCACGCAAAACCGCATCTTATCTTTGTTCTTCATACGTACCATCACATATCTGACTACTGGAAGGTTCAATAACCCCAAGCTTCAACATTTCCTCAATTTCATCATCTATCAGTTTCTGTATCACCGGTGAAGCCCTATATGCTCTCTGACGAATTGGTTCGGCACTATTTTATGCGCAACAAGGTAGGTACATCCAATTCCTGGCCCCATCACTCTTTTATGTTTCAGGATGACACTGTCTAATTTCATCTTTTCAGCCTCCGATAACACAGTCTGAAGCTGAGCTGTAACTCCCTTTACACAGTCCAGGTTGGCAGCGAAACGCCACTCATTGTGTTGTAAGTCAGGAACAATACCCATGTCAACCCAAAAATCATACCCCAAAATCAACACATGTGCCAAAGCTGGCAAAACAACAACTTCAATAATCCTGACTCTATCTGCAACCTTCACTGGTAGTTCCATTGTCCCAATACTCTGCGCTTGCTGTCCATTGGCTACTGTACAGGGTATCCCATTTTCGGCACTTTTGCGGGGTATCTCCCTGATTTTTAAAGATAGAGGGTTGCGGTTTTCTCGACAGTGTGCTAATTTTTTGTGAAACTAAAGATGGCGCCAGCAGAATTTTTATAGCCCTTTTGGTTTTTGAGATACAGGGTGGAATTGAAAAGTATCGCTTTTGAGGCACCCCCCGCATCACAGTTATCTTTAAACTTATCCAAGAAGTTAAAACGCAATCTTAAATAATTTTTTCCGTAGAATCCAATGGCGTAGTCAGTTCTTTCCTAGCAACTTCAGTTTTTGAGTTACGAAGCAAATATATGTTTTTTTAAATGGAACACTCTGTATATTATTTTTCTAGTTTATTAGTCATAATGTGGGCTTTCCAAAAATATATAATTGTATGCAAATATTTTCAAAACAAAGCTCAGAATTTAAGATTTTCTTAAATTTTTATTTTTGTCCAATTCGTAAGTAGTAGGCTATGGCTAAAATATTATTAGGAACAAAATCGATGTAAGTAATAATTATTCTAATTTATAACATCTTCAAATTTAATACAAAAAATCTTTTTTAAATCTCAGTATCTCAGTTATTAGTTATTTATTACAGCATTCAACATAATTAAGTAAACAGTTTTTAAAGGTGGTTTTCAAAATGACGGCCATTTTCCTGTATGCAAAATTGGCACATTTTCGTTATTCTTCTAATCGCGTTAAAAAGAATCATAGGCCTTCTTTGCAAATTTTGGAAAGTTAAATTGATTGCCGCAAGAAGCTCCGCTCGAGACTGATACTGTGTTTTATAGACTTCATTTTGCATAAAACCCCATAAAAAAAAATCCAAAATTGAAAGATCGGGAGATCGAGGGGGCCATCTTACAGGTCCGTAGGTACCAATCCACCTTTGAGGAAAGTTATCGTCTAAAAATTCCCTTAAAAGGGCAGAGTTGTGGCTTGGGGCACCATCTTGTTGAAAAAAAACGGCATTATAAAGGGCCAAGGGGACATTTTCCATCAGTTCTGGAATAACTTCCTCAAGAATTTCTCGGTAACGATGCGCTGTCAGACCTCCTTCAATAATTCTGTAGACTATGCGTCTTCCAAAAATGAAACACGAGACTCCAACCCCAAAACGTCCTTGTTGTGCCCTCTCAAAAGTTAAATGGTGATTTTCTGTGGACCAATGTCTAGTATTATGGCTATTAAAAATTGCCGCACTTGAAAAATAACATTCATCGGACCAAATAACGAGTCTGCCAAAAGATTCATCAGTATGGATTTGTTGTAAATACCATTGGCAAAACAACATTCTGCGCTCGGCATCGCCAGGGTGTAAACGTTGAACTATGTGGAATTTATAGGGGTGATACCTATATTTTTTCAAAATTCTCTGAGCATCAGACTTGGATACACCAGTTGCTTCCTCTATATGCTTGCAAGAAGATGAAGGCTTTGCTTCTACATAACCCAATACGTTTATCTCTTTTCTCTCTCTATCTTGTTTGGAGTATGAATTAGGCCTGGGCTGGACAAATGATCCGTGCTCTACTAGATTTGATTTAATTCGGGCAAATATGTCTGGGAAAGGTTGCCTTCTCTCTGGATATCTAATAATAGCAAAAACGACCCCTAAGATGGTATCCTAACCATAGCGTGCAAAATACTTTACCTTTGGAAATATACTTCCGAAGCTTCTTGGGGATTTTCATTAGATTGTATAAAACAAACCAACATATCATACTTCTCATAATTTTCGTAAACCGCCATTATTGTAACAAAATTAATTTAATTAGCAGCTAAATAGTAAAATAGAAACACCAAAACAACAAGCATATTACTAATAAAAACAAAGAGTGACAAAACCACAAAGTTTTTGACATATTGCCTTTTGTTTCAAATAAGCTAGCCATCTACCCATAGCCTACTACCAACGAATTGGACAAAAATGAAAATTTAAGAAAATCTTAAATTCTGAGCTTCGTTTTGAAAACAATTGCATACAATTATATATTTTTGGAAATCCCACATTATGACTAATAAAATAAAAAGATAATATACGGGGTGTTCCATTTAAAAAAACATATATTTGCTTCGTAACTCAAAAACTGAAGTTGCTAGGAAAGAACTAACAACGCCACTGGATTCCACGGAAAAAATTGTTTAAGAATGCGTTTTAACTTCTTCGATAAGTTTAAACATAACTGTAATACGGGGGGTGCCTCAAAAGCGATACTTTTCAATTCCACCCTGTATCTCAAAAACCAAAAGGGCTATAAAAATTCTGCTGGCGCCATCTTTAGTTTCACAAAAAAGTAGCACACTGTCGTGAAAACCGCAACCCTCTTTCTTTAAAAATAAGGGAGATACCCCTCAAAAGTGCCGAAAATGGGATACCCTGTACATAACATACTGTTTTTCTTGTTCAAAGGCAATCGAAAACTACGCAATATATCCCATCCCTTACGGCCAAGGAACGTTCGAGAAGCACCAGAATCCAATAGACCGATTATCTGAATTCCTAAAATATCTACAGTCAAATAAGGTCATTCATCATTCTGAGCATGGTCCAAAATAAAGTCCAAAACTGGTTGATAGCCGAGAGTCTTGTTAACGGCTACATTCCCACCTCGACGACCTAGGTGTGCCGAGGCAAGTTTCCCGAATTGCAAGTAGGACACTTTCGAGTGTTGTACCCTTCTCGCTTACACTTAAAACAAGTCAACTTTCCACGCTCTGCACACCTTTTTTTTATATTTAAAACAGACAATATCTCTCTGTTGGTGTTGGGATGTAGGTGAAGGTGAGGAAGTCCCAACTCAAGCGCTCACTGACTCCTCAATGCTTAAGTATGCCAAATCGAGCTCCAAGGAAGGAACTCTCTGTGATCCACTAAAATCAATCGTCTGCATTCTTTGCTCAATACGTCGGCACAATGTTCTTAATTCTGCTATGCTTATAATCTCTACAGCACCAAGCTTTGTCCTATACACAGGGGCAATATTACGAAGTAATATAGTCAACTTAGCATCATCAAGCAACACCCCAAAGAACACTTATGCAATATATTTAATCAAACAAAATTATTACAAAAATTATTGCAAAAAAAATACACAGCTGTAGACGAAAAGTAATAAAAGAAAGAGGTAACGAAAGTAGGCAACAATCAACTCACCAGGTCGACGTCCCGCCGCCGGACGAAGGCGACCCGTCATCTCCGACGACCACCAGCGAGGCAGTCGACCCCTCAGCCAAACGAGATTCAGGACAGCGTTCATCCCACATCCTATAGTGGAAGCGCTGCGGTGGCCATGGCACCGGATGGGCGCCAGCGTCCGCCGCACAAGCGTCTCAAACCCGTCGGGTACCACGGCCCGCACTCGATATTCTTCGTATTCGAAACACCTCATACACGTCTTTTTGAAAATATAGGCCATGGCGAAGTTCTGCGTCAGAGGTGACGACAGGAACAGAGAACCGAGGTGAAAAACATTTGTGGAACTAGACAAACCCCTCTCCCCACAAACGAAAAAAAAAACAAGGAAACATGCCAACAGTGCCCACCGGAACACACGACATACTTTGAGGTCAAACTCGAACGCGCTACGACAAAATAAAAGCAAAGACAAGCAAAACACAACTATGACCAGTCAACGCCCTAGACATTTTACACATTCAGCAACCAAACCACATGGCAGCGAACACAGACAAACATACAACAGACAGAACTATAAAATTTTTTTGAGGACAAACATAAATTAAAAAAGGAAGTACTGTTTGGAAGTGGTTTAGTAAAAAGCGGTAAGGCAGCCTTAAAGTCTGCAATGATATGTAAAAAACGCGGGTGGTAAAAAGCGATTTACCACCGCGTGTTGCCAACTTTTGATTCTTCTATCGCCAGTGAAAATCTATTTACGCATAAACCAACAACTCCAACTTACAATAATTCTGATGAAGTTAGGATTTTAATTAATTTTGAATATCATTTAGTGGAATTAGCTGGCAGTTATTTATATTTTGAAGGCAAATTTACGCCTAATGATGTTGGCCAATAATGTAGTTTGTCCACTTGTCAAATAACGCATTTGCGTCTTTAGTGAAATTCGTCTTGAACTTGGGGATGAGCAACTGCTGTTGTTCGTGATCCTGGTATTACAACAACCTTGAAAACCATGGTCTCATTTGGTAAACATCAAGCTCAACGCATGACTAACATATGATGAAGACTTAATGAACTGAAGCAGGGTGCCTTGGATAAAACCAGTCATATATTCTCAGGCAGGTTGCCTTTAAAATACCTACTCGGTTTTTGCTGAAGACTATGAAAAAGGATTATTAAACGTTAAAACAGCTAATTATGACAATTGCCCGCACTTTTGTAGTTGCTATATGGGACGCGGATATAAAAATTGATAAAATTGAGTGGAGAGTTCATCATATAATCAATCCCTGATGATGTGATGAAAAATTAAAATTGCTTTCGCATATTAGAAAGGGTTGGGTGATGATGATAGAAAGAGTTGGGGAATGATTCTCGTATAAAAATTGCATAAAGGAAATGGAATTTGTTCCACCTGCCAGCTTTATGTCAAACTGCCACTGATGTTTAGGCTGTAAAAACGACTACTCAACTGGAAAAATACGAGATTTGTTATAATCGAATTTCAGAAAACTGAAAATAGCAACAATCGCGAAAAAGATATTACAATATTCACCCACGCGAATATTAGGGATATACGTCTACCATTAAACTCAAAAGTTTACCCATATGAGCGTATAGATCTAAATTTCGAGAAAAAACTTTTCGGACGGGACTATTATTCTTATGAAAGTTTTCAATCATGTTATTATTGCATTCCTGAATCAAACCCTTTACTCGACATTGGTGAATATTATGGGAATCCTGTTTTTGTAATTGATTGTAGCCACCAGCAGGAAAATCTCAAGACAGGAACTGTGGATCTTAAACTGGAATTTGAACGTAACAAAATTTTGATCAAAACATTAAAGTATATGCATTGATCATGGATGGGAGCGTAATATAAAATCAGTTTTAGTTATTTGCTCAGTTGTAATCACGACCTTCTATAGTGACGATTGTGATGAACACGTGAGTTCTTATCTCCGCTAGCTAAGTCATAGACATAAATATAACGGTAGGACTCTAATTGAACCCGGTTTCGAAATAATAAGAACTGCTTTTAAGAATAATTATATTCTTAAAAGCAGTCCTATCGTCTATCGACTTACAGAGTCCTCCAATGCTTTAAACATAGTTGCGTATCTAAAGTCTTTAAAACCAAACATTTTTAAATTAATAACTCACAATCTATAGACTCACAAAATACTTAAAGTAAATGTGGAGCTATTTGCTGAATACTTATTACCTTTAACAGGAAATAAAATCATTTAATTCACGATTTGTTTGTGTATCAAGAGGTACATTTCTTGACGAAATATTTGATACATTTACTCAAAGTTTAATTAGAAAATCACTAGAATTAAATATAAACAGATGTGGTGGTGTTGGGGGGCATCAATATTAATTTGCACTCCATGTAAGACATATTAATTTGCTTAATAGAATTTATTTTCACAAATAATACAGTGTTTCTTATTTCGCTAATTCTTTAACCGTAAAATTTTCGCTTGCTGAAATTCCTTAATACCAGGTGCAGATATATCAGATCTCAGGTGGGTTTAACAAAAGAAAACTTAACAATAGACCCCATCGTATAGAGTTAGACAGGGGCGTAGCTAGCACCGTTTCAAGATTATCGTGGTACTATTATACAGAGTTACTGTTTTCTAAACCTTTCAAGAGGTTTAAAAGATATTATAATTTTTTTTATTTTTTAATAAATCTTTAACACCCTGTATCTTCGTAACGATGCTCTTAAGGACCCTCGTGTATTAGAACTTTTCTTCTTAAAATAATGCCCGCAATCACCCCCTGAAGTTTATCAAAGTACTTTTGAATCACCCTGTATTAATCCGTTGATTATTTGGCAAGTTTCTGAATTTATGAGCCAAAACGTATTCGACCAAAAACATCATGTCTGTCTTCAGATTTTGCTTCTGCAAGCTTTTTCCCTACAGAAGTAATTACATTATCTATCTCTGCTCTTTCTTTTTTTTTATTCAGTCTTTTGGGTGGCAGTGGCACGTTTGAAGTCGTTGGAGTGGGTGATAATAGGTCATCTTCAGAAATATTACTCGTGGAGCGTTTATAATGTTAGGCGATACTCGCCGGGGAGTTAATTGATTCTGGGTTTGTAGACTCTTCGTCCTAAAATAATAAAAAATAAAATTAGTTTCCTCTCTAAATTGCCTCTTTAAGCGGCGGCCACACGTACTGCCTGCTTACTTGCGCAAACCGGTTTTTATGAGGAAGTCTTTGCGTGTGGACGGAAAGACGTAGCTCGCGCAGTCCAAAAAGCGCCGCTTGTGCAATTGTCACGAGATCTGAGCGAGCTTACTTGTAACATGTGCTCGTGGACAAGCTCGTAATACAATTTTTTGTGCAAACTATATCGTGCAAGTAACTAGCTATCGTCGGCCGCCGCTTTATTGTTCGCTAATGTAGCCGTTAACTTGGCATGGACCAAAAAGCCAATACTCAAAATGTAGTTTTTAGTTGTCTTACTGTACCCAAGCAATTTCTGATATTCTGCATCAATTTCAGCGCAAAATTCTTTTAGTCTCTACGCGAACACTATAGATGTAGAAATGGGAATAAATTTTCACAATCACGCATTCAAAGTCAATCGGTAGGCCATCTGCAGCAATTTTAATTGCATTGTGAATAATATGCAAGCTTTATAAATGGACATTTAGCATGTAAATTAACATACAACACCCATATTTATCCCATTCCGTAAAACATGTGATCGACTTCAATTGAATCGAGACTCTCTTTTGAACCTGTCGCTGCGTGACAAAATATTGCAAAATTAAAACGCGCCATTTTATTTGAACATACGGGACGATTTGGCGTCCCTAGACTATACTTCGGGACAACAGGACAAGCTACAGAAAAACGAGATAGTCCCGTTCAAAACGAGACTTATGGTCACGTTAGCCATAAAACATAGAGTGGATTGCAATCTTGTCTGTGATTTTAAAAGTAGTTTTTATCTTTTCTTATGCTTCTTTAAGAGTTTTCTCAACAAGTACTCTCTCTTTCGAAATGGCACATCGGTAGGGATTACTTGAATACAAGCTCTTGCAGTTGAGTGTATCAAACAGATGATTCATGAACTCAATAAAATCCGCTGTATTTTTAGTTGTCGTACTATTCACCTGTCGTGTTGCCACTTAGTGGTGGAGAACTATCGATAGTCGACCCCATCGATAGTTATCGATAGTAACTCCTTGCACAATCGATTATTATCGATAGTTTTATTTTCCCATATTAATTTAAAATAAAGGTTTGATTAAAGTTAAAATAAGCATCTTCAGTACGTTCTACTATCCACATAGCCCAAAGACTACAATAACGAGTAGTACGAGTACTTACATTAAAAATACAACCAAGTCAAAAAATTAATACCAAGGTCGCCCAAATTGCTTTGATTAATATTGATTTCCTACTTCTCTACAAAGTAAACAACTAGTTTATATTAGTTTGAAAATATTTAATCTGTCTTAGTTTTGTAGTTAATCAATCAGTTATTTCTGTTTAAAAATGCTAAAATACCTGCTCTTTGGTTCGTCTGCCCAGGACGTCGGCTTTGGCTAACTCTCTTCGTTGTAGCTCTGGCAAGTTTGTATCTTGGGGGTGGCTTGGGTTCCAGCTCTGGTGCTCTTGGTTCAGTGGTTTGTGTGGCTTACATCATAGCGTCCATGGGAACATGCAAAAAGATCTGAGTTAGTATATGGTTTCTAGCTCAATATCTTTTATACTATTTTACATCTAACTTATTTTCCTTTACTTTTAAGCAAAAAAAAATCCTAACGATGTATTTTTACTCTCACTTTTTCCTAACGCAAATTAAACATGTTATTTAACCTACTTAATCCTAGCAAAATAATTATTTAGCTTGACTCGGCCGAAATATGCTGGCCCATCAGTTGTTTTACTAAATTCTAAGAGGTTGGTTTTTGTCTTCGTTATTATCGCTATCGAAGGTATCAAGAATCCCATACGAATTATACCTAACTATCTGCTTAGTATACGACTTTCTAGTTACATATGTGTGCTTGCATTTTTTCTTAGGTCATTTAACTATGGTAGCGTTTCTTAGAGCGTCAAGTTGCTGTGTTACCTATGAACCGCCTTGACGTATGCTCTTGAATGTGAGTTTATCGACTCCAACTTGAGGGTGTCGTTAAGATTTACTTTGCTGAACCGATTTCTTTTTCTTCCTTATTGCGATATTATTGTACTTGTATTGTTCGTCGTACCGCTTTCAGCTGTACGTCGAAAAATACTAGATCGTACGCCGCCGTTTTTTTTTCTTTACTTTAACCTGCGCTTCTTTTGTCCCCGAAAAAAAGTTTATAGTTTTGTCTGTTGTATGTTTGTCTGTTTAAGGGGGGGGGGGGGAGGAGGGGGATGTGTGGTTATCGTAGTGAGTAGCGTTTCGTTCAGGTAGGGGTTATGGGGTACGGTAATTTTAGTTTTAGTACCATGTACGATTAGCTCCGTCATGTCGGTTAGTCAGTTGAACTGTGGCAACGTTTGAGTGGTAAGGTCTCCTCCCCTTTTCTTCTTCTTCCAGTTTGTAGCACCAGTTGTGCTTCCTGTGGCCCCTTTGCTTTTTCCTTCTATGTCCCTATAATTTGTAAGAAAAAATGTTACCTCTTTTTCTTCTGTTTTCTAACTTCTGGTCCCTGTTTCGCCTCTGAATTAATTTTGATAATATCTTTAACCTATTTCAGCGCTCTCTTTTTGGTGGGGTTTGATTTTATAATTTATACTTAGCAAACTGTTTGTCCTCTCGATTACTTATTTTTTCCTTAAATTTCTATCTAGTCCTAAGCCTAACCTTCTATGATACTCTCCTGAGGCTATACTCAGTGCAGAGTTAGCTCATTTTGTTTGCCTAACTCTATGTAAATCTCCCTGTGGAGCCCCTTTTTATTTTATATATGCTGATCTTCTAATTTAAAGTTCATAATTATCCCAGCTACTATACTATCCCCTCTTTTCGTTCTTCACTAGTCTACCTGTCTTGAATTTGATCTCGCTCTATTCCTTATTTTTCCTGAGTTAAATGAAAGTTTAGATTCTTCTTTCTTAACTTTAGTTCCTTACGGGGATGCCCGTTGACGTTGTAGTATCCAAGGAAGTGCAAGTTTTCGTGCTCATAAGTAATGGAGCTTTTACTATAGTTGAATTTCATACCGAAGTTGTCTTCGGCGATGTGAGCAAAGTATTCTAACGAGATGAGTTTGGGTAGAATGAGGACAGAGTCGTTAACCACTGAGTCGATGATGTTTGTGAAGCATGTTTAATATAGCGATCGCCGGTGCTCATGCGAATGGGTGCGTCGATGAAGTACGAAACTAGTCGTCTCCATCTGCGTTTTGATCGGTATGAGCGGACGGGCCAGACCTTGCCTTCAGAATCTTGGACTTTCGTCCAATCGAATGCTTCGGCTATTAACCTAAAAGCGTCTCTGATGAGCCAGGCTGGGATGGTTTTATCAAATTGGGACCAGTCACCGAGTAATTTCGGGTAAGTGGGGTAAGTCTCTGCCATTTTGTTAATGTATTCCATGCCACCGTTGTTCATTTCAAGGCCGTAAGCCATTAAAGGTCTAGTGCTGTGGCTCTTGATAGCGTCAAGGTAGGGCGGCTTCTGCAACGTAGACGGTTAAGGGATAACCCCCAGGTTGCACGGACTTTGTTCTTGTCTCGAGTTGTAAATTGAGCGCGCGCGTAGCACGCTGTGTCCGGTAACTCGACTTGGTGGCCTGCCTCAACACCGTACCAGGTTTTCCTGATACGATCAAGGACGACGGGGTCGTCGAGTGCCTCGCGTTTCGTGCGATAGCCTTCCAGCTTTTCAGGGAGTCCGGGGGACTTGGATCCTGGCAAGTATGGGTGCTTCGCTACGGCACCGGATGTTAGTGGAATGATAGAATTTGGAGTTAGCATAAGATCCGCTTTGAGGTCATCAAAGTTAAGGAATGATCGATGGTATTTGGTACGAACTGCGGAAGTTGAGCCAGTGGGGAAACGTTTGGTTAAGAGCGAAAAGAGCGTTTCTATCAATTCGGGGAGGGCGGTAATTAAATGGAAAAGCCTCTCCTTTTGGGAGCGGTTCTAACATTTTCATTGTGATTGTGGGTGTGTGGGTGTGTGTGTTTGCATACCATGCACCAACAGTCTATACGAGATAAACTGGGGGGTTAATTATTTAAAATGAGATGATAGATGGGTTTCAAGTAAACTTCTATTTTCTGTGCCTTAAAATTACCCTAACTACTTTAATAAAACGACTAATATGAAAACAAACACCGTTATAACAAAAGGGTCTTACCTAGGTCAAGTGTAGAGGAGGACCGTATCGTGCTAACCAATTTAGCGACTTCAGGGGTACTCCTATGCGTACCCGTGGCGTCTCTTAGGACAACAAGGACTTCTAGGACAACTTTCTTCTTTGTACTGGGACGATAACAAATTTTGAAAAAACACTTAATTACTCTTCGACGGGTGGTCGTTCGTCTATCTGACGTAACGCCCCCAAAAGAATCAACCCGAACTTCAAAAGATCTTGGAGTCCTGCCTACGTGCAAGCCACCGAGCAAGTCCTCGTTGCTGGCTCAAAAATCCTCGAGCTTACTTCTCTTTTCGTCAGCACTTTTTTCCAATGCATTGCAACGTTCTTTTCCATGACGTCAATCAGCGGTTCGAAGTACCCAGTTGTTGAACAAATTTACGATCTATGATTTATAAATTTGGGTCAACTATTCCTTGGTTACTAAACCGGACATCGGCCGACCATTTCTAAGGACGCTGCAATTTTATGCCTTTTTGCTTCTTTGTGACATAATATTAACAAGTAACACAACAAAGAACTTTGTATAAAATGGTAAATAGTTTTAGATTACCTGAATAAAAAATTGTAGAAACATCACTTTGTTTTAATCTATTTTTCCCAACATATTCATCCTTAAAATGCCCTTGGCGTATTAGGTGAGATCTTAGTTATGAAATCAAAGTCATCTGGGCGCATGACATCACAAAAAACGCAAAAGTCCACCCAATGCCTGCGTAATATGGGATCTACTAGAAACCTGAAAATAAAGAGGTTTTCAAAAATTAATTAAGTGCAACAAAAAATTAAGTTTTTAATTTTTGTGTCCAGATTGACCCCTCTAATCCAAATCCACCCAGATTGACCCATTTAATCCAGTTTATCAAAAAATGGGATTAGATAAGTACATTGCATTGTAATACAACACAAAAACATAATAAAGTATATGATTCCAAGAAAGTCACAGTTCCAAAGAGGTTCTCAATGGGTCAATTTCAAAACTCACCAGTGAGCCTACCGGTCAAGCTAGTCATGCAGCAATTGAATGGATTAGGTACCTAAATGACTGATTGAACCGGTAGACACACCAGTTAGTTTTGGAATTCACCCCAAATGATTATTGCATTTACCGCCACAAAATTATTGCATGTCTGCAAGTTGGTAGATAGTTAATCTAATAACTAATAGCATTTTTGATTAGCAGCTTTATGAAGTGTGTCGCAATCGCAATACTGCTTCATCGACATTAAACAAAGAGAAATAATACTTTACTTTTGCACTAATTCTGTCAATCAAAAACACTATGAGATGACTTCAGGATTGCTGATTATTATCAGTGCACTAAACGATTAAAACTGTATTTAGTACAGGAATGAAACTATTCTCGGATTTTTTCTTATAGCTTTAGTAATATAAAACTTGTATTGAACTTGTTTATTCTGATTTTGTTATAAAAGGATTTGTAGGTCTAAGTAGTAAGTACAGACTGAGAAACATTAGGCAGTTTGGCAGAAACCGAAACTATACCTAGATCTAACTAGACATGTACATATTCACTTACTTGAAAAAGGATCTCACCACTGGAGGATTTCCTTATTTTGATTATGGCTTTTTTAGCATCCATCATAATTATTGCTTTTAAATTCACCAAACTTAACTTCTAATAACGCCTTTGTGTCTCCTCCTAAATGTTCCAAAGACTCAACCATAACACACCAAAAGTTTGGACACTTTGAACTTAATGGGGCGTAGTATCCGAGGGCTGTATAAGTCCACTCACTAACACTAGAACATAGTGCATTCACAGAAAGTACTGCTGGAGAGCGTATCATAACGTCTCTGTCTCTGCTCCTAATTGTTCCAAAAACGCATAACCACAATACCCCAAAAGTCTGGATACTTTGAGTCTAATGGGGGGTACTATCCGAGAACTGTATAAGTCCACTCATGAATGCACTGCTGGAGAGCACAAGTTCACTCAGTACTCAGTTAAAAACTGCTTAAGAACAAATAGCTACTACGCTATTAACTTTACAAAATACAACTGACCCAAAACTGACAAAACCAAAAAAAAAACGTAAATAATAAATTAACGTTCGACAAACTGGATAAAAAAACAACAACACAAAACTTCTTCAAAGTAAATCACCTGCATTATTGCCAAATCGCATTCACAATCTTCGAGACTTAAAAAATGTTTCGTAAGGTCTATATCAAACACATTACTTAGAATAATGAATAAAATATAATATTTTTGTGGCAACCCACCGTCCATGATCTAGCGCATGCGCACCGGATATCTAGTCTACTGTTGTAAGGGTTACCGGCAGTTTAAGCATTATTTTTTTCTGATATGACTGATCTATATTCAATTTTCTTTCAAGAGTGATATCAATACTCGTGTCAATGGCAAACAATATCGAGCAAAATATTTTTTTTTACTTCAAAATCCAGAAAATTAACATTACTGAAAAAAAAAATATTAGTATATAGAAAAAAAGGTAAGGAATTGAAAATCAAATAAAAAATACATTTTATAAAAAAGTGAAATTGGGTCGGAGCCATTTTATTTAATGTTATATTGTTTTGAAAATGTATCATTTTCGAATTGTATGGTAAGAAACATAATAAATTAACATTGATTTTTCAAGTTATTTGACCCATTACCAAAAGTAAACATGTCTAAAATTTCCAGGGAATCCACTGCGAAAGTTAACCGACTAACCTACTTTAACGTTTAAAGGACCTTAAAGCTTTACGTTAGTCGGTAGATCAGCGAGACATCCTATTAGTTTTTACAATCAGTGCGAAATTATACAATGTTATTAGACGCAAGATGGAAAAGTAAGGTCAAAGACATCACCATTCGCTTTGTTGAATTCTAGTAAAAGTCAGATATTAGAAATTATTAATTTCACCCCAACACTATAATATTGTACTATGCAATAAATTTAAAGATATCCACAGTTGTTTAAAAGAGAGACATTTTTTACAGGTCCTGTAGCCTCGCCATTAAATTTACAAATTTTTTCTGAAAAAAAAATCTGAAGTAATAATAGTGTGAACGCAGTCAAACGTTTAAATGTGTGCAACATTTGTCTACATTTCGAACATAGGGCTTCAGATTGTTCATGGATAAGCAAATAAAGAAAAGAAAAAAATTATGTAATAAATCAGACAATACATTATCTGATCTATTGATATACAAAGCATATCAATCTACTTTACAAGTAAAACTCTGATTAAGACTCATCTGGAAATGTTAACAATACAAAATACATCCCGATCTCTCTGGTACTAGTAACGTTCAAGGTACAATAATCAGATAACTCAACCTACCTCTCAAGACATTGTTCAAAACAATTACTCTCAAGACAGTAGAACACAAACCACATCTACAAACTTGACAATGAGACGGACTTTGCAACTTTGCGGCTTTTTGGTTACAGCAGTACCTAATTATTCATGATAAAAATAACAGGAAAATTAGGGCATTGTTGGACCCGGGCTCATTGAGTATTTTTATTATAGAAGCTGGGTGCAAAGGAAACGAACGTCGTTACAATTTAACCATTCTAGGTGCTCTATTTCTACCTCCAAGGAAATAAATGGCGTTACTTTGAAGTCTCATTTTTCACAATTTAAATGGAACGTTACGTGTGTGAGCTCTATTTTTGTTTTGCTTTAATAATAAAGAGATCAAGCCGAGATAACTCACTGTCAGGGGCGTTTAAATTAAACATTTAACTTAACCAACGATAACTCTCAGGTAACTAAAAGTGTAGTACTTACATAATTAATAAGTTAAATAATTAATATATGATTGTAGACTATTCTGGGTCTGTTACTGCCGTGTCATACCTGTAATTACCAGAGTCTAAATCTGTAAAAGTAACCAGAGTCCCTGTTTTTACCTATAACGCGAGTAAGAAACATGTTAATTAAGTTATTAAGAATTTAGATAACTTTTGCAGTTAGTGTACTACGTGACAGTCACCCACGAGTACTATATTGCGCTAAGTGGTTCGGGAGATACTGAAGGGTTCAAAGAGAATAGGAGACAGACGGTGTATTTCAAGCCCATCGCAGGCACACACATACTGCTAGGATACAGACGGAGTAAACTCAAGCCCATCGCAGGCTCATACGTCTGGCTAGGATACAGACAGTGCATTTTAAGCCGATCGCAGGCACACACGTACTGCTAAGATATGGACGGAGTATACACTTAAGCCCATTGCAGGCTCATACGTCCAGCGGCTCAAAAACTCCGCCAAAATAGGAATGGAATGGAACAGAATAGCATACAATAAACTTAACATAGACCGCTCAACCACTCGGCGCCATTAATGAATTATTAATACTAAAACATTCAATTCAACAGGTAATAAAAGGGAACTCCGTGAGAAAACTCACCTCTCTGGCAAAATTCACGCACAAGCAACACCACAACCGACCTCAACGTTTCACTAATACTGGACTATTAATATTTCTTTAAAGTAAATGCACAAAAAGGCTCGATCTAACCGAGGTTATCGGGAAGAGGGTGGTAGACATCACAAGTGCGCACATGGCCACATGACATATTAACTACCCGCTAAAATAACAAAATCTCCGATATTCGGGTTCTGTTTATACTTTGGTTCGATATTCGGGTTCTGTTTATACTTTGGTTCATAGAAACGCTTAATACGGTCTCTGGGGTATTGTTGCCGTAATATTAGAGTAAAATAAAAATGTGGTTCTTACACGTGTTGCCTGCAATTACTGATCAGTTGTCAATGCCATACCAAACCCTGTTATAGTTCCTGAGAATATAGGTATATTCGATCAAATGTTCTATCAGCCTGGTAATATTAACTTGCTATTAGGAATCGACATCAATTTGATCTAATAAATGTAATGACAAATTACTATTAGGTAAGAATCAACCAAATTGGAGATAAAACTGATGGGTAAAGAGCAGGTAGATACAAGGTTGAGTTTACATCTAGGAGCTATTATAATTTTATGTCGACCAGCAATGAATGGGAGCAAAACTAATTTAAACGACCAAGTTAAGGGTTTTTGATTATGAAAGAAACACCACATGAAAGACAGAACATGAAGCAAGAAAATGGATATCAGTGAAGGAATATGTGAGTTATGCAAGCATGAGAATATCACAATTTGCCTCATACTAGATCTTGAAAAGAAACTGCTAAGACAATAGACCTTGGTCACATGCACAGAATCCCAAAAGATGAAATGAAGGTTCAAAACAAACCTAAATCTTATTTATCAAAACTAGCCCAGGAAACTAGTGCAATATGCAAACTCAGACTTTGATGCAAGTTGTAAAAACCCCACTAGAAGAGAAACAGTATTCCCTAGTTTTTTTAGCAATAAGTAGCTTTCATCTGGCGACTAACATATCCTACAGCAGCAAAGTCAGTTAGGCAGGATTTCTCAGAGAAATTATATTAGTAGACACCATCACGGCCATATATCGCAAAAAATACTCTTGTTTCCAACATTAGTTTTTCAATCCTTACGACTTCTTTCTACATTACGACGTCTGAGAAAGTTATCCATCTTGTGGTGGCACCCTTTCTTCCAATCAAAACAAAAATCCAAGCATAGCTCGGTGTGGTTATGACAAAGATAAAAAATTGGAGTTTGTGAAGAGATAGGGCAAACGAATTACGTTGCTAATATATTACGAGTGGTATCGCCATGCTTATGTCTACTTATTCAAAGTTTCCGACATTTTTACGTTAATGATTATCTGTTCATCATAATCATCTATCATAATTGAAGATTGAAATCGCTAACATTCTTTCAAATCAGAACTATGATAATGGATATCAAACAATAAATTGGTTGTTGATCTACCTGCATGTCATGACATTCTTATGGTTCTCATTTTGAAAACTTTCAGTTTTCATTATTGGCTTGAAGCCGATAATGAAATCACTATGGGCTTCGAGCCTATAACAAACAAATTTTCGAAACTAGGCACATTTGGTAATGGTATATATCTTCACAAAACGGTCGCGACTTCTCAGGCAGCAGTTTGCTGACTACCCCGTTAGTTGATCTTCGATATCTGATGGCAGACTCTTCTCTAAATCGCTCATATTGTTCAAAGAGATATTTGAGGAAAAGGATTTAATTTGATCATTATGATACCGGTCAAGTTATCGGATTCGGCTTCGGTCCGATAATATTCTCGACCAGTATCATAATGATCTCCTTTATGATCCTTGATACATAAATAACTATTATAATGCCCAGGAAAACGTAGGACATTACTTAATGGAAGGTGGTGAGACAAAAAAAATGGACATATCATGGCATGTAGATCAAGACATTTTAAAGTATTCGATAGCCCTTCCTTGACAAAGTAAAGTTATTGCAGTATACGTAGAGTATATGCAGAATCTATGGAGTAGACAAATATGTTAGGACAACAAAGATCTAGTAAGTCTTCAAGTCATATGACAAACCTCTCGAAACAAATTGATGTTGACGTTTGCGAGTGGCATGCATTTGGACGTCAGACAATTGAGTTACACGGCTTTTGCGACACCTTCCACCCAGAGCTTGGATCGTTAGTCAAAGTCAGAGTCAAAATTATCATATGTTTGCAGTAAATGCACTAGAGGTTCAACTTCCACAGTTTTGGTAATCTCGCTGTTATGGTGGGAAGGTGGCTAGCATTAAAGAACAATGGGTGCCATATACGCAAAGCTGCACAGTGGTGCTGTAGCATAACCTGTTTTCTTGACTCGATTTTCTTGACTATGGAAACTACAATGGGCGCCTGTTGCTTGAGAATCATTAAAAATATAAAATCACCTAACCACAAAACTTTAGAATTTGTACTAGATAGTTCCTGTATTAGTGTTAGCAATGAGTGTCCTTATCAATTAATTTCAGATTAATGACTTTCAGAAGCAGCAACTTCTCACTTTCAGTGGGACAAGCTAGGCATTTTACGTCTAGGTGGTCGGTGGTCATCACCCTTGCACAGATGTACTATTGGAAAATCCTATTTATCATTTTTGTATGCATGATGTCAAAGCAGTTAATTTGGAATTAGTCGTAAAGTTATCTACTAGCGCCTTTATGAAAGATCTAAAAAGATTATTTGCAAGCTGTGGCAAAAATAGACATTGGGGCGCGGGCAAACGTGTTTGCGCTTATTTTGGAGGATTTTGGTTTTTGAAGGAGTTCGCTTTCTCGTAGGATGTGATTCTACGATGCATTATTCCGTTAAGTTGTGCTATGTTGTTGGTCTTTGTTTGTGTAAAGGGGTGGTTTTATTGAGCCGGTGCTAGTTTTGTTGCGGTGGTGGTAGGAGAAGCGTACGCTGTCATAGGTTTTCGGATGAGTTTACTCTCTCATGCGTTTTCGGAGGAGGAGTGACATTGTCAGGAGGAAGCTCTCTCACAAACCCTCTACTTATGAATTTACAACTTCAGTTAAAATATTCACCCACTTATCATTTCCGTTCAAAGAAAAAAATTTGTAGATTTTATTTTTTAAAGTGCGAATAACCCTTTCAACGATTGCAGCTTTTTTGGTGCTATAAGTTGAGTAATGATTAATCCCATACTGGCTCATTAGTTTTTTAAAATGTTTATTGTACATTTCAGCGCCCTGATCTGATCGAAGATTTTTAGGTGCATACTTTGCTCTCTTTAATACTAGGAACGTAGCTCTAGAGACTTCTAAAGCAATTTTTTTTTAAGGTTCCACCCATATATATTTTGAAAAACAGTCAATTACTACTGACATGTACCTATGGCCATTACTGACTTTCATATATGGCTGCATTTCAGCTAAATCTATCTGTCAAAGATCCCTGTAACCTTTAATTATTGTTTTACGCCTCTTAAAATTTTTTCGAGTAGGTTTGTGTAGCTCGTTAACCATTTCACTTTTTTCGCTCATGTTATTTATGTGTGTGTGTGTTATGATCGACAATATGTGAACAACTGAGATAATATGTAAATTTACTACTAATTATATAACGCACTACACCAAAATTCTCTTATTTTCAAAATAAGTTGCATACACAGTTTACATACACAGTAAATGTTGAAAGAAATGTATTTCCTTCACCTAGTTTGAAGCGTGCCATCGCACTCTTTTTAGTAAAAAATAACTTTCAACTTTTCGATATGCCAACGTTTGGGCACTATATTTAGCCTCTTCAGGAATAAAAGGGAAATAAATATGCACATACAGGGCGTGCTCTACAATACACAAGTAACGCAATCAATGGACAATTAAAGAAAAACAAAAAGTATATTAACAATTTCACAAAAGTATTTAAAAAATTAAAACAACTCTAAAAAAGTACTGTAACACTCTAACACCTTTTTAAAAATATTGTGTTGAACTGTATCCTCCATAGAGTGTCACATTGCAAACGGCAGTCATAAAAGTTGGAGAGGGTTCAGGTTAGTTGGAGGCAAGGAGACTCTTTTTTTTTGTTTGATGAGCGCCACTGTATTTTAATTTAGCCAGCAAAATACAGAAATCTGGTAAGATTTGATTTCAATGTCTGGATGAATAAAAGTATAAATGTACCCAACAAAACATCAACTCTATTAACTTTTCCAATAAAAATATTTACAACTAAATGGTGCTGATAGAACAGTCAAATGTTCTATCAGCCTGGTAATATTAACTTGCTATTAGGAGTCGACATCAATTTGATCTAATAAATGTAATGACAAATTACTGTTAGGAAGAATCAACCAAATTGAAGACAAAACTGATGGGTAAAGAGCAGTAATTTTATGTCGACCAACAATGAATGGGAGCTTTAACTAATTTAAACGACCTTTAAAGGTCTTAAGTTTTAAAGGTTTAAATGTTCAAAAAAAAATAATAGGCTCTTTTAAATAATAAACCGTTACAGTACTTAAAAAACTCATTTGAGCCAATGTAAATTATTCTAATCCAAAAAAACCATCTTACTCATTCAGAGGTTGAACTTACACCATTTACATCTGGGTGAGTACCACCCTGCAACTCTTACAAAATCCGAATCCTTAGACTTCTTCTCCACCAAGTGGAAGAGTCAGGTCCTCCTTCTTGGTGGTAAAACTCTACATCATTAAACTCATGAGGTTGAGGTGGCCTTCGCCCATAGCCATTATCCTCCATCCCCTCCAAGTCGGCGAAGTTTAGTGATCCTTGTCGAAGCCACTCCTGTCCGAAGTGCCTCTGAACCCATATCTGGACCTCTGCATCCCTTGGAACCTCCGATAAATCTCGAATTTCTCCCATAACCCGCTGCGGTGGGAACATTCTCCGCCACTCGGCATCCTCTTCTGGGTCCTAATCTTCATCCTCCGGAAACCGCTTTCGTGTTATACAGGAGCCCAAGGCTGCTCATCGTCAGACAAATAAAACACAATAGACTCGAGGCTGATGCTTGGCGATGCAATCCTATTTTCCACTTCCATATTCCTTGGTAATAAATCGGAACGTGTTGATGACGAAGAGTTGATGAGCTCTGTTTCTTGACACTCAAATTCTTCAGGCTCCATTTCCTCAGCTTTTACAATAGTTAATATTGATAATTGATTCGATTATACCGAATAAATACTCTTATAAAAAAAAACAAGATAATTGTAGCTCGCTTGCTCACTATACTCCATATTCAGAGTAAAATATGTAGACAATAATAACTAATAGTCTCCTTTAAATAATAAACCGTTACAGTACTTACAAACTCCTTTGAACCAATGTAAATTATTCTAATCCTAAAACCATCTTGTACCGAAACTTCGTCTGTCTTGTACTAGACTAGCTCTTGAGTGGACTGTATTGAAACTGAATCACTGCTATGCATCCAAATGAAACTCTTGGAAGGAAACTGGAAAGCTTGTATTGTAACAATGAATCAATGAACAGCAATTAAAATCAGAATTTGACGAGATCTTTCTTTAGGAATCTTTTGACATCTCCTTTTTTACTTGACTTCTAGCTACTCTGCTTTGTTTCAAGACACCTGTAAACTAATTACCTTTTTAAGGCCCTAACCACAAAATGTAATAGATTTTAAGGAAAGCCTTAACATACTCCCCAGCCTAAAGCAAGCTCTTGTTACCCACACCAGTTAAACCGAACTTAAACAACTAGTTGAGTATTACTCAATTTTCTTGACTAACTGGTATGGACATACCTTAGTAACCGATCGTTTGATTTCTCCACCTAGTACCCGTAAACTAACAACGCGCACGATACCGTCCTCTCCCGGATACAACTTAACAATGCGTCCTAAACGCCATTTGTACAGTGGAAGATTAGCGTTCATCACTAATACGAGCGAATTCAGTTTTACACAACAACCATTTGTTTTCCACTTAGAACGCACTTGTAATTGCGATACATACTCTTTGGACCGTCGTTTCCAAAATTGTTGATTTAAATGTTCTAACTATTGAAAATACGATAAACGATTGCTAGGGAACTTAGAGTGTCAGGGTACGGAATAGATTGTTATGACCTACCTATCAAAAAATGCGCTGGAGTTAACGGTTCTAAATCATTAGGATCTGCAGATAATGCTGTAAGCGGCATCGAATTCATTAAGCATTCTATCTGCGAAATGACAGTATAAAACGACTCAAATGTAAGTAGTATGCCTGAGACAACTCTTTCAATGAAATTTGGCAGACTTAACTCCAGCCTCCCACAACCCTCCTTGGTGAGGTGAGTAGGCAGGAATTAAATTCCATTTAATGCCTACTGAATTAATTTTTCCTTGAGCAAATTACTGTTGCCAATCATGAATTTACCAAGCTCCAGTAATTCGTTCTTAGCGCCTATGAAGTTGGTGCCGTTGTCGATATAAATGGTTGAAGGCTTACCTCGACGCGCAATGAATCTTTGCAAGGTTTCCAAAAAAGCTGAAGTACTTAAAATTGTTACTAGTTCTAAGTGTACTGCCTTAGTACTGAGGCAAACTAAGACAAGTAACACTTTGAAGTTTTGCATCTTCGTCCATTTCTGTCTTTAATTAAAAATGGACCAGCGTAGTCTACACCAGTATGTAAAAACGGATGCTCCAGGGAAACGCGCGGATAGGGTAGTTGCCCCATCAATGGATGAATAGATCTGGTTTGCATCGAAAACATTTTACACATTCTCTGACAATACGTTTTGACAATCCTTTTCCCGCGATCGCCCAATATTTTTCCCTTACGTTCGCAAGTAAGAGCTGGGGACAACAATGAAAAGAGTTTATATGTTCCATTCCAAAAATCAACTTAGTAAAATAATTGCTTCGATGACAAAACGATGGGAGGCTTTTTCCCATACGAAAAGGATGAATGGTCTAGTCTCCCGCCTACTCTGAAGATATCTTGACTATCAAGAAATGGGGCCAACGGCAACAAATTACTCTTGGAACTAATAGATGAAGACATCTTTAATTCTTCAATATCTCGTAAAAAGCATTCCCTTTGAGCCCATTTAGTCAAAACCTGCAGTGCATTATTTAATTCGTCCAATGACAGAGAACCGGTTTGTTTTACCTTTTGAGTTAATCTGATATTGTTTATAAATCGGAAACAATAAGCAGCAAATCTTTTAATCCGAGTTAACGAAAAAAATCTTAGAAATGGAAACAGTTCCATATCGACCTCGACCACAGTTTGAAATTGTTTTTTTGGTTTCTGGTAGATCCTGAAACAATAAGGGAGTTTGAACAGAAACATCCTGCGGCCAACAACCTGAATCCTTCGCGATCCAACTTGGACCATGGAACCTTAAATCACACTTTGCAAGAAGTTTAAGAGACATTCCGCGGGTCAAAAGGTCTGCTGGGTTTGAATGATGAGTAGATGTCCGAAACTCGATTACCAACAAAAGTTTGAACATCTTGGTGAGTACCACCCTGCAACTCTTGCAAATTCCGAATCCTTAGACTTTTTCCACCAAGTGGAAGTCAGGTCCTCCTTCTTGGTGGTAAAACTCCACTTCATTAAACTCCTGAGGTTGAGGTGAACACCGTTGAGGTGAAGATGCCGGCCTATTGCCGGCATCCTCCATCCCTTCGAAGTGGGCGAGGTTTAGTGATCCTTGTCGAAGCCACTCCTGCCCGAAGTGCATCTGAACCCATCTCTGGGCCTCTGCATCCCTTGGAACCTCCGACAAATCTCGAATTTCTCCCATAACCCGCTGCGGTGGGAACATTCTCCGCCACTCGCCATCCTCTTCTGAATCCTCATCTTCATCCTCCGGAAACCGCATTTCGTGTTATACAGGAGCCCAAGGCTGCTCATCGTGAGACAATGAAAACACAATAGACTCGAGGCTGATGCTTGGCGATGCAATCCTATTTTCCACTTCCATATTCCTTGGTAATAAATCGGAACGTGTTGATGACGAAGAGTTGATGAGCTCTGTTTCTTGACACTCAAATTCTTCAGGCTCCATTTCCTCAGCTTTTACAACAATTAATATTGATATTTGATTCGATTATACCGAATAAATACTCTTATAAAAAAAAACAAGATAATTGTAGCTCGCTTGCTCACTATACTCCATATTCAGAGTAATCTATGTAGACAATAATAAATAATTGTCTCCTATAAATAATAAATCGTTACAGTACTTAAAAAAAAAACTCCTTTGAGTCAATGTAAATTATTCTAATCCTAAAACCATCTTAATAATTCAGAGGTTGAACTTACATCATTTACATCTTGGTGAGTATCACCCTGCAACTCTTGCAAATTCCGAATCCTTAGACTTCTTTTCCACCAAGTGGAAGAGTCAGGCCCTCCTTCTTGGTGGTAAAACTCCACTTCATTAAACTCAAGAGGTTGAGGTGGACTTCGCCCATAGCCACTATCCTCCATTCCCTCCAAGTCGGCGAGGTTTAGTGATCCTTGTCGAAGCCACTGCTGTCCCAAGTTCCTGTGAACCCATCTCTGGACTTATGCATTCCTTGGAACCTCCGATAAATCTCGAATTTCTCCCATAACCCGCTGCGGTGGGAACATTCTCCGCCACTCGGCATCCTCTTGTAGATCCTCCGGTAACCGCATTTCATGTTATACAGGAGCCCAAGGCTGCTCATCGTCAGACAATGAAAATACAATGGACTCGAGGCTGATGCAATATTGTTTTCCACTTCCATATTCCTTGGTAATAAATCGAAACTTGTTGATGATGAAGAGTTGATGAGCTTTATTTCTTGACACTCAAATTATTCAGCTTTTACAACAATTCCTATTGATATTTGATTCGATTATACCGAATAAATACTCTTATAAAAAAAACAAGATAATTGTAGCTCGCTTGCTCACTATACTCCATATTCAATGTAAATTATGTAGAAAATAATAAATAATAGGTTCCTTTAAATAATAAACCGTTACAGTACTTAAAAACTCCTTTGAGCCAATGTAAAGTATTCTAATCCTAAAACCATCTTAATCATTCAGAGGTTGAACTTACACCATTTACATCTTGGTGAGTACCACCCTGCAACTCTTGCAAATTCCGAATCCTTAGACTTCTTCTCCACCAAGTGGAAGAGTCAGGCCCTCCTTCTTGGTGGTAAAACTCCACTTCATTAAACTCATGAGCTTGAGGTGGACTTCGCCCATAGCTAGCATCATCCATTCCCTCCAAGTCGGCGAGGTTTAGTGATCCTTGTCGAAGCCACTGCTTTCCGAAGTGCCTCTGAACCCGTCTCTGGCGCTCTGCATCTTTTGGTACCTCTGACAAATCTCGAATTTCTCCCATACCCCGCTGCGGTGGGAACATTCTTCACCACTCGGCATCCTTTTTTGGATACTCATTTTCATCCTCCGGAAACCGCATTTCGTGTTGTACAGGAGCCCAAAGCTGCTCATCGTCAGGCAATGAAAACACAATGGACTCGAGGCTGATGCCTGGCGATGCAATACTGTTTTCCACTTCCATATTCCTTGGTAATAAATCGGAACGTGTTGATGATGAAGAAGAGTTGATGAGCTCTATTTCTTGACACTGAAATTCTTCAGCTTTTACAACAATTAATATTGATATTTGATTCGATTATACCGAATAAATACTCTTATAAAATAAACAAGATAACTGTAGCTCGCTTGCTCACCATATTCGGAGTAAACTATGTAGACAATAATAAATAATAGTCTCCTTTAAATAATAAACCGTTGCAGTACTTAAAAACTCCTTTGAGCCAATGTAAATTATTCTAATCCTAACACCATCTTAATCATTCAGAGGTTGAACTTACACCATTTACATCTTGGTGAGTACCACCCTGCAACTCTTGGAAATTCCGAATCCTTAGACTTCTTCTCCACAAAGTGGAAGAGTCAGGTCCTCCTTCTTGGTGGTAAAACTCTACTTCATTAAACTCAAGATGTTGAGGTGGATTTCGCCCATAGCCACTATCCTCCATTCCCTCGAAGTCGGCGAGGTTTAGTGATCTTTGTCGAAGCCAGTGCTGTCCCAAGTTCCTGTGAACCCATCTCTGGACCTCTGCATTCCTTGGAACCTCCTATAAATCTCGAATTTCTCCCATAATCCGCTGCGGTGGGAACATTCTCCGCCACTCGGCATTCTCTTGTAGGTTGCGGTTCCAGATTCTCTGGAAACCGCATTTCGTGTTATACTGGAGCCCAAGGCTGCTCATCGTCAGACAATGAAAATACAATGGACTCGAGGCGGATGCTTGGCTATGCAATACTGTTTTCCACTTCCATATTCCTTGGTAATAAATCGGAACGTGTTGATGATGAAGAAGAGTTGATGAGCTCTATTTCTTGACAATCAAATTCTTCAGCTTTTACAACAATTAATATTGATATTTGATTCGATTATACCGAATAAATACTCTTATAAAATAAACAAGATAACTGTAGCTCGCTTGCTCACTATACTCCATATTCGGAGTAAACTATGAAGACAATAATAAATAATAGTCTCCTTTAAATAATAAACCGTTGCAGTACTTAAAAACTCCTTTGAGCCAATGTAAATTATTCTAATCCTAACACCATCTTAATCATTCAGAGGTTGAACTTACACCATTTACATCTTGGTGAGTACCACCCTGCAACTCTTGCAAATTCCGAATCCTTAGACTTCTTCTCCACAAAGTGGAAGAGTCAGGTCCTCCTTCTTGGTGGTAAAACTCCACTTCATTAAACTCAAGAGGTTGAGGTGGACTTCGCCCATAGCCACTATCCTCCATTCCCTCGAAGTCGGCGAGGTTTAGTGATCTTTGTCGAAGCCACTGCTGTCCCAAGTTCCTGTGAACCCATCTCTGGACCTCTGCATTCCTCGGAACCTCCGACAAATCTGGAATTTCTCCCATAACCCGCTGCGGTGGAAACATTCTCCGCCACTCGGCATCCTCTTGTAGATCCTCCGGAAACCGCATTTCGTGTTATACAGGAGCCCAAGGCTGCTCATCGTCAGACAATGAAAATACAATGGACTCGAGGCTGATGCTTGGCGATGCAATATTGTTTTCCACTTCCATATTCCTTGGTAATAAATCGAAACTTGTTGATGATGACGAAGAGTTGATGAGCTTTATTTCTTGACACTCAAATTTTTCAGCTATTACAACAATTACAATTGATATTTGATTCGATTATACCGAATAAATACTCTTATAAAAAAAACAAGATAATTGTAGCTCGCTTGCTCACTATACTCCATATTCAAAGTAAATTATGTAGAAATTAATAAATAATAGGTTCCTTTAAATAATAAACCGTTACAGTACTTAAAAACTCCTTTGAGCCAATGTAAATTATTCTAATCCTAAAACCATCTTAATCATTCAGAGGTTGAACTTACACCATTTACATCTTGGTGAGTACCACCCTGCAACTCTTGCGAATTCCGAATCCTTAGACTTCTGCTCCACCAAGTGGAAGAGTCAGGCTCTCCTTCTTGGTGGTAAAACTCCACTTCATTAAACTCATGAGATTGAGGTGGACTTCGCCCATAGGCAGCATCCTCCATCCCCTCCAAGTCGGCGAGGTTTAGTGATCCTTGTCGAAGCCACTGCTGTCCGAAGTGCCTCTGAACCCATCTCTGGAGCCCTGCATCCCTTGGTACCTCTGACGAATCTGGAAACAAAGCGGCTCATCGTCAGGCAATGAAAACACAATGGACTCGAGGCTGATGCTTGGCGATGCAATACTGTTTTCCACTTCCATATTCCTTGGTAATAAATAGGAACGTGTTGATGATGAAGAAGAGTTGATGAGCTCTATTTCTTGACACTCAAATTCTTCAGCTTTTACAAAAGTTAATATTGATATTTGATTCGATTATACCGAATATTTATTCTTATAAAAAAACAAGATAGTAGCTCGCTTGCTCACTATACTCCATATTCAAAGTAAATTATGTAGAAAATAATAAATAATAGGTTCCTTTAAATAATAAACCGTTACAGTACTTAAAAACTCCTTTGAGCCAATGTAAATTATTATAATCCTAAAACCATCTTAATCATTCAGAGATTGAACTTACACCATTTACATCTTGGTGAGTACCACCCTGCAACTCTTGCAAATTCCGAATCCTTAGACTTCTCCACAAAGTGGAAGAGTCAGGTCCTCCTTCTTGGTGGTAAAACTCCACTTCATTAAACTCATGAGGTTGCGGTGGACTTCGCCCATAGCCACTATCCTCCATTCCTTGCATGTCGGCGAGGTTTAGTGATCTTTGTCGATGCCACTGCTGTCCCAAGTGAACCCATCTCTGGACCTCTGCATTCCTTGGAACCTCCGACAAATCTCGAATTTCTCCCATAACCCGCTGCGGTGGGAATATTCTCCGCCACTCGGCATCCTCTGGTAGATCCTCCGGAAACCGCATTTCGTGTTATACAGGAGCCCAAGGCTGCTCATCATCAGACAATGAAAATACAATGGACTCGAGGCTGATGCTTGGCGAGGCAATATTGTTTTCCACTTCCATATTCCTTGGTAATAAATCGAAACTTGTTGATGATGACAAACAGTTGATGAGCTTTATTTCTTGACACTCAAATTCTTCAGCTTTTGCAACAATTACTATTGATATTTGATTCGATTATACCGAATAAATACTCTTATAAAAAAAAACAAGATAATTGTAGCTCGCCTGCTCACTATACTCCATATTCAAAGTAAATTATGTGGAAAATAATAAATAATAGGTTCCTTTAAATAATAAACCGTTACAGTACTTAAAAACTCCTTTGAGCCAATGTAAATTATTCTAATCCTAAAACCATCTTTATCATTCAGAGGTTGAACTTACAACATTTACATCTTGGTGAGTACCACCCTGCAACTCTTGCAAATTCCGAATCCTTAGACTTCTTCTCCACAAAGTGGAAGAGTCAGGGCCTCCTTGGTGGTAAAACTCCACTTCATTAAACTCATGACGTTGAGGTGGACTTCGCCCATAGCCACTATCCTCCATTCCCTCCAAGTCGGCGAGGTTTAGTGATCTTTGTCGAATCCACTGCTGTCCCAAGTTCCTGTGAACCCATCTCTGGACCTCTGCATTCCTTGGAACCTCCGACAAATCTCGAATTTCTCCCATAACCCGCTACGGTGGGAACATTCTCCGCCACTCGGCATCCTCTTGTAGATCCTCCGGAAACCGCATTTCGTGTTATGCAGGAGCCCAAGGCTGCTCATCGTCAGACAATGAAAATAAAATGGACTCGAGGCTGATGCTTGGCGATGCAATATTGTTTTCCACTTCCATATTCCTTGGTAATAAATCGAAACTTGTTGATGATGAAGAGTTGATAAGCTTTATTTCTTGACACTCAAATTCTTCAGCTTTTACAACAATTCCTATTGATATTTGATTCGATTATACCGAATAAATACTCTTATAAAAAAAACAAGATAATTGTAGCTCGCTTGCTCACTATACTCCACATTCAATGTAAATTATGTAGAAAATAATAAATAATAGGTTCCTTTAAATAATAAACCGTTACAGTACTTAAAAACTCCTTTGAGCCAATGTAAAGTATTCTAATCCTAAAACCATCTTAATCATTCAGAGGTTGAACTTACACCATTTACATCTTGGTGAGTACCACCCTGCAACTCTTGCCAATTCCGAATTCTTAGACTTCTTCTCCACCAAGTGGAAGAGTCAGGCCCTCCTTCTTGGTGGTAAAACTCCACTTCATTAAACTCATGAACTTGAGGTGGACTTCGCCCATAGCTAGCATCATCCATTCCCTCCAAGTCGGCGAGGTTTAGTGATCCTTGTCGAAGCCACTGCTTTCCGAAGTGCCTCTGAACCCGTCTCTGGCGCTCTGCATCTTTTGGTACCTCTGACAAATCTCGAATTTCTCCCATACCCCGCTGCGGTGGGAACATTCTTCGCCACTCGGCATCCTTTTTTGGATCCTCATTTTCATCTTCCGGAAACCGCATTTCGTGTTGTACAGGAGCCCAAAGCTGCTCATCGTCAGGCAATAAAAACACAATGGACTCGAGGCTGATGCCTGGCGATGCAATACTGTTTTCCACTTCCATATTCCTTGGTAATAAATCGGAACGTGTTGATGATGAAGAAGAGTTGATGAGCTCTATTTCTTGTCACTGAAATTCTTCAGCTTTTACAACAATTAATATTGATCTTTGATTCGATTATACCGAATAAATACTCTTATAAAAAAGAACAAGATAATTGTAGCTCGCTTGCTCACTATACTCCATATTCGGAGTAAACTATGTAGACAATAATAAATAATAGTCTCCTTTAAATAATAAACCTTTGCAGTACTTAAAAACTCCTTTGAGCCAATGTAAATTATTCTAATCCTAAAACCATCTTAATCATTCAGAGGTTGAACTTACACCATTTACATCTTGGTGAGTACCACCCTGCAACTCTTGCAAATTCCGAATCCTTAGACTTCTTCTCCACAAAGTGGAAGAGTCAGGTCCTCCTTCTTGGTGGTAAAACTCCACTTCATTAAACTCAAGAGGTTGAGGTGGACTTCGCCCATAGCCACTATCCTCCATTCCCTCCAAGTCGGCGAGGTTTAGTGATCTTTGTCGAAGCCACTGCTGTCCCAAGTTCCTGTGAACCCATCTCTGGACCTCTGCATTCCTTGGAACCTCCGATAAATCTCGAATTTCTCCCATAACCCGCTGCGGTGGAAACATTCTCCGGTACTCGGCATCCTCTTCTGGATCTTCATCTTCATCCTCCGGAAACCGAATTTCGCGTTGTACCGAAGCCCAAGGCTGCTCATCGTCAGACAATGAAAACACAATGGACTCGAGGCTGATGCTTGGCGATGCAATCCTATTTTCCACTTCCAGATTCCTTGGTAATAAACCGGAACGTGTTGATGAAGACGAAGAGTTGACGAGCTCTTCACCACCTTGGTAATAAATCGGAACGTGTTGATGATGAAGAAGAGTTGATGAGCTCTATTTCTTGACACTGAAATTCTTCAGCTTTTACAACAATTAATATTGATATTTGATTCGATTATACCGAATAACTACTCTTATTAAAAAAAAAACAAGATAATTGTAGCTCGCTTGCTCACTATACTCCATGTTCGGAGTAAACTATGTAGACAATAATAAATAATAGTCTCCTTTAAATAATAAAACGTTGCAGTACTTAAAAACTCTTTTGAGCCAATGTAAATTATTCTAATCCTAAAACCATCTTAATCATTCAGAGATTGAACTTACACCATTTACATCTTGGTGAGTACCACCCTGCAACTCTTGCAAATTCCGAATCCTTAGACTTCTTCTCCACAAAGTGGAAGAGTCAGGTCCTCCTTGGTGGTAAAACTCCACTTCATTAAACTCATGAGGTTGAGCTGGACTTCGCCCATAGCCACCATCCTCCATTCCCTCCAAGTCGGCGAGGTTTAGTGATCTTTGTCGAAGCCACTGCTGTCCCAAGTTCCTGTGAACCCATCACTGGACCTCTGCATTCCTTGGAACCTCCGATAAATCTCGAATTTCTCCCATAATCCGCTGCGGTGGGAACATTCTCCGCCACTCGGCATCCTCTTGTAGGTTGCGGTTCCAGATCCTCTGGAAACCGCATTTCGTGTTATACTGGAGCCCAAGGCTGCTCATCGTCAGACAATGAAAACACAATGGACTCGAGGCTGATGCTTGGCGATGCAATACTGTTTTCCACTTCCATATTCCTTGGTAATAAATAGGAACGTGTTGATGATGAAGAAGAGTTGATGAGCTCTATTTCTTGACACTCAAATTCTTCAGCTTTTACAAAAATTAATATTGATATTTGATTCGATTATACCGAATATTTATTCTTATAAAAAAACAAGATAGTAGCTCGCTTGCTCACTATACTCCATATTCAAAGTAAATTATGTAGAAAATAATAAATAATAGGTTCCTTTAAATGATAAACCGTTACAGTACTTAAAAACTCCTTTGAGCCAATGTAAATTATTATAATCCTAAAACCATCTTAATCATTCAGAGATTGAACTTACACCATTTACATCTTGGTGAGTACCACCCTGCAACTCTTGCAAATTCCGAATCCTTAGACTTCTTCTCCACAAAGTGGAAGAGTCAGGTCCTCCTTCTTGGTGGTAAAACTCCACTTCATTAAACTCATGAGGTTGAGGTGGACTTCGCCCATAGGCAGCATCCTCCATCCCCTCCAAGTCGGCGAGGTTTAGTGATCTTTGTCGAAGCCACTGCTGTCCCAAGTTCCTGTGAACCCATCTCTGGACCTGTGCATTCCTTGGAACCTCTGATAAATCTCGAATTTCTCCCATAACCCGCTGCGGTGGAAACATTCTCCGCCACTCGGCATCCTCTTCTGGATCTTCATTCGTTCTTCGCCCATAGGCAGGCATCCTCCATCCCCTCCAAGTCGGTGAGGTTTAGTGATCCTTGTCGAAGCCACTGCTGTCCGATGTGCCTCTGAACCCATCTCTGGACCTCTGTATCTCTTGAACCTCCGACAAATCTCGAATTTCTCCCATAACCCGCTGCGGTGGGAACATTCTCCGCCACTCGGCATCCTCTTCTGGATCCTCATCTTCATTCTCCGGAAACCGCATTTCGTGTTGTACAGAAGGCCAAGGCGGCTCATCGTTAGACAATGAAAACAAAATGGACTCGAGGCTGATGCTTGGCGATGCAATCCTATTTTCCACTTCCATATTCCTTGGTAATAAATCGGAACATGTTGATGATAACGAAGAGTTGATGAGCTCTAATTCTTGACACTCAAATTCTTCAAGCTCCATTTCTTCAGCTTGATTTTCTGGAAACCAGTGCTGCCCCTCGTGTTCGTAGCTGTTACGACAGCCTCATGCGGAAAAGTATATTCCGCACTTGTTTTGTAAATAACTATTTTACAAATGGCTGGTTGTTTTCTTGGGTTGTGGTCCTTTTTTTTAATAAAATAAGCTACAGCGGGTGCTTTACACTTCGTTGTATATTTTATAGGCTTGACGTTTCGACACAAATTGGTGCCTTCATCAGAGTTTTGTACTACAACATACGGAATAATTATTTTAAAGTTATATTTGTACACTAGTAGAAAGAAACGGTGGAGTAACAGGTAGGTAAATTATAAACTACTGAACATAAAAAAAAATTACTACAAGTAAACCATAGTAATTTACGTCACAAGTCCAGTAGGTGACTTGTTACAGTACGATGTTTTTACGGACGAGGCGACGTCAGGATCCGAGTCTGGAAAGTTATTCGAGTACTGTAACAACACCTAAGGCAGTGTTCATATTGGCAACGCTCGGACGATGAGCGTTACGCAGCGAGTAGAAAGCGGCGCCGCAACGCGCGTTGAAGTGTTCACACTTGCGAGCAATCGATCACGTTGCTTCCAGTTTAGTTTTAGATTTCGAGGGGATGAGATCGGTGTTTAAACAATGAATTGCGGAAAATTCGCGATTTAAAAGTTTGATTTTAAAAAAAGGAAAAAAAAGAAAAGGCGTTCACAATCTTAATAAAAGCAGGCAAATCTGTGGGGAATTTCATCACCTTTATCGTGAACTTCGAAAGGATGAAACGCGATTTTTTTAATTTTTAAGAATGTCGGTGGAAACTTTCGATTATATATTACATAAAATAAAGCATCGTCTTCAAAAACAAACAACTAATTTTAAAAAGCCCATAACTCAGACAGAACGACTTTACGTAACATTAAGGTAAGTAATACGTTTTTTATTTATATGAATAATTAGTTACTGCACTCAATTGAATTTGAAACTGAAAAAATAATTTTAATAAACTGAATATTAGCATACAGATTAACCTACAATACATGTCTATGCTAATAAAAAGAGTACGCATATTCAATGTGGCATTTGATAATGTTCTACTCCAGAAGATTGCATTTGCATATCCATATTATGTTGCAAATAACCTCGGTTTCCTAGATGGATAATATTTCCTTCCTTTTTTCGTCGAAGTGCCTCCATTATCACGTTCTGAATTCCTGCTCTCACTTCAAGTTTTTCCATCTTTTCGAATTCATCAAAAAATGGTAATAGACTCATCAGAAAGTGGTAATCGGGATTTTTCGCTATACTTTCATCCAAATTTTGATCTTTATTCAAAAGTTGTAATTTTTCTTGCTCTATTTCTATATATGCGTCAATTTCAGATTGTTCAGATGTTCTTTTCTTACGTGTGGCAACTACAGATTTAGCAGGATAAGTAGCACTACGGGAAGAAGATTGTGAGAAAGAAGGTTCCGAATTTTGACAAGTTGTATTTGAGGTCGTAGTTGAAGTAGGTGATAAAATACTGATATCTTCTGTATCGGTATCGACGTCGCTTGTTTCGGATGGTGGAACTGAATCTCCCAAATTTCCCTCCATATCTTTCACGAATAGCATCATATTAAAAAAAGGCCACTTGCCTTTAAATTCTTGTGCCTCTGAACCTGATTGATATTCGGGAATTTTTTTAAGTTCAATCCTAAATTTATCTTTCAAATTCTTCCACTTAGCTTTTACCAGATTTACTAAAACAAATAAATATAAATTATTTCCGGTCTTATATTCGGATAATTATTATGTTATTTTGAAGAGTCAAAATATTTTTATTTTGTTTCAGATATCTATCTACTGGACTTTCATTTAGGAATCTAGCTACTACTTCAAGAATGGGAACTTCCACTTTAAGTATGATAGTTCACGAAACATGCGCTATATTATGGGAAGGATTAGCCAATGAGTTTATGCCACTACCATCGCAAGAGCCATTAGAAAAAGTTGGAGAAGCTTTCCAACGATTTCCAACGAACTACAACGATTTAAAAATTTCAGCAACAAGAATTTGACACATTTTATGTTTCGCTCTGTATACAAATTCAAGGTGCTTTAATAAAAAATCTGGCGAAAGCGCCCCGAGATATGGATGTTGGCTTACTCCTGACCTGAAAACGTTAAGGAAAAAATAGCTTATTGCGAAATGGCAGAACATCAAAATTTTGAAATTTTTGCATCACTTTTTTTCACACCCGATATAATAAAGATGATGTAATTCATCATTCCTTATGAGGTCACTCAGTGCCAAATCTTTTATGTTCTCTGTTTTGGGCTGCCATAGCTTCAACATCACTTGATAGAAGGAATTCCACTTACAAATTAGTTTGTTTTCCTTTCCCAGATGTAACAATAATTGAAAATCAGCTTCAATCTGCAAATACATCTAAATGAGTACCTAAACCGAAGGATAGATATGGGAATAATTTCCTATTGCTCAATTACCAAATAATCTGCACGAGAATCTTCAATAGATGGCCACATAGCGATATAATCAGTTAAGCAGAGTTTGTCCGAGTTAATTTTTCTGTATTTATGTGTCAGTTTCCACAATTTGATGCATGGTTCCCGACTATATTTAAGTCAACTTACTGCTTCATTCTCTTCTGAATTGTAAGTAAAAATACACGGTCGCCCAACGAAAACTTTCCGCCAGGGTTTTCTGGCCTATGAAGCAGAAGACACGAAAATGCTCGGACACGTCAATTTTCATTCTAAGGGGGACATATTTTTTTGATGTAATTATTGTCTTAGAGGAAACCATGAAGCCGGGGTGACTTTCATCCTAAAAATTTGAAATGGAAAGGTGTGTCAACATCATTTTGAAGGGCGTTCAATTAAATTTTCAGTGCCGTATCATGTTTAAAATTTGAATGATTTGTTCTCGAGAAAACAGGAGCAGGGGACGGAAAAATCGATTTGACATTAAATTCTTTTCAATTTATTAGTTGTTGAAGATGACCACTACCGACCTCCATACAGTAGTCTTTGTTCAAACTGCATTCGAATATTTTGCAACATTTGTGGAGTTACAAGATTACACTTATTTACAATACGTTGTCGCAAGTCTTCAAGTGAATCCGGTTGTGTAGCATACATTTTGGACTTCAAATGATCCCATAAAAAGTCCAGCGGGGCAAATCCGGGGAACGTGCAGGCCATTCTGTAGGTCCTCTTCTCCCAATCCACCTTTGAGGGATTGTTCGATTATTTCTGTTAAAGCTGGATCAATGGCGTCTTCCAACAAATTCAAATTGACCTGTCCGTTCAAGTTTCCAAGTAAAAAGGATGTTGCGTCTGAACTTCATGAAAAAACATTGGATTGGTTGACGACCAATAACGGCAATTATGGCGCTTTATCTCAGCGCTCAAGGAGAAGGAACACTCATCAGAGAGAAAATCTTATAAAGGTATTCCAGATTGATGATTAGTCAACAATTCGTTGACTAATGATCTCACAACTAATCTCTCACATCAAATCGTCTATGGATATCATCTTCGTTTAATTCCTGCACTAATTTAATTTTATAAGGATGGAATTTATGTGCTTTTAATATTCTCTGGATGCTTGTACGCCAAACACCTGATGCATTTGATAATTTTCTAGTGCTGGTAGCAGGTTCCATCGCGACGTGTCCCAAAACAGCTATTTCAATTGCTTCTCTTCTTATTGCTGGATGATGATCAATTCTCTTTTTATTTCCTACACTTCCAGTTTCTTGAAATTTGGCAACTAGGTCTCTCACGTAAGAATGGGATACGTTCCTATCAGGTCCAAAATTCACTGCCTAAATGAACGTTGTTGTGCACGTTCAATGCAAAACACACACAATGCAAAACACTAAAAGGTAACTTACTCAATCAGGCACAAAAACGGACTCGGGTCTGACAAACGGCATCTTTGTGACTACTGGTAAACTTTCAGAGAGAACTGAATCCGTTAATGGATTTCTGAGTTTATATAACCTCGCATCTAGATAACAATTCGCATACCAACCTTGTACTTTAACTTTATGCCTAGCTCAGCGGCACGTGGCTTTATTACCTTCAAGATAATGGTTTGTACGCACCAATGTTATAAGACAAGAAATATTAGAGAATAGTTATTTAAAATTAAAAATTATTTTACATAAATAAATTTCACTTCGCGACATTATCCCCTCGCTAAGAACATCGTCAGCCCTCTGACGATCCGGGTCCACCCTCTAAGCCTGTAAGTATTCTTGAGTTTCTGTCTGTCTTGAGTACAGATCGTTTCTACTGCTAGGCTATTGCAAATCATAGAGACATTGGCAGTTCTCTGTGAAAGCGGTGACGGTCAGTAGTACTGATGATGAAAAATATAGAGGTCCAGGCCTCAGTAGTCAGCAGGTCATTGTATCAATTGTTCGATCCGTTGATCGTCAAATGTTTCGATATCCCACTGGTAGTGGCGGAGGGTATCTTGGATAACTCTGCGTATTTGCTTGCCAGTTTGGTTAATTCTGCGCGATTCTCAGGATTGAAGGCAGGCTGCATAAACTAGAGCATCATTTTGACCAGAGGGGACAGGATCAGTCAAGAGGCAGCTGAGCAACTCAAGTTGCGGGGATTTACAGATGTCGTGCACAACATAGAAATGAGAGAAAAAAAATGTATACTTTATAAAAATATATGAGAGGATCAGGCATAAATATATATATCTCCATACATACAAAAATATTGTAAAAATAATAACACCAAAATAAAAATAAATACATGGGCTTTGAGTTTAAAAGGGTTGTGTGTTCCATTGTCATTGTTGTTGAAGCCCATAATTAATGCGGACTTTGGTAGAACATAGCCTCATACAGCTTTAAATTTCCTAATATTAAAAAATATATAAACAGTAGCACGCAGCAAATACTCGATTACTCTTACAAAACTTTGCCGACAATTGATAATAATAATTACTGCTTAAAGCTAGAGTATACAGTTAAAACATATCCAAGAGAATTGCCAACAACTGATTTATTTTTAAATACATTATTTGTAGAAAGAATAACAAAATAAATAAGGCAAAATGTTTTGGTTACTACTACAGTTACTACTACCTAAGACGAGTTGGTACCAACTTATAGATAGATTTATAACTATATTACAGTACATCAACATATCAATATGTTACTTTCACAAAAAAAAGACATGCATGTATTCGCGACATTATTAACGATTGCTCTAATAATAAACATTAAACTCATGAGGTTGAGCTGGACTTCGCCCATAGCCACCATCCTCCATTCCCTCCAAGTCGGCGAGGTTTAGTGATCTTTGTCGAAGCCACTGCTGTCCCAAGTTCCTGTGAACCCATCACTGGACCTCTGCATTCCTTGGAACCTCCGATAAATCTCGAATTTCTCCCATAATCCGCTGCGGTGGGAACATTCTCCGCCACTCGGCATCCTCTTGTAGGTTGCGGTTCCAGATCCTCTGGAAACCGCATTTCGTGTTATACTGGAGCCCAAGGCTGCTCATCGTCAGACAATGAAAACACAATGGACTCGAGGCTGATGCTTGGCGATGCAATACTGTTTTCCACTTCCATATTCCTTGGTAATAAATAGGAACGTGTTGATGATGAAGAAGAGTTGATGAGCTCTATTTCTTGACACTCAAATTCTTCAGCTTTTACAAAAATTAATATTGATATTTGATTCGATTATACCGAATATTTATTCTTATAAAAAAACAAGATAGTAGCTCTCTTGCTCACTATACTCCATATTCAAAGTAAATTATGTAGAAAATAATAAATAATAGGTTCCTTTAAATGATAAACCGTTACAGTACTTAAAAACTCCTTTGAGCCAATGTAAATTATTATAATCCTAAAACCATCTTAATCATTCAGAGATTGAACTTACACCATTTACATCTTGGTGAGTACCACCCTGCAACTCTTGCAAATTCCGAATCCTTAGACTTCTTCTCCACAAAGTGGAAGAGTCAGGTCCTCCTTCTTGGTGGTAAAACTCCACTTCATTAAACTCATGAGGTTGAGGTGGACTTCGCCCATAGGCAGCATCCTCCATCCCCTCCAAGTCGGCGAGGTTTAGTGATCTTTGTCGAAGCCACTGCTGTCCCAAGTTCCTGTGAACCCATCTCTGGACCTCTGCATTCCTTGGAACCTCTGATAAATCTCGAATTTCTCCCATAACCCGCTGCGGTGGAAACATTCTCCGCCACTCGGCATCCTCTTCTGGATCTTCATTCGTTCTTCGCCCATAGGCAGGCATCCTCCATCCCCTCCAAGTCGGTGAGGTTTAGTGATCCTTGTCGAAGCCACTGCTGTCCGATGTGCCTCTGAACCCATCTCTGGACCTCTGTATCTCTTGAACCTCCGACAAATCTCGAATTTCTCCCATAACCCGCTGCGGTGGGAACATTCTCCGCCACTCGGCATCCTCTTCTGGATCCTCATCTTCATTCTCCGGAAACCGCATTTCGTGTTGTACAGAAGGCCAAGGAGGCTCATCGTTAGACAATGAAAACAAAATGGACTCGAGGCTGATGCTTGGCGATGCAATCCTATTTTCCACTTCCATATTCCTTGGTAATAAATCGGAACATGTTGATGATAACGAAGAGTTGATGAGCTCTAATTCTTGACACTCAAATTCTTCAAGCTCCATTTCTTCAGCTTGATTTTCTGGAAACCAGTGCTGCCCCTCGTGTTCGTAGCTGTTACGACAGCCTCATGCGGAAAAGTATATTCCGCACTTGTTTTGTAAATAACTATTTTACAAATGGCTGGTTGTTTTCTTGGGTTGTGGTCCTTTTTTTTAATAAAATAAGCTACAGCGGGTGCTTTACACTTCGTTGTATATTTTATAGGCTTGACGTTTCGACACAAATTGGTGCCTTCATCAGAGTTTTGTACTACAACATACGGAATAATTATTTTAAAGTTATATTTGTACACTAGTAGAAAGAAACGGTGGAGTAACAGGTAGGTAAATTATAAACTACTGAACATAAAAAAAAATTACTACAAGTAAACCATAGTAATTTACGTCACAAGTCCAGTAGGTGACTTGTTACAGTACGATGTTTTTACGGACGAGGCGACGTCAGGATCCGAGTCTGGAAAGTTATTCGAGTACTGTAACAACACCTAAGGCAGTGTTCATATTGGCAACGCTCGGACGATGAGCGTTACGCAGCGAGTAGAAAGCGGCGCCGCAACGCGCGTTGAAGTGTTCACACTTGCGAGCAATCGATCACGTTGCTTCCAGTTTAGTTTTAGATTTCGAGGGGATGAGATCGGTGTTTAAACAATGAATTGCGGAAAATTCGCGATTTAAAAGTTTGATTTTAAAAAAAGGAAAAAAAAGAAAAGGCGTTCACAATCTTAATAAAAGCAGGCAAATCTGTGGGGAATTTCATCACCTTTATCGTGAACTTCGAAAGGATGAAACGCGATTTTTTTAATTTTTAAGAATGTCGGTGGAAACTTTCGATTATATATTACATAAAATAAAGCATCGTCTTCAAAAACAAACAACTAATTTTAAAAAGCCCATAACTCAGACAGAACGACTTTACGTAACATTAAGGTAAGTAATACGTTTTTTATTTATATGAATAATTAGTTACTGCACTCAATTGAATTTGAAACTGAAAAAATAATTTTAATAAACTGAATATTAGCATACAGATTAACCTACAATACATGTCTATGCTAATAAAAAGAGTACGCATATTCAATGTGGCATTTGATAATGTTCTACTCCAGAAGATTGCATTTGCATATCCATATTATGTTGCAAATAACCTCGGTTTCCTAGATGGATAATATTTCCTTCCTTTTTTCGTCGAAGTGCCTCCATTATCACGTTCTGAATTCCTGCTCTCACTTCAAGTTTTTCCATCTTTTCGAATTCATCAAAAAATGGTAATAGACTCATCAGAAAGTGGTAATCGGGATTTTTCGCTATACTTTCATCCAAATTTTGATCTTTATTCAAAAGTTGTAATTTTTCTTGCTCTATTTCTATATATGCGTCAATTTCAGATTGTTCAGATGTTCTTTTCTTACGTGTGGCAACTACAGATTTAGCAGGATAAGTAGCACTACGGGAAGAAGATTGTGAGAAAGAAGGTTCCGAATTTTGACAAGTTGTATTTGAGGTCGTAGTTGAAGTAGGTGATAAAATACTGATATCTTCTGTATCGGTATCGACGTCGCTTGTTTCGGATGGTGGAACTGAATCTCCCAAATTTCCCTCCATATCTTTCACGAATAGCATCATATTAAAAAAAGGCCACTTGCCTTTAAATTCTTGTGCCTCTGAACCTGATTGATATTCGGGAATTTTTTTAAGTTCAATCCTAAATTTATCTTTCAAATTCTTCCACTTAGCTTTTACCAGATTTACTAAAACAAATAAATATAAATTATTTCCGGTCTTATATTCGGATAATTATTATGTTATTTTGAAGAGTCAAAATATTTTTATTTTGTTTCAGATATCTATCTACTGGACTTTCATTTAGGAATCTAGCTACTACTTCAAGAATGGGAACTTCCACTTTAAGTATGATAGTTCACGAAACATGCGCTATATTATGGGAAGGATTAGCCAATGAGTTTATGCCACTACCATCGCAAGAGCCATTAGAAAAAGTTGGAGAAGCTTTCCAACGATTTCCAACGAACTACAACGATTTAAAAATTTCAGCAACAAGAATTTGACACATTTTATGTTTCGCTCTGTATACAAATTCAAGGTGCTTTAATAAAAAATCTGGCGAAAACGCCCCGAGATATGGATGTTGGCTTACTCCTGACCTGAAAACGTTAAGGAAAAAATAGCTTATTGCGAAATGGCAGAACATCAAAATTTTGAAATTTTTGCATCACTTTTTTTCACACCCGATATAATAAAGATGATGTAATTCATCATTCCTTATGAGGTCACTCAGTGCCAAATCTTTTATGTTCTCTGTTTTGGGCTGCCATAGCTTCAACATCACTTGATAGAAGGAATTCCACTTACAAATTAGTTTGTTTTCCTTTCCCAGATGTAACAATAATTGAAAATCAGCTTCAATCTGCAAATACATCTAAATGAGTACCTAAACCGAAGGATAGATATGGGAATAATTTCCTATTGCTCAATTACCAAATAATCTGCACGAGAATCTTCAATAGATGGCCACATAGCGATATAATCAGTTAAGCAGAGTTTGTCCGAGTTAATTTTTCTGTATTTATGTGTCAGTTTCCACAATTTGATGCATGGTTCCCGACTATATTTAAGTCAACTTACTGCTTCATTCTCTTCTGAATTGTAAGTAAAAATACACGGTCGCCCAACGAAAACTTTCCGCCAGGGTTTTCTGGCCTATGAAGCAGAAGACACGAAAATGCTCGGACACGTCAATTTTCATTCTAAGGGGGACATATTTTTTTGATGTAATTATTGTCTTAGAGGAAACCATGAAGCCGGGGTGACTTTCATCCTAAAAATTTGAAATGGAAAGGTGTGTCAACATCATTTTGAAGGGCGTTCAATTAAATTTTCAGTGCCGTATCATGTTTAAAATTTGAATGATTTGTTCTCGAGAAAACAGGAGCAGGGGACGGAAAAATCGATTTGACATTAAATTCTTTTCAATTTATTAGTTGTTGAAGATGACCACTACCGACCTCCATACAGTAGTCTTTGTTCAAACTGCATTCGAATATTTTGCAACATTTGTGGAGTTACAAGATTACACTTATTTACAATACGTTGTCGCAAGTCTTCAAGTGAATCCGGTTGTGTAGCATACATTTTGGACTTCAAATGATCCCATAAAAAGTCCAGCGGGGCAAATCCGGGGAACGTGCAGGCCATTCTGTAGGTCCTCTTCTCCCAATCCACCTTTGAGGGATTGTTCGATTATTTCTGTTAAAGCTGGATCAATGGCGTCTTCCAACAAATTCAAATTGACCTGTCCGTTCAAGTTTCCAAGTAAAAAGGATGTTGCGTCTGAACTTCATGAAAAAACATTGGATTGGTTGACGACCAATAACGGCAATTATGGCGCTTTATCTCAGCGCTCAAGGAGAAGGAACACTCATCAGAGAGAAAATCTTATAAAGGTATTCCAGATTGATGATTAGTCAACAATTCGTTGACTAATGATCTCACAACTAATCTCTCACATCAAATCGTCTATGGATATCATCTTCGTTTAATTCCTGCACTAATTTAATTTTATAAGGATGGAATTTATGTGCTTTTAATATTCTCTGGATGCTTGTACGCCAAACACCTGATGCATTTGATAATTTTCTAGTGCTGGTAGCAGGTTCCATCGCGACGTGTCCCAAAACAGCTATTTCAATTGCTTCTCTTCTTATTGCTGGATGATGATCAATTCTCTTTTTATTTCCTACACTTCCAGTTTCTTGAAATTTGGCAACTAGGTCTCTCACGTAAGAATGGGATACGTTCCTATCAGGTCCAAAATTCACTGCCTAAATGAACGTTGTTGTGCACGTTCAATGCAAAACACACACAATGCAAAACACTAAAAGGTAACTTACTCAATCAGGCACAAAAACGGACTCGGGTCTGACAAACGGCATCTTTGTGACTACTGGTAAACTTTCAGAGAGAACTGAATCCGTTAATGGATTTCTGAGTTTATATAACCTCGCATCTAGATAACAATTCGCATACCAACCTTGTACTTTAACTTTATGCCTAGCTCAGCGGCACGTGGCTTTATTACCTTCAAGATAATGGTTTGTACGCACCAATGTTATAAGACAAGAAATATTAGAGAATAGTTATTTAAAATTAAAAATTATTTTACATAAATAAATTTCACTTCGCGACATTATCCCCTCGCTAAGAACATCGTCAGCCCTCTGACGATCCGGGTCCACCCTCTAAGCCTGTAAGTATTCTTGAGTTTCTGTCTGTCTTGAGTACAGATCGTTTCTACTGCTAGGCTATTGCAAATCATAGAGACATTGGCAGTTCTCTGTGAAAGCGGTGACGGTCAGTAGTACTGATGATGAAAAATATAGAGGTCCAGGCCTCAGTAGTCAGCAGGTCATTGTATCAATTGTTCGATCCGTTGATCGTCAAATGTTTCGATATCCCACTGGTAGTGGCGGAGGGTATCTTGGATAACTCTGCGTATTTGCTTGCCAGTTTGGTTAATTCTGCGCGATTCTCAGGATTGAAGGCAGGCTGCATAAACTAGAGCATCATTTTGACCAGAGGGGACAGGATCAGTCAAGAGGCAGCTGAGCAACTCAAGTTGCGGGGATTTACAGATGTCGTGCACAACATAGAAATGAGAGAAAAAAAATGTATACTTTATAAAAATATATGAGAGGATCAGGCATAAATATATATATCTCCATACATACAAAAATATTGTAAAAATAATAACACCAAAATAAAAATAAATACATGGGCTTTGAGTTTAAAAGGGTTGTGTGTTCCATTGTCATTGTTGTTGAAGCCCATAATTAATGCGGACTTTGGTAGAACATAGCCTCATACAGCTTTAAATTTCCTAATATTAAAAAATATATAAACAGTAGCACGCAGCAAATACTCGATTACTCTTACAAAACTTTGCCGACAATTGATAATAATAATTACTGCTTAAAGCTAGAGTATACAGTTAAAACATATCCAAGAGAATTGCCAACAACTGATTTATTTTTAAATACATTATTTGTAGAAAGAATAACAAAATAAATAAGGCAAAATGTTTTGGTTACTACTAAGACGAGTTGGTACCAACTTATAGATAGATTTATAACTATATTACAGTACATCAACATATCAATATGTTACTTTCACAAAAAAAAGACATGCATGTATTCGCGACATTATTAACGATTGCTCTAATAATAAACATTAAACTCATGAGGTTGAGCTGGACTTCGCCCATAGCCACCATCCTCCATTCCCTCCAAGTCGGCGAGGTTTAGTGATCTTTGTCGAAGCCACTGCTGTCCCAAGTTCCTGTGAACCCATCACTGGACCTCTGCATTCCTTGGAACCTCCGATAAATCTCGAATTTCTCCCATAATCCGCTGCGGTGGGAACATTCTCCGCCACTCGGCATCCTCTTGTAGGTTGCGGTTCCAGATCCTCTGGAAACCGCATTTCGTGTTATACTGGAGCCCAAGGCTGCTCATCGTCAGACAATGAAAACACAATGGACTCGAGGCTGATGCTTGGCGATGCAATACTGTTTTCCACTTCCATATTCCTTGGTAATAAATAGGAACGTGTTGATGATGAAGAAGAGTTGATGAGCTCTATTTCTTGACACTCAAATTCTTCAGCTTTTACAAAAATTAATATTGATATTTGATTCGATTATACCGAATATTTATTCTTATAAAAAAACAAGATAGTAGCTCGCTTGCTCACTATACTCCATATTCAAAGTAAATTATGTAGAAAATAATAAATAATAGGTTCCTTTAAATGATAAACCGTTACAGTACTTAAAAACTCCTTTGAGCCAATGTAAATTATTATAATCCTAAAACCATCTTAATCATTCAGAGATTGAACTTACACCATTTACATCTTGGTGAGTACCACCCTGCAACTCTTGCAAATTCCGAATCCTTAGACTTCTTCTCCACAAAGTGGAAGAGTCAGGTCCTCCTTCTTGGTGGTAAAACTCCACTTCATTAAACTCATGAGGTTGAGGTGGACTTCGCCCATAGGCAGCATCCTCCATCCCCTCCAAGTCGGCGAGGTTTAGTGATCTTTGTCGAAGCCACTGCTGTCCCAAGTTCCTGTGAACCCATCACTGGACCTCTGCATTCCTTGGAACCTCCGATAAATCTCGAATTTCTCCCATAATCCGCTGCGGTGGGAACATTCTCCGCCACTCGGCATCCTCTTGTAGGTTGCGGTTCCAGATCCTCTGGAAACCGCATTTCGTGTTATACTGGAGCCCAAGGCTGCTCATCGTCAGACAATGAAAACACAATGGACTCGAGGCTGATGCTTGGCGATGCAATACTGTTTTCCACTTCCATATTCCTTGGTAATAAATAGGAACGTGTTGATGATGAAGAAGAGTTGATGAGCTCTATTTCTTGACACTCAAATTCTTCAGCTTTTACAAAAATTAATATTGATATTTGATTCGATTATACCGAATATTTATTCTTATAAAAAAACAAGATAGTAGCTCTCTTGCTCACTATACTCCATATTCAAAGTAAATTATGTAGAAAATAATAAATAATAGGTTCCTTTAAATGATAAACCGTTACAGTACTTAAAAACTCCTTTGAGCCAATGTAAATTATTATAATCCTAAAACCATCTTAATCATTCAGAGATTGAACTTACACCATTTACATCTTGGTGAGTACCACCCTGCAACTCTTGCAAATTCCGAATCCTTAGACTTCTTCTCCACAAAGTGGAAGAGTCAGGTCCTCCTTCTTGGTGGTAAAACTCCACTTCATTAAACTCATGAGGTTGAGGTGGACTTCGCCCATAGGCAGCATCCTCCATCCCCTCCAAGTCGGCGAGGTTTAGTGATCTTTGTCGAAGCCACTGCTGTCCCAAGTTCCTGTGAACCCATCTCTGGACCTCTGCATTCCTTGGAACCTCTGATAAATCTCGAATTTCTCCCATAACCCGCTGCGGTGGAAACATTCTCCGCCACTCGGCATCCTCTTCTGGATCTTCATTCGTTCTTCGCCCATAGGCAGGCATCCTCCATCCCCTCCAAGTCGGTGAGGTTTAGTGATCCTTGTCGAAGCCACTGCTGTCCGATGTGCCTCTGAACCCATCTCTGGACCTCTGTATCTCTTGAACCTCCGACAAATCTCGAATTTCTCCCATAACCCGCTGCGGTGGGAACATTCTCCGCCACTCGGCATCCTCTTCTGGATCCTCATCTTCATTCTCCGGAAACCGCATTTCGTGTTGTACAGAAGGCCAAGGAGGCTCATCGTTAGACAATGAAAACAAAATGGACTCGAGGCTGATGCTTGGCGATGCAATCCTATTTTCCACTTCCATATTCCTTGGTAATAAATCGGAACATGTTGATGATAACGAAGAGTTGATGAGCTCTAATTCTTGACACTCAAATTCTTCAAGCTCCATTTCTTCAGCTTGATTTTCTGGAAACCAGTGCTGCCCCTCGTGTTCGTAGCTGTTACGACAGCCTCATGCGGAAAAGTATATTCCGCACTTGTTTTGTAAATAACTATTTTACAAATGGCTGGTTGTTTTCTTGGGTTGTGGTCCTTTTTTTTAATAAAATAAGCTACAGCGGGTGCTTTACACTTCGTTGTATATTTTATAGGCTTGACGTTTCGACACAAATTGGTGCCTTCATCAGAGTTTTGTACTACAACATACGGAATAATTATTTTAAAGTTATATTTGTACACTAGTAGAAAGAAACGGTGGAGTAACAGGTAGGTAAATTATAAACTACTGAACATAAAAAAAAATTACTACAAGTAAACCATAGTAATTTACGTCACAAGTCCAGTAGGTGACTTGTTACAGTACGATGTTTTTACGGACGAGGCGACGTCAGGATCCGAGTCTGGAAAGTTATTCGAGTACTGTAACAACACCTAAGGCAGTGTTCATATTGGCAACGCTCGGACGATGAGCGTTACGCAGCGAGTAGAAAGCGGCGCCGCAACGCGCGTTGAAGTGTTCACACTTGCGAGCAATCGATCACGTTGCTTCCAGTTTAGTTTTAGATTTCGAGGGGATGAGATCGGTGTTTAAACAATGAATTGCGGAAAATTCGCGATTTAAAAGTTTGATTTTAAAAAAAGGAAAAAAAGAAAAGGCGTTCACAATCTTAATAAAAGCAGGCAAATCTGTGGGGAATTTCATCACCTTTATCGTGAACTTCGAAAGGATGAAACGCGATTTTTTTAATTTTTAAGAATGTCGGTGGAAACTTTCGATTATATATTACATAAAATAAAGCATCGTCTTCAAAAACAAACAACTAATTTTAAAAAGCCCATAACTCAGACAGAACGACTTTACGTAACATTAAGGTAAGTAATACGTTTTTTATTTATATGAATAATTAGTTACTGCACTCAATTGAATTTGAAACTGAAAAAATAATTTTAATAAACTGAATATTAGCATACAGATTAACCTACAATACATGTCTATGCTAATAAAAAGAGTACGCATATTCAATGTGGCATTTGATAATGTTCTACTCCAGAAGATTGCATTTGCATATCCATATTATGTTGCAAATAACCTCGGTTTCCTAGATGGATAATATTTCCTTCCTTTTTTCGTCGAAGTGCCTCCATTATCACGTTCTGAATTCCTGCTCTCACTTCAAGTTTTTCCATCTTTTCGAATTCATCAAAAAATGGTAATAGACTCATCAGAAAGTGGTAATCGGGATTTTTCGCTATACTTTCATCCAAATTTTGATCTTTATTCAAAAGTTGTAATTTTTCTTGCTCTATTTCTATATATGCGTCAATTTCAGATTGTTCAGATGTTCTTTTCTTACGTGTGGCAACTACAGATTTAGCAGGATAAGTAGCACTACGGGAAGAAGATTGTGAGAAAGAAGGTTCCGAATTTTGACAAGTTGTATTTGAGGTCGTAGTTGAAGTAGGTGATAAAATACTGATATCTTCTGTATCGGTATCGACGTCGCTTGTTTCGGATGGTGGAACTGAATCTCCCAAATTTCCCTCCATATCTTTCACGAATAGCATCATATTAAAAAAAGGCCACTTGCCTTTAAATTCTTGTGCCTCTGAACCTGATTGATATTCGGGAATTTTTTTAAGTTCAATCCTAAATTTATCTTTCAAATTCTTCCACTTAGCTTTTACCAGATTCACTAAAACAAATAAATATAAATTATTTCCGGTCTTATATTCGGATAATTATTATGTTATTTTGAAGAGTCAAAATATTTTTATTTTGTTTCAGATATCTATCTACTGGACTTTCATTTAGGAATCTAGCTACTACTTCAAGAATGGGAACTTCCACTTTAAGTATGATAGTTCACGAAACATGCGCTATATTATGGGAAGGATTAGCCAATGAGTTTATGCCACTACCATCGCAAGAGCCATTAGAAAAAGTTGGAGAAGCTTTCCAACGATTTCCAACGAACTACAACGATTTAAAAATTTCAGCAACAAGAATTTGACACATTTTATGTTTCGCTCTGTATACAAATTCAAGGTGCTTTAATAAAAAATCTGGCGAAAACGCCCCGAGATATGGATGTTGGCTTACTCCTGACCTGAAAACGTTAAGGAAAAAATAGCTTATTGCGAAATGGCAGAACATCAAAATTTTGAAATTTTTGCATCACTTTTTTTCACACCCGATATAATAAAGATGATGTAATTCATCATTCCTTATGAGGTCACTCAGTGCCAAATCTTTTATGTTCTCTGTTTTGGGCTGCCATAGCTTCAACATCACTTGATAGAAGGAATTCCACTTACAAATTAGTTTGTTTTCCTTTCCCAGATGTAACAATAATTGAAAATCAGCTTCAATCTGCAAATACATCTAAATGAGTACCTAAACCGAAGGATAGATATGGGAATAATTTCCTATTGCTCAATTACCAAATAATCTGCACGAGAATCTTCAATAGATGGCCACATAGCGATATAATCAGTTAAGCAGAGTTTGTCCGAGTTAATTTTTCTGTATTTATGTGTCAGTTTCCACAATTTGATGCATGGTTCCCGACTATATTTAAGTCAACTTACTGCTTCATTCTCTTCTGAATTGTAAGTAAAAATACACGGTCGCCCAACGAAAACTTTCCGCCAGGGTTTTCTGGCCTATGAAGCAGAAGACACGAAAATGCTCGGACACGTCAATTTTCATTCTAAGGGGGACATATTTTTTTGATGTAATTATTGTCTTAGAGGAAACCATGAAGCCGGGGTGACTTTCATCCTAAAAATTTGAAATGGAAAGGTGTGTCAACATCATTTTGAAGGGCGTTCAATTAAATTTTCAGTGCCGTATCATGTTTAAAATTTGAATGATTTGTTCTCGAGAAAACAGGAGCAGGGGACGGAAAAATCGATTTGACATTAAATTCTTTTCAATTTATTAGTTGTTGAAGATGACCACTACCGACCTCCATACAGTAGTCTTTGTTCAAACTGCATTCGAACATTTTGCAACATTTGTGGAGTTACAAGATTACACTTATTTACAATACGTTGTCGCAAGTCTTCAAGTGAATCCGGTTGTGTAGCATACATTTTGGACTTCAAATGATCCCATAAAAAGTCCAGCGGGGCAAATCCGGGGAACGTGCAGGCCATTCTGTAGGTCCTCTTCTCCCAATCCACCTTTGAGGGATTGTTCGATTATTTCTGTTAAAGCTGGATCAATGGCGTCTTCCAACAAATTCAAATTGACCTGTCCGTTCAAGTTTCCAAGTAAAAAGGATGTTGCGTCTGAACTTCATGAAAAAACATTGGATTGGTTGACGACCAATAACGGCAATTATGGCGCTTTATCTCAGCGCTCAAGGAGAAGGAACACTCATCAGAGAGAAAATCTTATAAAGGTATTCCAGATTGATGATTAGTCAACAATTCGTTGACTAATGATCTCACAACTAATCTCTCACATCAAATCGTCTATGGATATCATCTTCGTTTAATTCCTGCACTAATTTAATTTTATAAGGATGGAATTTATGTGCTTTTAATATTCTCTGGATGCTTGTACGCCAAACACCTGATGCATTTGATAATTTTCTAGTGCTGGTAGCAGGTTCCATCGCGACGTGTCCCAAAACAGCTATTTCAATTGCTTCTCTTCTTATTGCTGGATGATGATCAATTCTCTTTTTATTTCCTACACTTCCAGTTTCTTGAAATTTGGCAACTAGGTCTCTCACGTAAGAATGGGATACGTTCCTATCAGGTCCAAAATTCACTGCCTAAATGAACGTTGTTGTGCACGTTCAATGCAAAACACACACAATGCAAAACACTAAAAGGTAACTTACTCAATCAGGCACAAAAACGGACTCGGGTCTGACAAACGGCATCTTTGTGACTACTGGTAAACTTTCAGAGAGAACTGAATCCGTTAATGGATTTCTGAGTTTATATAACCTCGCATCTAGATAACAATTCGCATACCAACCTTGTACTTTAACTTTATGCCTAGCTCAGCGGCACGTGGCTTTATTACCTTCAAGATAATGGTTTGTACGCACCAATGTTATAAGACAAGAAATATTAGAGAATAGTTATTTAAAATTAAAAATTATTTTACATAAATAAATTTCACTTCGCGACATTATCCCCTCGCTAAGAACATCGTCAGCCCTCTGACGATCCGGGTCCACCCTCTAAGCCTGTAAGTATTCTTGAGTTTCTGTCTGTCTTGAGTACAGATCGTTTCTACTGCTAGGCTATTGCAAATCATAGAGACATTGGCAGTTCTCTGTGAAAGCGGTGACGGTCAGTAGTACTGATGATGAAAAATATAGAGGTCCAGGCCTCAGTAGTCAGCAGGTCATTGTATCAATTGTTCGATCCGTTGATCGTCAAATGTTTCGATATCCCACTGGTAGTGGCGGAGGGTATCTTGGATAACTCTGCGTATTTGCTTGCCAGTTTGGTTAATTCTGCGCGATTCTCAGGATTGAAGGCAGGCTGCATAAACTAGAGCATCATTTTGACCAGAGGGGACAGGATCAGTCAAGAGGCAGCTGAGCAACTCAAGTTGCGGGGATTTACAGATGTCGTGCACAACATAGAAATGAGAGAAAAAAAATGTATACTTTATAAAAATATATGAGAGGATCAGGCATAAATATATATATCTCCATACATACAAAAATATTGTAAAAATAATAACACCAAAATAAAAATAAATACATGGGCTTTGAGTTTAAAAGGGTTGTGTGTTCCATTGTCATTGTTGTTGAAGCCCATAATTAATGCGGACTTTGGTAGAACATAGCCTCATACAGCTTTAAATTTCCTAATAGTAAAAAATATATAAACAGTAGCACGCAGCAAATACTCGATTACTCTTACAAAACTTTGCCGACAATTGATAATAATAATTACTGCTTAAAGCTAGAGTATACAGTTAAAACATATCCAAGAGAATTGCCAACAACTGATTTATTTTTAAATACATTATTTGTAGAAAGAATAACAAAATAAATAAGGCAAAATGTTTTGGTTACTACTAAGACGAGTTGGTACCAACTTATAGATAGATTTATAACTATATTACAGTACATCAACAAATCAATATGTTACTTTCACAAAAAAAAGACATGCATGTATTCGCGACATTATTAACGATTGCTCTAATAATAAACATTTCATGGAAAAACTTTAATGAAGAGCGCTCTTCTACGGCCGTTCGTATCAAATCTGGAAACTTAGTTCCATCCGGAAATGCTAGTACCCCTATACTAGCCACTGTTTCTAACTTGTCCTAAAGGGACTTAAGCCTTAGCGCTTGCTCAGTCGACTTCCTCGAGGGAAATGTTTTTTCTCAAACAGCAAAACAGTATATTCCAGTATAGCTATAAATTCAGTGTCATGACAACGCAGTACATAATTTATTTGTAAGGTGACGTGGCCTGCGTCACCTGAGGGATTCCTAAAAGCGTCGAGGTAACCTCCTGAACAATAGGTATAAGACGCACATGCATGCTATCATATTCGATAGTAACCACATATTATAATTTTTGGGTAGTAATGGCGAAATATCTTTGTATAAAATCTTGAGAAAGAAGGGGCATATATTCATTTTAGTGAGTCACACTAATCTAGTAAGTAGTGTTTTCGAAACTTCATACCTTTAGTAAAAGATAGATAAGGCATCATGAATGCCATGGGGACACAAAGTAAGACTTTAGATTTCACCAAATCACGGGCAGCATATGAGTACTTCGAAGAGTGGTATTTTCATTATTATTTTCGTTTATTAAATTTTCAGTACCCATTAATACGCAGAATAATAAGGTCAATGCAGTTCAACTCAGCACCTGAAAAATTGTCTGTATATGGCGCTTGGTAACCAAGTTGTTAGATTGTGGCATAAGACATAAGTGTTCTGAATTTGGGTGGGTGATAACAAATACGTTATCTCTAACTTCGACTACGACTGTCGGGAATGATGGTTGGCATATTGTAGTACAATGGTTATGCAATTCCTCGATTGTACTTCCTGCGTACATTTTCGCTGCAAAATAGACACCGTAAGTGGTGTCCGCTGCAAACGTAGGTAAATAACAAAACTGGTTTTCGTAGGGTTGTTCACTGATGTAGCTGAATTGCTGAAACAGGTTGAATGGAATTAATATTGTCAAAACCACAGAAAAATGTTTTGAAAATTGCGACATAATGACCTTCCTGTAAAAATAAACACGTTTGATTATGTGACATAAAGGGGATTGTAATTCGTATAGTTCCTCATATTGTACTCTTCTTGGCAATAGGTACCCTTGTATATTGAAATTTTTAGGATTTTTGCATAGAACTCTAGCTTAAAATACGCAGAAAGGCAGTACTTGGAAATTGGAAAGTTATCTGCTTTCTTTAATCAATAGGTAAATAAATTTCAACTTTAATAGGTACTCTTATTCGTACTGTAATTCGATTGTTCACGCACGTACAACCAGAATTAGATAATGAGTAATACTTGGATATATATGAGATCAAAATTGTCTTTATGTTCATAATCCGAAAGATTCAGCTTAGGGCTCACTGTCAAGAGGCTATGTTTTAGCTCTGATGAACACTCGAAATTGGAATGTAATAAGCCCTACATTGGTTTATCATTTCAGTATCTCTTAATCTGAACATTAAATCAATTATTTTTAGAAAGTTTTTATACGCTTGGTGAAAAGCCACTATGTCGTCATATTTTTCATAATTGAACATAAGATTGATAAATAATTGAAAATTAACCATTTTTTCTCATAAGGTGTGAACATTTATTTTTGAAATTGTTTCTCTAAATTTAATAAAATGCTGACAGTTGTAGACAATTTTTGATATTCCTTATTTAGTTCACTGAAGGTCTCCTCTAATTGTTGACGTAGAGTAGCCTCGCTATTGAGTAACGTAGATTATTGTGCCTTAGAAGTGACAGGTCAGCACCAAATTAAGCCTTCTTCCAAAAAATCCAAATAGAGGACCAAGCGGGGTTACTTAGACCCAGCAATAGTTGTAAGATTATTAAAAAAATGTGTTGTTTTTGGTGTAGCTGTGCTGACAATCTTTCAAAAGTGGTACGTACGTGATTCAATCATTCACTCATTTTACATACCCTCTTGTTTCCACGACCGGTTACATAGCCGGTCATGGAGACATAGTTACGCCATCCAGTAAGCTTCGGGAATGATTTATACCGATTGAGTCACCAATTCCTTTCTGTTTGTCAACACAACATGGCTAAGAGAAATCTAATAGAAAACAAAAATAAAAATTTCATTAGATTAAAATAAAAATTTAATTATTTTATTAGATTTATGTATTCGTGGTTAATATGCCCTGAAAAAAAAATTGTTTGGCCAGCTGTGAGCTTCTTCGTCGTTTACCATGTTGGGCATCTGTAACGTCTGTTTTTCATTTTCCCATAATATATAACTTGAAGTTCTGGATCTAGTAATAGAGGGCATATAAACTCCCAAAAAATCGTCTTCTTGGCCAGCCCGTCCAAACATGGGATTTACAACGACAAACCTATACCTCAAATATAATTTCAGCTTAATGAACGTACGCCGTGCCTTCTCGAGTTCAGAAAAACCACTAAAAAATGCATATAGCATTTAAACGAAGTTATTAAAATCAAATATTTGCCCCAAAATTTACTGCTCGGCTTTTCTTAATGAAAGCCTCTATCTCTAAAGGAAAAATATTTTCTTAGTAAGGTAAGAGCCCAGTCATTGACACTATAAGGCAGAATTGAAAGTAAAAAATTCTTAAATTAATATTTGACTTCATATAACTTTTTCTAGCTTTGAAACCGTTAATTTAGATGTTTGTCTAGCTGTATTGTATAATTTTTGATTACCATTTCAATAATTATTTTTTGAGTTTAAACAAGAAAAGACTTATGTCAAAACACCAATTATTGACAATGCATTTAAAGTGTGTACGATATATTGGCATACCGGTTATTGACAGAATTACATGATAGAAAACGGTAAGTACTTATTTACTTAATAACTTATTTATCGTTTAAAAAAAATTTAAACATTCATTAATTTATGCTTCAAAAATATTAACAGGGCTTTTAAAAACATATTTGATACGGTCACCAACACGTTGCAGTTCAGGAAGTGGAAGGATCTCTAAAATATCTTCAGATTTTAAGGTTGGAACATCACTATCTACTAACTTAATGTAGTTTTTTCCATGTGGATGCATTTGAAGGATGTTACTTCAATATCATTATCAGAATGTATGGCTTGTATCACACAAAGGTATCTAAACTACATTGTTCCCTTTTTTCTTCCCTCAAATTTAGCAAGCACAAAATCCCCAACTTTAGTAAGTGCCTTTTTGTCACCTACTTCTCTTCTTAAATCATCCACCATTTCTTCTTTGGATTCTTCATCTGTAAAATCTGAAACTACATCAACGAGGCTATCCCCACTTTCTATCCATTATTCATCTTCAGAAGTTTCGGAATCTCATATTTGCCGCTTCCTTTTTAATATGTTTCCCTTTTTAGCATTTTGTTTTTGACTTTCAGTTTTCTTCTCCTTTTCTCTTCGTTTTATTTCTACTTTCTTAATTTTTGCTTCCCTACACTGTTGCCTTTTCCTTTTCTCTATTTCTTTCCTTGTTTTCTCTTCTTGTTTCTTTTTATGATAGTCCTGCCATGCCTTAGATGTTGTGCCTGATGGAATTTTTTCCTTGTTTGTTTTTTTTTCTTGTGGCTCTGGGAAAAATAATGCCTTTTTGAAAGGAGTAGAAACTTGTTGTTTGAATGTAGAAATAGATGGTTCATGAGTTGGACTGGCAATTGCTACCTTGTGTGAAGCAGTAGTTTTCATCGGTGAAAGTGTCATTCTATCTGGCATAAGTGGTGTTGATGACACTGGGGATGAATTAAGCAGGTGATCAATATCGTCATAGTGTTGTGTACTGTCCTGATTGTTATTTTCAATTTCTGGATCTTTCAAAAGTTTATTATTATCAACATCTTCTGTTTGTTGCGCTTCAATACCTTTTTCTTCCATTTCATCACTCTTATCCTTTAATTTGAGCTTGATTTTAATTTTCTGCCAAACTTCAAATAATGTCGTATCTTCCTTGTTACCTTTTTGCTCATTTGTCCTTTGGTTTTCCGTTGGTCATTGATTGGTCATTGTCCTCACCTTCCTTAAACATTTTTAATGTTTCTTTCGAAATATGATCCTCTAATACCTTCAGGCATACATTTAGTTTTTCTTTCTCATGAATGCTGCTGTTGTTGTGAGTAGAAGATTTCATTGTTGATATCTTGAAACTATCTTGATATCTTGAAAATAATCTTGAAATATCTATCTTGTTGAAAAAATAATATGGTTTACTCCAAATGGTGAAAGTTCACATGTTTTGAATCCATTTTGTATACTTTCTGTTGTTACTTTATTCAGAGCCTGCTCAAATACAAGTCCAAAATCTTCTTTTTTGAACTAGTTTCTGTAATTATCAGTATGCCATTCTCTAACACACTGCTTCCAAAATGATTTTAAAGGCTTAAAAACTGATACATCCATTGGCTGAATTAAGTGGGTTGAGTCGGGATATAAGGCTAGAAGTTCGATTCCATTTTCAGAACAGTACTGCGATAGCGGAAGAGTCATGTGTGACAAAGGTCCATCTACGAACAGCAATACAGGCCGCTCAATATTTTACTACCTAAAGTGTTTTCCGGGCTATAATGCCGTGGTCCAATGGAATTGCTTCCTGACGTTTCGTCTACTACTGCGGCCGACATTATCAAAGGCGATGAGGCAGTGGGCGAAGTGATCTCCCTTGCTTCCCGACGATGACTGATTCGACTGTAGCACGCTCCGTGGTATTCGTACCGCCGCCGTCGCGTCGCAGTGGTGGGGCCGGGGTGGGAGTGGTGGCGCGGGGTTTCGACGCGCTCGACGTGTGTCGCAGAACTGAACGTACGTAACAGTAATTAGACATACACGTACAGAAACGTAATTTCCTCCTGTTGAAATTGTTTTCGTGTTTAAAGATCTCAATGGCTTCCCTCGTTAGTCTCGGATAGTAGCGCTGTGATTGATGTAGGATATCCACTTCATTAAAAAGGATGTTGTGACCTTCAGAGAGAGCGTGCTCTGCTACTGCTGACTTTTGCGTTTGTCCCAGCCTGCAACTCCTTTTGTGTTGTGTGGTCCTCGTGTTGACACTGCGTTTTATGGTGCCAATGTATACAGAGCCACAGCTGCATGGAACTCTATACACTCCGGGTGCTGATAGGGGATCCCTGCGGTCTTTAGCCGATCTCAAGCTCTGTTGAATTGTACAAGTGGGTTTAAAGACAGTCTTAACCTTGTGCTTTTCCAGTAGCCTGCCGATCCTGTCCGTGACTTTGTGGATGTATGGTAGAGTAGCCCAACCGCGCTTTTCTACATCATCTCCCGTTGTTGCTTCCTGTCGCTCTACATACCTTGGGCGCACGGCTCTATCGAACTCCTGCTTGCTGTATCCATTCCAACCAAAGGCTCTCTCCAGATGCTTCATTTCTCGTTCCAATTCAGCTGGCTCACAAATTCTTTTGGCTCTCACAGACAGAGTTTTTATGACGCTCAATATTTTGTTCATTTAACCAAAGAACAAAAATATTAGTGATATATTCATTGTTGAGTCGCACATCCATCCACTGTCCTATCGTCCTATGCCCCATTTTGGATTTAGACTGTATGCTATATGACTGGGAATTCTCTGATATTTAAAAACTACCATTGGCGGGGCAATATCTCCATTGGCATTTGCCGTCACAAGGACAGTTAAATTTTGCTTTCCATCATTCGTTCCTGCAGAGTAAACGTTTCTATCTCCTTTTCTGGCCAAAACTTTTCCACCTTTTGGTTGCAAAAAAAGGCGCTTTCACCGGCGTTGAAAACACATCTACGATTATTTGCAACCTTAAGTAAATCTTTAGATTGAAGATACTCGGCTATCTCAGCAAACCACTCTCTATTTTACTTTCTGTAACATTTTCCCTAGCGGGTGTCAAATTTTGAGCTACTCTGTAACTTAGCTCAGGGTGCCTCTTTAAAAAAGATTGATACCATTTTCTTCCAGGACGGCCTTCAACAAATGGAGTCTCACGTTTGGTATTTCGGATTACCAGCTGCACACTATCCAACAATTGCTCTTTTGCCACTGGGTAATGCCTTTTAGCTAACGAAAGTATCCATTGGACTAATGAACCCTCTTCAATGTTGGTGAGGTATGTTTTTGGTCCCATTGAACATTCTTTTGGACTTTTTCCTGATTATTTATACAGAAGAGTAGTTCTTGGAACAGCAATTTTTTTGCTGCTGTAGCTACTGGCATTCCTTTAGCTACAGCTTCAAGAGCTGCAGCCATATGTTCTTGCGAATAGTCTTTTCTTGGCGCCATATTTCTGTAAAATAATAAATGAGCTAGTGATTGACATTATAATGACCCAGTAATTGACACCATGTCGATAACTGGAATTAAGGGTCAAAATGCTTTGGCGTTTAAATGCATAAAATATTAGGTTCTTTCAGACATAACAACGACTTGATATAAAAAATGAAAAGTGTGCTAGTCATTGACACATATGTCAATGAATGGTCCACATAAAATTGTTTTGATCCAGTTGTTCACATTATGAAAAATTTAGGCTAAATTCGACGATGCTGAAAACTCATCAATTCGTTAAATTCTTAGACATCTAAACAACAGATTCATGTAGTAAAATTTTAATCAATCAGCCTGCCAAACTATTAATTCAAAAATATTTTGTAGTTCCTTACCTTAACAATGTAGGTACCTACTTAAGAAACTTGCACAAAAACGCCAACCAACAGTGTCCGCCATATTATAATAACGGGAAGAAACGATAATGATTGCTTACTTTGTTAGACTGTTGCCAGACATATCAAGCTTTACGATGTAGTGTTGAAAAACATCAAATGTATTAAGATGTTTATATTCTTGGTACCAATGTGAGAAGCGTCGATTACTGGAGTGCAGTCAAACACTGGTGCGTTTACCTTTGTTATTTCAGCTTGTTGTTAATAAAATAGTTATACCCCCAAAGTTTATCGCTTTATACTTTTATGCTTTAGTAGCATATTACTTACAAGTTAATTACTAGGCTCCCAAGCCTCGTGATACAATAGTATCCTGCGTATGGGCACTACATCATTATTATATAATATGGTCCGAACCATCGTAACTGCAGTTTAAAAACAATTCCTGCTTTAGTTCCAGGATAATATTCGACAGTGCGGTGATCCTCGTCACATAAAATTTTGTCTTTCGACTACATACTCGTTACGTATAGTATCCATTATCCATCACCGCCTGTGCTTACACAGCTAAGCGCATTTTCGAGCCTTCTCAGTTTGATATGATTGCACTGGAGCGCATATATTATTAGCCGCAAGTGGCAGTACCAGACTTTGCCCGTTAATAAAAAAATATTCACTTGGTTTTTTAATAACAAATATTGTAGATAAAAAAAATTCATAACATAAATGTCTTGACCAATCTGTTATATATCTAAAGTACTAGTAGAGCGTTCGTTAAGCCTTTACACTGAGGATAGCTGACCAGTATCCTCATAATTGTCAATATTTTTTTTAAATTATTTCAATATTTATTTGTTTGTAATTCCTCCTATTAAAGATTTTTTTAATTAAATTTTTCTTTTTGATATTGATCAGTTATATATAATACTGCTTTTAAACTGGTGACAAAGGATCTCATAAGTCCCTTTCACATAAGTCCTTTTGCTGCCTCCTTTCGCAGAAGAATGGCGAAAAGAGAGCCTCCCTCCAGCACTCCGAGGCAGAGGGTAATAAGAGAAGTAGAGTAAGGAAAAAGGAAGCAACATCTTTCGGTGGCGAGCAAATATCGGGAGAGCTTGTTTTTCATCCAAGTAAGTGTTGAAGAAATTACAGAAAAAGTTGCAAAGATCACAGTGCCAAAGAACCTTGCCCAAACTTTGCCTATACCACTGGAAAGCCTTTGTTGGCGTTTAGTACGTGGTAGTTGTGAAACAAAGATGGTATTCACTCTTAGATAAGCGACAATAGAAATAAGAGAACGATTTTTGTGAAGACAAGCTTAGTTAGTTGAATACTGTTTATTACAATAAGAATGAAACTGCGTCAGCAAAAGCAATATACAACATCACTTACGTCGTATTGAAGTAAAAATAAAGTTAGTCATTATTAGAGCTTTGAAGTGTTTGAATAGAGAGAGAACTAGTTTGTGGTTTTATTTAATAAAAACGAGGGAGGACATTCGTTATATTTACCCATGAAAATAACGGATAGCCAGCAACCGTTTAAAGGAATCACATTCGGGCTCGGAAGAAAAAGTGACAGTGACATTCATTTATAAAAGACAGAAAAAATTGGATGACAGAGAATGTTTGTAAAAAAAGTAAGTAAGCAATGAATAGTCAATTAAATCAGATAGAAATTTTGATGTTGATAAAATTGTTAAGGCTAGTTTGTGAATGGAGACTAAGAAAGTTCAAATATATATCCCCATTAATTACATGCTTAAGAGCCACAGGACCTCTGTAAAAAATAAATTGGCTAAACTCAGTTGCCTTCCACCTTTTTACTTTTAACAAAGATCTCGGCCTTCGATTAAACTCATCTGGAATACAATATACAATTCCTTAAACTGGTTAGTTTATCAGATATGCTTTCAATGTCTCTTAGTGGTAATTTAGAAGGTGGTTTTCCTTCACACCACAATTAAAAGCTTTTTTACCACACCCAAATATAAGAAAGTTCATGGAATCCAGAGGAAAACCTGTTATCATATCAAAATTTGGGGGTTTGTTCTAAAATTGTTGTATCATGATGTGTTGGTTTTTACTTACACTTCTACTTACATATCATGATCAGTTGGTTTTTTTTGCCTAAAATCAGAATCTGTTCTCAAATTATATGTCAGACTCGGAAAGCAAATTCTGTTCAATTAGGAACCTTCAATATCACACTTAGAACACACAGAGTGTCCTTTTGTATATGTGATATAACTTCCAGTAGGAACGTCACATATGAAACCTTTAATTCTAAATGAATTATAGTGAACGCTTAACCACCTGTGGCGTAATGAGAACCCTGAACAAGGGTTTTTTTTTTACCTGGGCTCAAGTTTTCGAATCATCCAATATATGAATATCAGTTGAATTCCTGAAGTTTGCAGCTGTTGGCTACGCCACAGCTCATCAGGGATACTCAACGTGTGTTGGCGTCCCAAGCCACTGTCCCCTCCCAAGCCTGAAGTTTGCAGCTGTTGGCTACGCCACAGCTCATCAGGGATACTCAACGTGTGTTGGCGTCCTAAGCCATTGTTCAACAGTGTACTCGTAAGATTGTTACTAACATAGGCTTAAACTAACAACCCTTATTTGGCCAATATATATGACAAGTGACACGTCTTCAGGTAGTTGTAATTTGACTTGACCTTCATGCCTTTATGTATTTATTTGTTTTGGTTTGAGTTGTGTTGATTAAGTAGAGTTCCAAAATTCACCTTTGGAGGTTTCTGATTTCCCTGTAAGAATTAGTGGCGCTTATACCCACCCCTACTCTCCGAGCCTTTGAGCAGGGGGCATTTACTTAATTTGCCAGGCAACTTGACAGCTCGCTTACTCGACACACACTCGATTATTTCAGGTTTTTTTATTTACTTATTTTGTTACTAATCATTCATTTCACTGATCTATCAAGAAAAGTGCGTGGCACGTATATCACTCTGCAAATAATTGGTGTTGTTATTTTGTTGTAGATATGAACGAAATTTTTAAATATATTGTAATACAATTTTGTCTCTTCGAGTGCTTCTTTTAATTTAGAAATAATTGCGTGGCAAGCACATCATCTTTGATTAGACATCTATTAATAGTATCCAATGGCTTTAGTAATATAGAAATGATGATGTCAGCTAGCCACTTTTTATTTCTTAGAGGACAAAGTCTAAAATGTCTACCCCTGAAATGACAAAACCGAATCGTCTAAATTTTGCAACATAATAATGAAATGAGTATTTTTATTCTTTGTAGGAGATGACGTATAACTAACAACTTTATAATAAGTTATATCATTAAATAATTCATTGTCAAGAAGAGCTACAGACTTATTCAATTGTACCGAGTTGATTGTCGATGAAGTAGTAGATTTACCTTCTACGAAAGTCCATTTTCTTTCATTTGTAGAGTATGTTTCATTAGGGGTTAGCATGCTCCGTAAATAGAAATAAAAAGAAAACTCTTGCAATTTTTTACTCAGTATTTTTGAGAAAATGTTTCTGCGGCGATGCACCCTTTCAATGTGGATAGCGCGACCTGTGTATATAATGAAATCGCACCAATTACTATTAGTTATTTCTAATAAACAATGCATTTGAATGTAATACTTATGATTGGGTCGTAATTGTCCTGGGTTGCTGTATACAGGGTGGCCCACGACACGGTCTCTTAACGGAAAACGACTAAATATTTTTTCGCGATTTTTTACAGGCATGTACAGGTTGATTAAAAGAACAATTTAAAAATGTTTGGTATTCTACAGGGTGCTCCAAAAAAAAAGATATATATCAAACATATGTTTTTTCTTATGGAAAACCCTGTATCCTAGACCATTTTTTAACTCTAGATGTAAAATAAAGGCTACTTACTGCTATGTTTCCTATACCTAATATTGATGGTTTTTGAAATATTAAAATTTTTCTAATATTGTAAGATAGATTTTACAAATTTTTTATGTCTAAAACACATAGGCTACTTTTACGAAATTGAATTTAATTAAGAGTAAAGGTCCAATAATTTAAGATTAAACTCTTTTATTATTTAAAAAATGTTACAGTGTGATAATTAACTGTCAAAAATAATGGCCATATTTAAGGTCAGATTACTTGATTATTTTAAATAGCACACCCTGTATGTAATAATAAAATACGATACAACATTTTACCCTCTTTTGATCTGTATTAGGGTTTCCTATACATATCTCTAATAATTTCTTAGTAATTTCACTTAATTATAATATGAAGACATTAACAATAGGTAAAACATAAACAATATTAACCAGAAGACAAATACACAAACAGGATATGCCTACTATTGCCTACCAAAACAAAAGCTAAAGTAAGTGTTCAAAATGGTGACCATCATTTTCAATACACAACTGGACTCTTTTTTGAAACGAATGCTGAACATTGATAAACATTTGTGGCGTTACAGTTGCAAAGGCTGCGCGGATTCTCTGTTTCATATTGTCGGGGGTTGTGGGTGGAACATCGTAAACTTTGCTTTGAATCTAACTCCACAAAAAAAAGTCGGGGGGTGTTAGATCAGGCGATCTTGCTGGCCAGTTTTGCGGCCCTCTTCTACCAATCCACTTGTTGGGAAAATATTGATGTAGACGATTTCTGACGTTGATATGAAAATGAGCTGGAGCACCATCTAATTGTAGCCACATTCTAAGTATTACACCCAAAGGCACGTTCTCTAAAAGGTCAAACAAATTTTCCAGTAAAAACTGAATTCTTGCCCGTTTAGATGACCTTCAAAGAAGTAAGGTCCGATCACATATGGCCTTAAAATGCCGCCCCATACATTAACAGACCATCTGTGCTGATGATCAGGTGTTCGGAAAATGTGGGGATTTTGGTCACTGTAATAGTGAAAATTATGCCTATTTACTAGGCCGTTCTAATGAACTGTGGATTCGTCCGAGAATAAACGTTATCAAAAAAGTCATCTTCCTCCCCAACCTTATCAAGACACCACAAACAAAACTCAAGCCTCCGATGGAAGTCTATTTCAAACAGCTCCTGATGCATCTGAATGCGGTATGGATGGAATTTTTTGCGGTATGTTGTTTTAATATCCTTTGAGTACTGCTTCTACTTACATTAGCTGTTTGCGATGTAAGTACTCTAAATTCATTTTCCTCATTGCCAGTCACATGTTTTACCCTTCTAGCTTTTTCGTAGGAAACGTTTCCAGTTCGGCAAAAAATTTGCAGTAATCTTTGAAATACAGCCTTGTTTGGACGCTTCCGTGTTGGATATTTTTGAGCATAAACTCGAGAAGCTAAAAAGCAATTCTCTTCACATTCGCCAATTACAAGAATCATGTCAATTCTTTCTTGTTTACTGTAGGTTTTCATTTTAAACAATTTCTTAAGTTTCAATAATAACCGAAAACGTGACGAGTTAAAACTAGCTTTAAATAACACAATAACAATAACCATGGCAACGCCAATAAAAACATCGACCGATAAATCAACGCCACCTTAGTTTAAGAGAAATATTAACATTACTGGATAATCGTATCAGTTTAAGTGAAATTACTAAGAAAATATTAGAGATAGGTATAGGAACCCCTAATACAGATCAAAAGAGACTAAAATATTGTATCGTATTCTATTATTACATACAGGGTGTGCTATTTAAAATAATCAAGTAATCTGACCTTAAATATGGCCATTACTTTTGATACTTAATTATCACCCTGTAATATTTTTTTTAAATAATAAACGTGCTTAATCTTAAATTATTGAATCTCTACTCTTAATTGAAATGAATTTCGTAAAAGTAGCCTATGTGTTTTAGATATAAAAAAAAACATTTAAATCTAAATTACAATATTAGAAATATTGAAATATTTTCAAAACCAATAATATTAGGTATAGGAAACATAGCAGTAAGTTGCCTTTATTTTACCTCTAGTGTTCAAAAATGATTTAAAATACAGGGTGTTCCATAAGAAAAAACATATGTTTGATATGTATCTTTTTTTTTAGCACCCTGTGTAATATCAAATATTTTTACATAGTTCTTTTAATCAACCTGTGTATGTGTGTAAAAAATCGCCGAAAAATATTTAGCCGTTTTCCGTTAAGAGACCGTGTCGTATATAGTCGGCCACCCTGTATATATTTCAGCTTTGCAAAATCAATCATAGTTTTATTTTTAAGTGAATGTGGACATTTAACTTCTAATAAACCGTCCTCATTTATTAATCCATCTGGCGAGCCAGCGAGGAAGGGATAGTCGCTGTGAATTATTAAGCCGCACTTGGTATATTTATTTCCAGTTTCGGAAATATAACGTTCAATAGCTTTTGGTTCCTCCTCTAGACCATGTTTAACTGGAGGACGTTTGCTGATGTCCTTGGGATGCCGAAGAGTTTGACCCAGTTTTAATTTAGACACGTCATCTCGAGCTTTAAAAATTGGTCCAAAATTGGAGCAAGTGACTCGTTTCAAACGTTCTTCCTTCCACTGTGGGACTGCCTTTGGTCTCTAGTTGCTTCTTCAATAATCGTTCGCTGTGACGCAGTAATGTTAATTTTTCAAGAAAATCTTTACATTTTGCTCTTAGAACAATTTGCTTCAGAGATTGTGAACATACTGAACAAGAATATGCTTCGACTTTATTGAAAGTTGGATCACACTGCTGATGGATCCACCTATTGCACCTATCACACTGACCCCAGTCGGCTGTTCTGTCTAATTCAATAGTACCACAAATGATGCAACTGTCATTTGAAAAGCAATTTCGACAAAAAAAAACTAATAGTATCAATACTGACAGTATATTCGGTAATGCAGGTGCAATGGACCCAACCAGAGCACAATCCACATTGAATCCAATCCACTGTTTTGTCGAGTTCACAACGACCGCAATATTTGCAATTATTACTGTTCATGTGGTCATCAGTCGGTTTGGGAATGACAATACTTTCTAATCATTTTCAGTATTACTGATTTCAGTGTTGACGACATACAATTGTTTTAAGTAAGTACCAGAAAAATGAGTGGTTAATATATGCTTCTTTTTGTACCAAGACTCCTGGCTACTAAATTCGTCATCTGAAGAACGCTTAGCAGGGTGTGCCAGCTCGACTTAGCAACTTCTGAAACTACTTCTTTATGACAGGTAATAACAAGCTCTCTAATTTTTCTTACGAACCTAGAGCATTTCAAATTACGATTTTCACCAAGAACATTAACTTTTAAATTACCTACCATTAGGGTTTCTACACAAGAATTACTTAACCTGTTTACGGAACATTTCCTAGTTACCATAATGCCTGACCACAAGGGTAAATATGGCATGTATTTTGTTAGTAGCAATTGGCACAAATCTAGGGAATAGAAATCATTGGGATTATTACCTTCAGTTAATAAAGGCGAAATATTCGGAATATGTCATAAAACATGGTGTAAAATGGGCTTGATTTATATACTACATTTTCTTTAACATGAGCATCTACTGAGTTTTCAATATCGCAATAAAATATTGCTCCTTTCCACAACAAATTTGTAGTGCAATGAATTAAAGCACAAAGATTATTATAAGATTTTTTTACCTCAACAGTGTTGCCTTTTGATGACAACAAAACACAAATATTGTTAAATCATATTTGAGGAGTAACTTTTCAAAAGGCATTAGTCCACTAATGCCCGTATGTTCCGTTTTGTAGAGAGCCGCCTTAAAGTTGAGCCGGCTTTGAAAGAAAAGCCGGCTTAAAAAGCAATTTCTATTTTCCGTAGAAAAGATAGGCCGGCTTTCGTAAGCTTCATAAACACTTGGCAACATAGCAGATTTGTCTATTTACCGCGCGTTTTTAAAGTTATACTTTCCTACATCGTAAATTTTGTCACATCTGGATACACTTTAGGTCCAGCAATGAGGTTTCTGGGGTCTATGATGGGTTTATGGAGGGTAGGTATATATTTTTTAGCCAATGTTAAGACCTTTTTAGATGAATATGTCATTCTGTCTCTAGTATTTGGCCTATTTGCAGGTACAAGAAGTGATAGTGATCAGTGCTGTAGTAAACACACGTACATTAATAAATACCTATTTATCATGGATGAAAAAAAGAGATCGTGTAATTTTACCTCTGCTGAAAAAACGTTTTTATTTACTTTAATAAGCCAAAAATATTGGCAAATCTTGGAAGATAAGAAAACAGACAGAGCTTCATTGCACAAAAGGGAAGACGCGTGGAAGCAGATAGAAAGGGATTTTAATGCTGTGAGCCCGGGAAATTTTTTAGAAATGCAGAATTCATAAAAAAAATTCTATAGCAATAAAAAAAAGGAATTAAGGAAGAAAGTAGCTGAGGAGAAAAAGCAAGTACTGCTCACTGGAGGCGGACTTCCCCCTCCGCCGCGAAATAAGTTGCAGAAACGTGAGGATGATGAAATAGACAATATCCTCCTCACTATTATGAACGAAAAAACTGAGAATGGATTAACCAATCTTTCCGATAGTGATAGTGGTGTAATTCCAATTGAAGACGAAGGGATTTGGGATCCTGGCCAACGGGCAACAATTATATTTAATTGGCTGTCGCATAGCATATGACTTGGGTATTAAGTGAGAAATACCCTTTTCGGTTCCGAAACACTTCACCATCCTCCCCTCCTAAAATTAAATAAAATTGCATAAAACCAGATCATTTATTGAGTAACATAACTTTCTAATAAGTTTTACCTGGATTCTGAATTTTAATATGAGTACCATCCAAACAACCGATCACTCTTGGAAATCGAGATTTATTATAAAATTCATTCTGTGTATGAATGAAGTCATTTCTAGAAGGCATTTTGATATAATTAGGTTTTAGCATAGCAATGTGTTGAGACACTTTCAATATAGTTTTGGAAACAGATGACTGATGTATTCCCATAAAATCCCCTATAGCAGTTTGATGGCTACATGTTGCATAAAATCGAAGAGCTGTTAAAAGCTGGTTTATTGGAGAGCAACTATTATTCCTAAAACATATGCCCTATTTTAATTTATGTGTACACTGTGCTTAAAATTTCCACCTTTAGTATTTACCTATTATCTACTTACGTGTCATTCTCAAATTCCAAATGCGCAATTTGTTGTAAAACATCAAGCACAGTTTCTTTTTGTAAACGAAACCTCCTATAAAAAGACATATTGTCCATATCATCAAAATGGTTTTTTCTTTCATAGATTCTTCTTGGAAAGGCAAATTCAATAATATCTAAAATATCTGCATCATCGTCGATAAAAATTTCATCTTCCATCTCCATCTTTATTGGTATAATATAATAATTTTCTAATTCAAACGTAGAACCAAAGCACAAACAAATAACATAAACAACAAACAAGACCACTTTATTTACTTCAACTCTTCGGTGAAGTCTTTGTGTCATCTATTTTTAAGGTTAGTTTGGGATACGCTTGGCTTAAGCCTCGAAGATCGGAGGCTTAAGTTTAAGCCCGCCTATCTCTTGAAACTGTGACGGTGAATATGAAAACCGGTTGAGCCGACTCTAAATTTAAGCCGGCCTAAATGTTGACTGTACATACGGGCATAAAACGTTTTTTTCACAAGGAACAAAAAACGAATATTTGTGTTCCCCGTTCTTTTTAAACCTGCATAGTAAGGTGTTTCCATATATAATGGTCAATACTTCTAGCAAGTATTTTCAGTGAAATTAAAACTGTCATAGATTGTACAAAAGAGTCAATGAATAGTTGGACATAATGCGTTTTGATCCATCAGTGTATATAATGCGTTTTGTTGTGGCCGATATTGGACATAATGCTATATGGTGTAAACATGTAGCAAGATTGAACCCATCATGAGCGACTTTTTCATTTACTACAAAATAAAACGCATAAAACCATGGTCAAAAAAAACTTTAATGGAAAAAATACTTAAACACATTTCTTTAAAAAAATAATAGTGTTACGGTGACCGTTACGCTCCGGGCGAAGGAGGTAGAATCTTCGCGTCTCGGCGTTTAGCATGTCGTCACGAGTGATTTATTTATTGCTCTGTTTACTTAGAACGTAGTTGTTTACGACCTTTTTTTTTATGTGTCTCGTATTAATTATTTTTCTTCTAAAATATTCTAGGTGTTTCTGTAATTTTAGGATTGTGTATAAAAGGAGAACGCGAGCGCGCGGTAGCAGTAGTCTTATTTTAATCAAGCTATTAGTAAGCTAAAGTACGAAACGATAATAGATGGCTATAAAGTGTTAAGTAGTGAGTTATTTAGTAGGCGAATTGTACTTGTGTGTATTTGTGGAATAAATAAATAGTGTTTTCGTGTTAAATCGTTACACTGGAATTATTGAACCCCGAGTTCGCAACAATAGGAATTAAATATGGTCAACTTCCTCTAAGCATTCGCAGAAGTTTTCTTCCTCGTCAAAGTCTCGAGCTCCTTCTGGATATTGTGACGCAACATTTAAGGCATGGTATTAAGAAAGTTAAAGATGATAACCGAATTAAATTTTTCCACTCGATCCCAAATCTTGCTTGGAGCAACTTTTTAACATCTTTCTTCTTATCTTCTTTGATTAAATTCACAAGTGGCACGTCCGATGACTCTTGTGCGTTTTTCAGATTCCGACCACGCTTTACTATTGGTGTACAGAGTTTAGATTGGTTGTTAAAATAATACGACGGTTCAAGTTTGATTTTTACATCAAAAGATTAATTTTTTCTTACTTTCTGTAAAAATATTCGTTTCACACAGCTTATGCCCTCAATTTGTTTTAATGTATTTGCTAACGCCTTGAAGTTTTTTATCGACCAGTCTTTTCCCAGCATTCTAACGTTTAATATACAGCTTAACAAAAATATTGAAACATTAAGAGGTGTACTAAAATCAAACAATCAAAGAACTAACGACAAAATTTTACAAAATCAGATGATTCGCGCGACGTCAAGCGTATCTACCGCCTCCTAGTGGTTAAGTACTATAATGCGTCTTGATGTAACAACTCTTGTGGACATAATGCATTTCGATGTAAACTTTATATTTGAAATTAGATAGGGACATAACTTGTATATGGTATATGGTATTTAATTCATTTTAAGTTTACAGAAGTATGGAAGAGATGAAAATAAGTCTAAAACCGCAACAAACTAAATTTCGTTCTCGTGTGGACATAATGCGTTTTGATAAGTTGCTCCTCATTTGTATTGCACATAAATAATATACATAGGACAAATAACTGTTTAATTTTTCTTCCCACATCATCGTTATTAATGCATTTTTTCACGTCTTGCGAAACCATTTTCATAAAGTGAGCACAACAAAGCTGTAATACAATGAATGATTGGTAATTATTATCAAGGTCTCCTTTCTGTCAGATTTTATAGCATTCATTGAGATACATTTTCAAAGTCATATCGTAAAATGCCCGCAGTACCGCATGTATGCCGGCGAAGCTAAAACTGATAACGACGGCTCCAAATAGTGGCCACTTACCTAATTCCACACAATAACACCTAAAATCGTAAAGGAAATGAGAAATATTTCTACTAAAATGCATAGAAGATATCATATCACAAACAGATACTATTGTTACGGGATGACGGTTTCAATAATTTATCGTCAATTAACTACACACTTTTATTTACTTTTAACTATTACAACACAATTTCCCTCTACTAACAATTCGCACTGTTCGCTTGTCCGCTTATTTCGCTTATTTACTGCACTGCAGTATCTATTCGATCCCATCTCGCGCTGCTCGCTGGTTTATATACCGGGCCTGAACACACTCTCGTATTTTCGAGAATGGAGGTCACTGTTCCCGGTTCTCGTTTAGTCTAGATGGGTTCCGGGGGTCTTGGTCGGCGTTGCCGCTTCAGCTCGAATCTCTGTGGGCCGACGGTCGGGCGTAACACTATTCTGTTAGTGTGTTGTATACGAATAATTCCAGAGTATAAATAAATACGTTTCGATTGTTTTAGGCTTTTGGGTGAACGAACAAGATTTCCTGTAGCGTCATAGTATAATATCGGATGTGTAGCACCGACCTTTTGTCTTTCACACAGGTAAATTTGCTCTGCACTATACAATTCAACACAGAATGGATCTGACACTTTTAGAATATACTCTTTATGAACCTCTTGCATTTTCATCACATCCATAACATCATTTGAATCTCGATCAAAAGATGGTATAGCCTCAGCTCTTATTTTTCGCATAGTTGCATCTGACTTAATGTTTTGAAGGTTTTTGGCCTTTTCCAGTAACTGAGAGTCTGCTTTCATAATACATTGCTTCTTAATAGTTGAGGGTTTGTTGTGAGAAGATGAGTAGTTATATCGACGGGGTTCTGGGACACTTTGACCTTGAAGCCTACGTGAGCCCTAGTGTAAAAGGGGGCCCCCTGTCAAATGGGCCCCAAAAAGCAGTCAAATGTGACATATTTGACAGATGACATTTGACATATGACAGATGACGTGTGACGTATGACAGTTGTGTGACGTAGTATAGATGAGGTGTGACATATGACAGACTTGATCCTAGTGACAGCTAGGTGAAGCTAGACAGGCTAGACAGGCAGGGCAGGGAGTGTAGATGGAGTAACTCCATGTGCCCCTCAGTGGAAAATGAAACGAATAGTGTAGGAAAAAAAAATTATTTAATTTCTGAAGAATTCCCCAATGTTATACGTAATTTAAATCGAGGAGATCGAGCTTGTCCAGTTCTTCTAGCAGCAGTTTCTCCTCGATTTTGTTGTCGACCAGGAACCCCTGCAACAGCCGGATTCCCTTCCGCAGGCGATCCTGCCAACGAGTTTCTAGTTTGATAACACTAGAAAAAAAACAGAAAAAATAAAAAAAAAAATGAAAAGTTATTGAGCAAGAATATGCACATTCAACTAGAACAAGAGATTTCGCAAATCGCATTAATTAATCTGAAAATCACACTGCGCAGAAGCAAATTTTTGGCCGTCGACATCCAAAATGGCCTAGGTAAAACGATAAAAGCTATGCACATTCAACTAGAACAAGAGATTTCGCAAATCGCATTAATTAATCTGAAAATCACACTGCGCAGAAGCAAATTTTTGGCCGCCGACATCCAAAATGGTCTAGGTAAAACGATAAAAGCTATGCACATTTAACTAGAACAGAAAATTTCGCAAATCGCATTAATTAAATGCATTCCGATCATTTTTTAAGAAAAAATCAGTAAAAGCATAACTTCAGAGTAGTACAAAAACAAAACCAAACCCGAAAAAAGAAAAAAACTTACTTGGCGACCCACATCCTTCTCATACTGCGTGAATACATCAGATCTACGGGGGCTTTTAGTTCTCGCTTATAGGCATCCAAAAGAACTCCGTAAAAATCCATTGTAAAGTCACTGTTAAAAAATGTTAAACATAATACCTCATAGTAGTATAAACCAAAATGTACTTACGTAAAGGATGAGTTGGAACTGCTAATCGATAGACTGTTTTAGCGCCTATTTATACTAATAAATTTACAAAGAATTACAAAGTAAGCAGTAGTTATCGTTGAAGTAATTATTAGAAAAACATGTCAGTGAGTGCACATGCAGTAATTAAAGTTCCGTGTGCTTCATTAGATACAGTGTTGCTATCGTTAAATATTTATCAGTAGGAAAAACACATTTACAATGTAGTATTGCATAAATTATCGCTAATGAGTTGAAGTTATCTGTTATCATTAGGAAAAACACATTTACAATGTAGTATTGCATAAATTATCGCTAATGAGTTGACGTTATCTGTTAAGTAGTAAGTTATCTGATAAGGAGTAATGTTAAAAGGCTAATTTAAGTCGATTGACGATTTACTATTTATACAAGCCTCTAACGCATTGCAAATCATCATTGTCCAACTGAAGTGCTTCTCCAACAACAACAGCTAGTAAAAAATGGCAACTACCCCATCTACCGTGGTTGTTTTCTCAGAAGACCTGGTCCACTTTCCCAACAAATATCTGGCAATTATGGCTCGGAATATGTTTCAGTAAGTAAATATCTGCATACTTGTTAGAGATATTTTCAATTTTTGCTTTGTTTTAGATATGGAGTTAAAGAAATAATAGAGCAAAATGACAATATCTTTATTAATTTGTCATACACCCCTAAGGATATTACGCTAAAGAAAAAATTTGGAACGCTTCCAGTTAAATACTTAAGGGCAAATATACAAAACCAAGAAGAATTTAAGGTAATAGAAAAATGTTTGAAGCGCTACCGCTTCAATCTCGGTGACGAGGACCAACTAGTTAGGGCTCTAGAGAGCAAGAGAAGAAAAGTTGTGGTAGAAGAAGTGGAGTCCTCTTCAGACGAGGACGATCTGTCACAGAGGAGGGCGATTGAAGAGCCTGCTGCGGCTTCAAGCCGTAAAAATAGATGAAAGTGAACACTCTAAAACTGTAAGTTGCTATAGTAAATAAAAAAAAATAAGCACATTTATTTATTTTAAAACCCAATATTTTCTAAATACCAATTTCTTAAAGTTATGACATTTTTTCTTGCACAATTTAGTTTCTTACAATGATGATAACATCGCATATTTTCATTACCTCTAATATCAGATAAGCTGGTACAGTTTAAGTCCATTAAATCTGTTACATGATTGTTTAGAAGGTTATTTAACCACTGCTTTTTACACAAACCCTTAACTAACACTTTGTCTTGAGGCTTAATATAATTTTTTAAAAATTCAGAAATTTTCTCGGTTGGAAGAAAACTTGCATCTACATGGTCCCAGTGTAGTCCGTGTATGTTCTCTGTTGTCCATTCCATGTGGTGGCTAGCTGTAGGATTTACAAGGCTTAGGGGCAAGCGTAAATTGACGTGTTTATGAAATAATCTTCCATTTCTAACGTTGATTACGGCTATTTCTTTGCACATAAAACTGCTATTTTAAATTGAAATCCTTGTACGTCCACAATAAAAGTTTCAGAAGTCATTATAACACTTTGACAGTACTTGTCAAGGGATTATACTTAACAATTCGGTCGTGCAAAATTAGACAATAGGCAGTAGTATTGTTTGGTACTAGTTTACTTGTTTCAAACTCAATGCGGATATCTACTGCACCACCTTTAAGCAGGTCTTCTCCCTGTCGCGAGCAATCGATAACTACCAATGGAGCCAGGGATTTGAATTTTGAAGGTGACAAACATGGTGCGCCTGCGCCCTTGTAGTAATATGCAGATTGGAACTGTGCATACATTTCATATAATATTGAAAATTGACTAGAGTCAAAGTCCACATTTAAGTTGTCATAGGGAAAGACTTCAGAGTTTAGGTAAACTTTTATGTTGTTCAAGTCGATATGTTGAAAATGACTCATATTTGTAGCTATGTTATTTTTTAAATTTGTTTGAAATCCTATAATTATGAAACGCGGTTTTTCCAGCTGATTTGAAGTTTTCACTGCCCACGTGTGATTTTTTGCTTTGGTCAATTGTGGATACTCATGTAGCTCCCAAGTTCGGAATGCAATTGGTAAGGTCGCAATTTGTAGCTTTCTTTGACTTCCGGATTGGACACAATGAAGGCATTTATATCAGAATTGCTTCTGATTAGTACCAACTCTTGACGTACATTCATAATTATTCGATTAAAGTCTTCAGCTTTGCCTAAAATCATTTTAAGTGGAATGCACACATTAAAGTTTCCCTTGGCGTCGGTTATTGCAGGATTTTCTTTGTCATTCCAACCTGCATTTTCTAATGCCTCTTGCTCCAGTTTCGTAAATGACACATAGCCTTTTAAAGTTGATGTGATACCAGGATTTCGAACACTGTCAATTGCTATGCCACCTAACTCGTAACGAATTTGTTCAAACAAATGCAAAATGCCATTGTTTATAAATCTAACGTTGTCACTGGGTGTATTATCTTCCTTCACCAATTTTCCAGCAATAATTAAAAAACTCTGACTTGGTAAGGTGTACTTGTCTTGAGTTTGAATTGGGATTCTCACCTCATCGTTATTGCCAAATGTTGAAGATGAATATGGAAGATGAGTATGTAACTGATGGCTGATAATGGTGTCAGCTTGTGTTACATGTTCATTAACTCTTAAATGTTAAAGCTCATTACTGTTGTCTATAATTACACTTGCACTTAAAAAATATTTGTAAAGTCTGTCTTATACGAAGTCCCAGGCTGAGTTTGAAGTTATACCAGAATGTTGATAATCGTTTAGCAATTTTTCTTACTTTTCTGCTGCTGCTGCTAGTTTAAAACCCAAAGATTTCAGGTAATTCTGGTTTTCAGTTGTTAACGGTTTAAAGTTTGATCTTCTACTAACTGAACTAGACCACACACGGTGAATTTTATAGTTGGGTGGTGACTGGACCTGGAAAGCGTCGTGCTGATACAAAAACACCATTTTCAGCTGCTGTCCTTTTGTAGATGTAAACGTATCGTGATTGTCTCTTGTCTGAAATTGACTAGTTTTCCATCGTGATCGGTTATTTTAAGCTCTATTCCATCTATATAACGCGTGTTGATTGGTAGATAAATGACGTTCGACGGACTTTCAATTATCTTGAATCCCGGTGGTGCGCTGGGATAGAACATGTGAAGGATATGCACAGGCACTCCATTGTTATAGGAATTTGTTATCAAATTACATTCTATAGCCAGAGAGTTTACCTTGAAAATATCTATAACATACTTTGCTGTGTGAAGTACGTTTGGTTTTAGTGTAATTTTGTCAAAGCCCAAAAGCGAACCAACAGAATTTGGTTTAGAAAAATCGACTTCTGCATTGCATTTTATTTCACATTGTAAGGTATTGTGGTTGATTCTCATTTGAAAAACGACAGGATTTGGAACTTTGTTATTTTTGAGCTGAATTTGCTTTTTCAAATATGTGGCAATATCTTGAATCTCATAAGAGCCTTCTGGTATCTTTATGACCTGATCGTTGTAGTGAAACCGGTTGTTGGTTATGTCAACGTTGGGCATTGAGTTCTAAGTTTCAAAGAGCACAAGTCCCAAACTATAATTGTCTTCTTCTTTTAACTGTATGGGTGGAAATATAGGAGCTGATAATTTCGAAGATTTACCTGACAAGGTAAATGTGTATGACATTGTAACGGTCTTGACGAAGTATGACACTGAAATGAAATGAAAACCATATAACATCAATTATTTATTTTATTTTCTGATATAAAAAATTTAAACATAAATGCCCACAATTTACCGTGTTAAAAGACTGATAGGGTTTATGATTGTAAAAAACTCTACATTTTCCATTTGAATTAAAGTAATTTAACGCCTCTACAGGAGGTTTCAAATTTCCAAAACTATCAAAATAGTTCACTATATTTTTATTTTTATAATAGGCAGTCCAGTGTGTCCCAGGCCCAACATGGTTGTCCAAGTTGATAATTCCACTCTCAAAATTTTTTCTTATCTTGCTTGGCAGTTGATCTTTCATAAACACTCCCCGAAAATATGACAGTTTAAGTTTTTTCGCAAAGTACACCAAGTCTAAATTTGTTAGTGCTCTTCTTGGTAAGATTGACTCCTTCTTACAGGGCGATACCCCCCTCCTGGAGGACCTAAAAAAAGACCCAGTCCTGTTTTGTATGGTTTCAAGTACATTTCCTTTCCCATTGAAATTGCTTCCAATGTTTTGTTATGACGTTGGCTTTCAGCTAGCTGATTCTTAGTTGCACGAGCATCATTTACAGCTTTAGCTATACCAGCTGCGCCGCAGCTTAAAGCTCCTATGGCTGATAAGCCAGCGAAAATTGGTAAGAGGGGCAGAAAACCTCCACGTTTCGGAAGTGCAATAACACGTGGTTTTTCTGGTTCAATTTTCATAATTTTCTCACTTACTTGCACATTGGGTTCAACATTCGTAAGTTTTCGCTTTCGAGACAGTTGTTTAATGTGTCGATTTACGTCATTTTCCAAAATTTGTGCTTGTGTTGTAGTTGAATTGAAACTGACATCATTATCATGCGCCTTCTGCATCATTTTTTCTCTAACTTTCTTTTGATGATAGTTTTCGTGTTGTGAACTGGCAACTTCTTGTTTCGTTTTCTTCTGCTGCTGCTTCTTCGCGATTATGCTGGCCTTTGGTCTGGGAGCAACTTTTTTGGCAACTAATTTTGTTGAGTTATCCATAATGGATTGCAGTTGAGTTATACACTTTTCTAGATCTTTCAAAGTTCGGCTTAACATCTTGACAGTAACTTGAAGTGTGCGCTTTGCAGGTGCAGTACGACCACTACTACTACTCCCTGAAAACTGACTGTCTCTGTTTAAATGTTCATCAACACCACCACCACTACCCATGCCTAGTTTTAATTTTCCGTGCATAGCTGCTGACACGCCCAAAGCAGCTAATCTCTCTTTGATCGAAGCGTCTCGAGCGGTGACTCGCCCAAATGCCTTTTTAAATAATTGTTTGTCTGCTACGTGTCGGTCGGTTAATTCTTGTTGTTGTGAATATGTAATATCATGTTGTTTACATGCATCGTCGAGGGGATTAATTCCAACATCACCTCGGGCTAATCTCTTATCCAGTTTTGTGCCAGGACCACAAAACCGATACCCTGGAATGTGCATCTCAAAAGGCAGTTTATTAATAAGACTATTTACAAGACCACGATAAACATTTTGCCGAACATAATTGATATGTACAATAATCGAAAGCATAGAACTACAGGATATAAACCCTCTGATATTACCAAGAAACATGAAAAAATCCTACTCAGCACTGTGTACAATAAGCTGAAGGTTGTAAATAAAGCAAAATATAATAATGGAGACCACGTTAGAATATCGAAATTTAGAGGCGTTTTTGATAAGCAGTATCAACCTAATTGGTCGACTGAAATATTCACTATAAAAACAACAAAATTAACAAATCCAACGACATATTTGCTTCAAGACGAGTCCGGACAAGACATTAAAGGAGGCTTTTATGAGTTCCAGTTACAAAAAGTGAAATATCCAAATGCATATTTGGTTGAAAAAGTGTTAAAACGTAAAGGTAACAAAGTGTATGTAAAGTGGCTTGGATTTGATAACAAACATAACAGTTGGATAAACAAAAGTGACACTTTATGAATTAGAACATATATTTTCACTCAGTAAACTAAATAAAATGCCAGTACCAGTTAAGTATACCTGTCCAAAGTGCCGCGGTGAAACCAATAGACCGAACATGTGGTGTAAAGTGTGCCGTTTTCAACAAAGTTGCAAAACTCGGAGAGGACAAAAACATACGGCATTCTGTGTTCCAGACGACACGAATCTAATAACAATGAAATATGAAACTATATATTTTTTTTGTGCATTATGTAAAACCAAGGTTGAACGTAAAATTGTCCCTTTTTTAACGGATGCAACAAAGTATGGTTTTAAATATTGCAACTCCTGTCTAATAAATTATATATACGGTAAAAACAGTTTAGTATCTTTAGTTTTAACATGTAAAGATTAGTGATATTAATACAAAAAAAAAATATATTACCTTATTTTTTCTCCTTTTTTCGTTTTTCAATCTTCTCTTTCATTTCACACATGTAGCAGGTTGCTTTACGAGTGTCAGTAATTCTTTTTTTATGAATAGTACACATGAGAATGTGATTTCTGCAGCCTATACCAAACTTTTCATAATGTAGTCGGCACTTACAGTTTGGTGCAAAATTGGTTCGTCCACAATGGGGACAGATGTAAACACCCTCTGCCACCGGAAATCCCTGGCATCTATTATTTTTTAAGTCTTTGTATGCTGTACATTTCTCAACCATAGACTTTATAGCGTTTTTCAAAACCGGTGATTTATTGAGGTCCTTTATTTTTTCATGTACAGTTTGTTGCCTAGAAATTAAAAATATATATATATATTTATAGAAAAAAGTTTTATATAAAAATATTACTCACTCTGTATTGGACATCGCAAACAGGGCTTGAAGGTTTACTTGTTTTGTGTCAGCAGTAGACATTTTGAAGCGCGATTAACGTTCGTTCGGTGTTGACTACCAGTATACATATTAATTACCTCCCCACTTAACTATCATTATCCGACTCATTACTAACAGAAATATCATTAACGCTTGAAATTTATGCTAGTTATCTTGTAACCGTGCTAAGGTCACAACGTGTACGAACAGTAAAAAAAATGTCCGATTCCTCGTCTTACGAAAATGCTGATGAAGCCCCTTACAGACCACCCTCTAATTCATCGATTTGGAGTCGGGAAACGGAAAGGTATGAGCCCGATCAGCAATTTAGCGATATGGAGTCTGAATTTGATGATGATGATGATGATGATGATGATGATGATGATGAAGTCGAATCCATGGGTGAATGGGAAGAGAGAGAAGAAGAAGCGTTTCCTGACATAGAGATGGACGAAGAAGAAGAAGAAGAAGAAAACGGTAATCTAGAAAATTATGTCAGGGAACTAATTTTTATCGATTTGGAAGACGCTAACGAAGTGGCAAATTACCAGGGAGCTCACCAACCTGATTCGTCTTCTTGGTGGGGGGCCACCACCACCACCACCACCCCCGATATTGTTGAATTCCCTATTGCTGCTGCGAACGAACCTGATTCTTCTTGTTGTGTGCGGTGGACCGAGGAACCTGAACTTAATTTCGAACCTGACGAGGAGGAGGAGGAGGAGGATCGGGTGAGCTCCACCAGTCACATTTAATTAAGGTATAAATTAAATGATTTTTATTATGCAAATTTCCCCTAAGCTAATACAATGTTGCAAATTGTTTTTGTTATGCACCGTAAAGTAATGACATCCGCTGATAAACACAACTCATTAGCAATAATTTATGTAATAATACATTGTGAAAAACATGTTTTTCTAATGATTACTTCGACGATAACTACTGCTTATTTGTGTAATTTTGTTTTTAATGAGCTAATTAGCAAACAATTTATTTTGAAAAACATTTTTTTCTAATGATTACTTCGACGATAACTACTGCTTATTTGTGTTATTTGGTTTTTAATGAGCTAATTAGCAAACAATTTATTTTGAAAAACATGTTTTTCTAATGATTACTTCGACGATAACTACTGCTTATTTGTGTTATTTGGTTTTTAAATTAGCTAACTTATCAAATGATGCACATACACGGGTCGTAAATCAATAATTATCATACATTATTGCATGTGCACTCGCAGTGTTTCCTGGGTATAAAAGCAATAAACAATGTAAGCAGTTATTAGAAACTGAGCAGTAGTCGCAGCGATTATGAGCTTCGAAAAGTTAATACAAAGTCCTGCCGATTTGTGGAAAACGCGAGAAAACCTCGTAACCCATAGTGTGACAAAACATTTTGCTTTATATCAAGCTCAACCTCAAACTACAAGTGACTGGACATTGATGGAGAAGCGTTTCGACACGGCCCAGGTAGAAGATGCATCCACTCGAAGCTATTTTAAACGTGTTTGCCAAGAAAATGTGTATCAAAATTTGAGTTACAATTATTATTCAGATTCATTATTGTCAGCTAAATCTAATGATGAACAGGCATCTAAGAGAAAAAAATTAAGACTGTTTTAAAATTTTATCACTTGTGGCTTATGTGTTCACTTTTTTGTTTAAATAAAAAATAACTGCTGATGGGTAAATTCGTTAATTAAATGAGATAATTAGCAATATTGTATCAAATGACGTACTTACACGTGTCGATTTTTTTAGTCATATTTCAGTTAACAAACGTATAAATTGGAAGGTAAATGCATGTGCATTAGCAGTCAGACAATAGCGTCGCTACAGCAAGCCTCTACCAACATGAGCCAACATATCTTAGAGAACTTCACGTCTGCAGCCGTAGATAAAATAGAATTGGTAAGTCGATTACTTAGAACAAAAGATGAGTATAGAGTGATCATTAAGTCATTGAAGAAAACAATTTTTCTCATAAACAAATTTTTAAAGCAAAAAATGTGTATAAACAATTTGAGTAGAATTGAAGGTAATTTATCTATTTTGAAACATTATTTACAAAAATTTAAATTTGATTTAAAAACTAATCGAAGTCTTTCCAAACGAAAACTAACTTGGAATGAGGTAGACTCATGTTTCAACAAAAGAATTAAAACTGGTATTATTTCCAATTTGACATTTAAAGAGCCAAAAAAGTTTCTGCAGCGAGCGTTTCGTGTTTTTTCATTGAGAATTAAAAAGGAATTGAAAAAGTTGACACTTTTAAAAGTACACGTTGTGTTTTCAGGTAAATTTATTAAACCGAACACTTTGGAAGTTTCCATTAAACATTTCTCCACTAAAAGCAATATCATTGATTTGATGACAGATTTGAGAGAATGGTATGAAATGTATGTTTTAAATAAAATTTTATCTAAATTGGAAGATTTTCAAGAAAGGGACAGTGGCTGGGCTCTTTGTGAAATTCTATTTCTAAAAGTAAATATAAATTTGTATAACCCGATTAGTGTGGGTACATTTATTGAATTACCAAACTTTATTAAAAAAAACTAAGAGTGTCATTAATATAAAAAGCAATGACGATTAATGTTTTTTATGGTCTGTCGTTTGTGCATTATATCCAGCACCAGAATATAAAAATGTTTGTCGTCCCACGTCTTACCCTCATTTTAGTAATGTTTTAAAATACGATGGTATTCGGTTTCCAATAGCTTTGAGGGATATTTCCAAGTTTGAAACTATGAATGAGTTAACAATAAATGTGTTTTGCGTCGGACAGTGTGAAAAAGGAAAACCTGAAATTTTACCTTTGATTGTGAGTAAAAATAATTTTTCTAAAAACATAAATTTACTTATTTTGTCAAACCCTGATCTAAGTAGTAGTAAGGAACATAATTACATAATTCCAAAATTATTTCATTTTGCATATATTAAAAATCTTAGCCGATTATTATGTCAACAATCTGGAAATATTAAAAATAAAAAATTTTTTTGTCCTAGATGTTTAAACCATTTTGTAAACGAATCCGCTTTGAACACACATTCTGTTGATTGTGAAGTTTTAAATAAATGTAAGATAACTTTACCAAATAAAAGTGAAATGTCTGTCTGTTTTAAAAATTTTTCAAACAAGTTAAAGTTACCCTTTACCATTTACGCTGATTTGGAAAGCATGCTTGTTAATTACAAAGATGAAAACGTCACAAGTAAAACGAAGAGGTATCAAAAGCATGAACCTTTTAGTATAGCGTACTATTTAAAATGTTCATATGATGATACTCTTTCTGAATTTAAGTTATTTACAGGTAAAGATTGTGTGCTTTGGTTTGTGAGAGAACTTGAACAAATAGCTAAAAAATTGCGAAAAATATATTCAAATCCAGTCCCAATGAGAAACTTAACCAGACAGGAAAAAGATACCTTGTATAGTTCGAAAATTTGCCACATTTGCGAAAAACAATTTACTCAATCGGATGTTAAGGTTCTTGATCATTGTCATCTGAGTGGGGTGGTAAGAGGCTATAGCCACAATTCCTGTAATTTAAATTATAAAGATAAACCAGTGATACCTGTTGTATTTCATAATCTATCAGGATATGACAGTCATTTCATAATAAAACTTTTGGCATCTGAAATTAAAGGTAATCTAAATTTACTACCCCTCAATAAGGAAAAGTATATATCTTTTACCAAATATGTTCTAAAATACAATATACAATTTCGGTTTATAGATTCTTTTCGATTTATGGCTTCTAGTTTGGAAAAATTGGCCTCGTACTTGGATAACTCACAAAAAAATTTTATCCTCAAGAATATCAATTTAATTTGGTTACCAAAAAAGGTGTATTTCCATATGAATATATTAATGGCTGGCACAAGTTGGAAAAAACTAGTTTGCCACCAATAGAGAAATTTTACAGTAAAATAAGTAAGTCAAATATTTCTGAAGAAGAGTACACTCATGCATGTCGTGTATGGGATGTTTTTAATATAAAGACTTTAAAACAATATGCTGAACTGTATTTAAAAACAGATGTCTTACTACTTGTCGATGTTTTTGAAAATTTCAGAAAAATTTGCCTTGATACTGTTACGATTCGCAGCAACGCCGCATGGGAGGCGGGGCAACGCATGGGAGCGTGTTGGTTGGTGGAGCTTCGCGACCTATCCGCGCTGCGTCATGGCTGACACGAGTGATTTATTGCTCGGCTGGTTTAATCTAGAAGGCAGTTGTTTACAACCGTTTTTTTTATGTGAGATTATTCAAGAATTCTTATAAAGAACTTTCTAGGTTTTTCTGTAATTTTAGGATTGTATATAAAGGCGCATAGAGCGGCGGTTAAGAGTAGTCGTATTTTAATCGAGCTATAAGTAAGCTAAAGTTACGAAGCGATAATAGAAGGCTATAAAGTGTTAAGTACTGAGTTATTTAGTAGTCGAGTGTATTTGTGGAATAAATAAATAGTGTTTTCGTATTAAATCGTTACACTGGAATTATTGAACCCCGAGTTCGCAACAATACTTATCAGTTGGATAGCTTACATTATTATACAGCTCCAGGACTAGCATTTGACAGTATGTTAAAAATTACAAATGTAAACTTAACTTTGCTGGATGACATTGATATGATTATGTTTATTGAAAGGGGTATTCGAGGTGGTATCTCACAATGTTCAAATCGATATAGTAAAGCTAATAATAAGTACATGGGATCAAGCTACAATTCTGAGGATCCTACCAAGTATATTATGTATTTTGATGTCAATAATCTTTATGGTGCGGCAATGAGCTTTCCATTGCCTACAGGGGAATTTACGTGGGTTGATGACATTTATCAACTTGGGGATATTTTAAACATTCCACAAGATAGTGAGTTTGGTTACATTTTCGAAATTGATATTCACTATCCAAAAGAATTATTTCAGATACACCGAGACTTACCGCTATGTCCAGAACATTTAATTCCTCCTACATCTGCATCACTTTTTCCCAAATTATTAACCACATTTTATGACAAGAAGCGGTATATTATTCATTATAGAAATTTGCAACAAATATTAAAATTAAACTTGAAAATTGGAAAAATCCACAGGTGTTTAAAATTTAGACCGTCAGCATGGCTCAAAAAATACATTGATTTGAATACGGAGCGTCGTAAACAAAGTACAAATGACTTTGAAAAAAATTTTTACAAGCTGATGAATAACGCACCCTATGGGAAAACTATTGAAAATGTGCGAAAATACAAAGATGTAAAACTAGTAACAAAGTGGGAAGGACGATTTGGTGCAAATTATTACATTTCACAACAAAACTTTCACAGTTGTGAAATTTTTGATAAAAATATTGTTCTGATTGAAATGTCCAGACTAAATGTAAAATTTAACAAACAGATCTTTATCGGTATGTCAATTTTAGATATTTCAGAAACTATGTTATATGATTTTCATTACAACTATATTGTGGAAAAATTTTAGTCGAATGCAAAATTATTATATACAGATACTGATAGCTTAATTTATGAATTTACAGTTGACGATATTTATGAACATATTAAAGAAGATATACATAGGTTTGATACTTCAGATTATCCTGAATACAATGTATATAATATACCCTTAAAGAACAAAAAAGTTTATGGATTGATGAAAGATGAAAATAATGGAAATATTATGACTGAATTTATAGGTTTACGTTCAAAAATGTATTGTTTTAAAGTGGACGAGAGTGATAAAAAACTTGTTAAAAAAGCTAAAGGTGTTCAATCTTCTGCATTAAAATTTATAACCTTTAAAGATTACTATGACTGTCTATTTCACAAAACTATTATTGAAGTTCCTCAAAATTTAATCAAATCTGAAAAACACAACGTTTTTACCATTGAACAAGTTAAAACTGCATTAAGTCCCTATGACGACAAACGAATGGTCAATTATATTTTTACAGATACTTTACCATGGGGCTATAATGACTAGTTAAACACATTTTATTTTTGTCATTAGCGAAACGTTTGTGGTGAAATCGAGTGGCCACCATTGAATGAATGTTTGTTTATGATACAAAAAACTTGATCATACAATTTATTTTCTATTTAGCGATACTCTCTATGCGATATTCATTTGTTTTAAGTTTAAGACAATTACCACACTCTATGGGCGCTTTTCAAGATTTTTATTAAGGTTATTTAAGTTAATAATACATTATCTATAAATGAAGTAAATTAACATATTTTTAGAATGAGGAAATCAAAAACAAATGGTCCCCGGTGTTTCACGATCGAAAAAGATTTGCTTATCTACGAACTGGACAATACCCCTGTAGCACACATTTATTGGGCCAATATTGGCAAATTATGTGGGACCGAGATGTATTTCGTCAGGTCTTTTTTATATAGGCTTGATATTGTAAATTATTGTAGGCCCAATAAATAATTTTTTTGTAGGGCGTATATGGTTTTTGTTACACACGGCCAATATCATAATTCTATCTTGGCCCATTGCCGATAACTAATGTTTGACCAATATTAAAATGTTATCTTGGACGTATGTTGTTTCGTTTTATACAACCAACATATCTACCCAACTTAGGTCCAAAATTAATAATTCATATTGGCCCAATCTTAAAATTTTATTTTGGGCCAATAAGATGTTACAATCTCTAGGCCACATTACAATATCGTAAAAGTTCATTTTTTAAGCCACTTTTCCAATTATAAATATAAAAGCACAATAAAAACTCTATCTGATACAAATAATATTGTAACCTAAATAAAAATAAACACCAAAAAATATCAGTGTTTATTTTCGAACATCGTATGACAGTTTTTCTAATTTATAGTGAAGGCAATTCACTTACTTCATTATTTTTGTTAAGTTGACTTTTCATTTTGCTTTTTTTGAAATTTACCGAAAAAACTGGCTTACAATCATGATTCTCGATGACCCTTATGTCTGCAAACCTCAGTGTTGTTTTCGCAGATATGCCCACCACGTCTGCCCACAAATCTCCAGCAGTTTGTCTCCGTTTGGGGTTATTTTGTATCGAGGTCATAAGACATCGAATGGAAAAATCGCTGAAATATTTAGTTGAACATTTCATATAATAACCTTAAAGTTACATTTTATCTTAGCAATAAAAAATTAAAATAAACTCAGATAATCAGCGGACTCTTCCTCCTGTTGTTCTTCCTCTAGGGTTGGCGGACCGGTTGATGACATGTGCCCGTTTGACGCAGGACGAGCTTTACGCCCTCCCTCCCTATCCCTGGCCCCAGCCAAAAATAGTGATATATTTTTTTTTATTTCTTGTTCGGTTGTTTCTTTGAAACGGCGTTTGATTGCTCCTTAAAAAAATAAAATAACATACATAGTTATTTGATTATTAGATCAAAGTGTAAAGAAGTATTTTATGTTATGATTAACTTTTAAATTAAATTTAAAAACATTTTACTACAGATATATATACTTACTAGTTATTGCTCCGTAAATTGGAAGTTTTACAAAAGACTTTTTATTCTTTTTTCCTTCTCCGGAATAAAGAAGGGAGACTTCTTTAGTTATAACTTTTTTCAATTGGGCATAAATGGCCTTATGGACATTATCGCCCCCACAAAAGTAGAGCGAGTTAATCTGAAGTAAAAAAAAGCAAAAAGGATTAAGTAGGTAAAAATGTATTGCCCTTGTGGTTTCATCTGAATTACCAATTCTTCCATATCGTTAGGGTTTTCCTCAATTATCTTATTTATCCTTATAAATTCTGCATCATTTTTGGCGGGTAAATCTCCTAAAAATAGTGGGACGTTTTCTCCATCAGCAGCGGGAATCAACCCAGATGGTTTTCTAATATGTTCAAATACTTTTTTCTCTAAATTGTCTATCCGGCAATTCATCTGACGCCTTGACTCTTTAATTTCGAATTCAATGCTGCATAATTTTCTGTAAACTAGATTACCAGCATCTAAAACATAAAAAAATTCAGTAGATGTATGCATTGATTCTCTTATATTTCCTACCGGCTGTCAAATTTTCAAAATTAGTTAATTGTGATGATCTCTGTGGAGTGGATAAATGACCATTGGTAGATGTGGCAACTAAAAATTATAATAAGGTAACAGTGTAAAAAAATAAAATATTACTATACAAACACAGAAATAATACCTCTTTGATAAAAGGGTTCATGATTGTTTCCTTCTGATCTGGTCGGTGTATCAAAATCTGTTTTAATATAAAATTTTATTATTGTTTTTTGCTAAAAAAATCCTCCCCTCTAGGTTGACAGACAAATCAAGTATAGTTGGAATTAGGCAATCTAAACCACATGACCCAATATGGCGGTTGTTCTTGTTGATCTTTATTGGGTGAAAATGTAGATGTTGGCAAAAGGTAGGTTTGTACTAAAAAGGAAACATCATGAATATGGTTCATGAATGAGACTGCATCATATGTCTTATTAAAACTAATGGATATGTGACCCATATTTTGTGATGGAACCAAATCCAGATTATTCACATCTTCCAACTGGGCTGGTTTTCCTTATAAACAATGGATAATTGTCATTAGTCATATATTTTCTTTTATGGAATGCAAGTCTAAACTTTTGAAAGTGTTAATAGGTGTGTGCCAGCTCAGCAAGATACTCTTCCAGAACGGCTCAAGAATCATTCTGGATAACTCTCAATTATAAATTTGAAATAAACAATGTGCTTGCACAGAGTGGTTCTGCAACCACTTCAAGACTGACCTTGACTGGTTGGAACTAACCATCAGGTTCAAAACACTTCAAAATCCCTCTGAGGATCTAAATTGCTCATTTCGATTTTAAATTTTTACTAGTGAGTTGGCCAGAATTATTTTATAACGGTTCTACAATGGTTTCCTGGCATTTTGGAACATAATAATTATTTCAGCAAGTAGCAGCAAACCTGCTTAGAACCGTTTGTTCAATCATCGTTCAAGCTCAGGCTAAAGATGTGAGTGCGGTTCTCAGACCTAATTTTAGTATGTGCTTCACAATACAATGCCGTAGGTCAATGCCGTTAACCTCAAATTACAAACAAATTATTGATTTGCTTTTGCTTCCAATGCCAAGGATGTGTATTGTATTATTGTGTGCCAACAGCCGCCATATTGCTTTTAGTTTGACAGGTCGTTGGATTCCCTAATGTAAACGTCTTAATTCAAAATTGAATTAAATACCAAAGTGATATTAATTTAAGTTTACTGTAACCTTCAAAATAAATGTTATTTTGCTGTTCGATTTTTATGATCGATTAAGATTTTATTATTGATGAGGACATATCGGAACTAGACTTGAATTTTCTATTTCCTTAATTGGGTGATTTCATCTGCATTCTTATATTGCAAATACATACGCGGTTTCTTATTCAAGCTTCTATCAGGTTGGTTGGTAACGTAAGAGAAATCTACAAAAAAATGACACAAATTAAAATAGAATTTTATAGCAATAGTAACAACGTACTTACTTCGCTTGAAGCGGGCGAGGGGTTGTTCATCTTCGCTAGCATCATGTTCGGAATCTGTCGTTTCATTATTGTTGCTCTCTAAATTGGAGGTTTCCAGCCCTTTTAAGCAAAATTCTTTTGCTGCAGTTAGTGACTTTATTTTGCTCTTCTTCGTTAAAGCTTTGTGCAATTTATATTTGTAGTTAGTTAGCGGATCACACGCATCTATCAGGCTCTCTAATAAGGCACGTGAGCAATTCTTTGGCCACTTATACTCGCCCTTGTCATTCCCCCAAGAAGAGGGAACATAGTCCATCCCATCACCTTTTCCCTCTTGCCAAATTACAATGTCACACATTTCTGAATAAATTATGAAAATTAACGTAAAGAACATGTTCAGATGTAAAACGTAAACAAAATTTACTGTGAAGAATAAGCCAACGGAATTATGCGTAATAAAACAAAGAATTTCTTAGTTACGTTTTAATTACTTTTATAGAAGTACCAAACCAATGTTCCTTGAGATTTAATTCTGAATCTTGTAAATCAGTAAAAAAATTTCAGACATTAAGCTTCATATCACCAAAGATAAAAAAAAAATAAGTGAATTGCAGCATTACATTTTTCGAAAATACCCTTTATTTTTCTACATTTCTCGGAAAATTAACTTACTTATTAAATTATTATTTTAAAAAATCACTTAATTATTTAAAAAAAACCGTTTGAGATACAAATAGCAGCTGCAAGTGAGAACCTGCATATTTTTTTTTAATTTTTACTGCCGTGCAACATTTCTATGGCAACATAGTTTTTTTTGCCACAATTACTCTTAACTACAACCATTTTATTATGAATTTCATTTTTGGTGAAATGAATCAGCTTGTTACTTATGTTTTCGAATCTGTAAATACCTACTGTGGAAGATGGAATCGGGTAGGTATAATAATTTTGAACATTTACACACACATTGCCATATACAAAATTTTCTTCATATTTTGTAATGTTTATAATACTGCCATTTTTTAGCAGGACAAAGCCGTCTTTAGAATTTACTGAAGATAAACAGTATAGGTTCAAATTGATACATGTTTCTGAGTCCACAGTTTGTTTCTCAAAAGATAGTGATTGATTTTCTGATAGTCTTTTAAGAACCTGGGCCAGTGGTTTATGAGGAATTCTAATCAGTTTCACTAATTTCCCCAAATAACTCTCAAAAGAGAAGCAACTAATTTCATCTAAAGGTAGGCGCAAATTTTGTGCGTCTTCACAAATATGAAGGAGACTATGCACATTATATACTGCAGAAAACCGTCCATATATTAGTGGACAATTTTTCACAAATTCTTCTAAAAGAGTTTGTGCCAATTGAATGTTACAAAGGGCAAATACTTTTTCTGACAGCAGAATTCTCAATGCACAGTGGAAGAAAAGAAAATGTGTGTAAAGCTGATTTGGCAAAATATTTTTCATTACAATAATTCCAGTATATAATAGAAATGATCGAAGCTCTGTGGCTTTCCAATTTTCAAGCTCCTTTAAAGAACGACTTTTTCTTGAAAACTCTGATGGAAGATAGTGCCTAATATGAAGCAAATAATCTGAAACTTTGTTCTTGTCACGTATATGCAATTTATTTTTTCCAGTTTCTTTAAACCAGTACCTTAATAACCTTTTCGTTATACCAATGCAGCATAAATGCATATAGTCTAAAACAAACACATTAATGATGTTTAAGTTATGGATTTTTAAAAGTGGTGTGACATCATTATGATGTGGTTTTTGTTCCTGAGTCCTGAAGCCTGCATCAGTTCTAGGAATTGACTTCACTGATTTGAATACCATATGTCTCTGAATGCTTTCGCCTTTTTGAATACACCTTTCGCACCCGTATGTCCCATTATGACCTACAATTGCTTTCAAAAACGCTCTCGCAGGTGCATCACATGTGATAGCCAGTACACGAACAACATATCTTTTAGTGTTAAATGAAAAACCGTTAGTCAATAGTTCATTTACTTCGATAATAAATTGATCTAAGAAGCTTTGTAAATTTGGTTTTGAATCACCATAGTACAATGCAATTACAAAAGGATGTATATTAAAATCTGCAATAAAAATTTTCCCTAAAATAGGCCAAAACTGGTTAATGGTACTTTTGTTAACTGGTATTCCATCTACATTAAAAATTAGTTCTAAAATATTAGTCTTAATTTTTGATAGTATTTTATCCGACGACAACATGCGCTGTAAATTTTGGGAGATTCCTAAATATGCGTATCTTCCATCATTACCACTAATACCACTAAGCACCTGAATGTCAGTAGTTCTTTCTGTTTTTAAAATAGTCCTAGCATCAGTTGGCAGATTTAAACTTAAATGCGAGTTAAGGCCTTTTAAAAGTGTAGACATCTGAACATGTGTTACAGAAAACCTGTTTGACCAGTCTCTTAAAAATGAAATTAATTCATTGTTGGAATTTGGTATGAGGTTAGATGAATTTGACATATCTATCCCATCATTTTGAATGCTAATATCATTGTCATAATTTGCATTTATTGATACACTTGCCAATTCATAGGGAGAGTCATTATCATCGCCTGATTCAAAATCAAAATCAGAATCATAATATTGATATGGTTCATGTTCATCGTCATTTTCATCTATCACTGCATCATTTAAATTATCAATGTTTTGCAAATCTGGCCCCAATGGAATATCCTTGGGAATATCAATATGGCCATCACGAGAATATATGTTATATGGAGTGCAATTTTTTTTTAAGTATCTGTATTTTAAAGAATGCACTCTTTGAGACATAACATTAATTTAAATTCTATCTTGTTTATAAATAAGTCTTCATGTCACCTAAAATTACAAATGAAATTCCTTTAGTGCACCTTATTTTTCCTTCCTATTGTAGAATATATTAATTCTCATATTCTACTAGGTATCAATATTGAGCATATTATCATTAGATAAAGGGTTTTAATTTTTAAAATGTAATTTATTTTTTCTTTTTGCTCCTACAATTTTTAAGATAATTTTAGTTTAAATTTTGAGTTCATGCAAGGTGTGCTCTACTTAAATTGGCATGTCAAATTATTGTGAAACTTCTGAGGTCAGGGTTTTTCTAGAGTCAGTACCCGTACTTTGTCAACCCCAATTTTTTAAATATATGCCACTGATGCTGACCACATTTTTTTTCATTTTGTGTACTTTGTTTTAATACAGAGTGGTGTATAATGAATGGGTCATAGAGTAAGTGTAGATTTACTATGCAAAAATAATATGATTTAGTTAAACATGTGTTAAAATGTTGCTTCATTTCAATATACAGGGTGGTAAAAAAATATAAAAAAATTATAAAGAAATTAAAAATTATGATGTAGAATGAAAATTTTGCTCAGTTACTAACTAGCACCCACTAAAGTGAATTTAATGCATGTATGGACTAAATTTGAATTAGTAGGTATGTAATTTTTTTGTAAATTAAAGTAAATATATTTCGAAAACTGTTCATATTATCTACATTGAACAAGAAATAACATTTTTCTCAAAAATAATAATTAATCTAAGAACTGTGATATTCGAACTACCGTTAGTGCATTCCATTAAAAAGTTCTGATAAAAAGTACACAAGCAGCAGAGCTGGCCAGTGCCCTCTAACCAATTCTTATCGATTTTCCCATTGCCAAAACCTCCTATTCCAAAATTTCGCAAATTTGAATTAAAATTGTGGGAAGTATTGAATAATAAATTTAATTTTAAAAAGGGAACTTTAACGCTCTATATATTGAAATGGAGCAACATTTTATTAAGGCACGTTTGGCTAAATCATATTATTTTCACATGTGAAATCTGCAGTTACTCTATGATCCATTCATTATGGACCACCTTGTATATAAAAAGGTAGGCCATTTGATGTTCTCCCTCATATACAGGATACAAGGCTATTTGTGTTGGGTATTTAATGTTCCTGTTTTAATGATTTAAACTAATAATTATGGAAATTGTTAACCATGGTAGGTATGCCTTGCGAAAACTTTTTTATATGACTAAATAACAAACTTAGTATCACTTGTTGGTCATTTAAAAAATACTTTTTACTACATTATCATTCTTACGGCTGAGTAAATAATAATTCACAACATCTGTCATCAATTTACAACCATCTTCTTCTTAATGGTGAGTTTCTCCAACAGATGAGACAGAGCCAAGCTTGCTTAGCCAAGTCTATAGAAAAGCTAGGACCAAGTTGTTTGGATGCTTTTCTATCTTGCACAAATAGGATTGATAAATTACTCTCAACTTGATAATAAGCCAGTGATTATTTCCATAGTAGTCAGTCTCAAGTCTCTTTTCAAGCTTCAAAGTAACTAGAAAAGCAAAGACCCACAAGTATCAAACCCAGGATATGTCACCATTTACTCTTCTAGTGATCCAGGCAACTCAGTTCTGTGGGGTTGTCAATCCCCAAAGTAGTCTGGAGTACTAGAATACCCCCTGAGGTTTTACTACATATATAACTTTAAAAACCAGTTCCTTATATAAAGACAATGCAAGAGGTTACTTTTCTCCAAAATTTAACAAGAAAATAAAAAATGCAGTGTGGGGTCAATGATGTTTGCAAGAAAATTTAAATGAGTCTGGAGCCTTACGTGAAAAATTTGAGGCAAGTATATTTCAAAAATTGTATGAGCTGTAAGAAAAAAGAAAAAACATAGGTACACCTAGTATACTCTCTACAATAAAAAGCATAAACATCTCTTTAAATTATATCCCATGTTTAGGACGCACCATATAGTGAATGTATACGGTTTTGTTACTATACAGATTTGTTATTGGCTAATGGCACACACTTTTCTATGGAAGACATAGACTTAGGGCATGTATTTCCATTTCCAAACCTGGTTAACTGAGCAGTAAATAATTGGTTTGACATTTGGTATGTGATGGTTCCTGAAAATCTTGTTATTTTCAGAATATAACAGGTGACCAGTGGCCAGCTGTCATAAAATCATAAAAAAAACACAAAAAAAAACAGGGCACAGGGCTCTCTTTTTAGTCCCGAATAGTTTGCAATATTTATAATTGGGACCTGATACCCAATAAACCACTAAAAATACACCAATTTTCATAAACAGATTAACAAATTCACAATATTGACAGATTAACTGAGAAAACTCGAGATAGATGATTGGTAGCTTTGGTGATACTCTTGACGTACCATTTTGAGGAGCACCGTTCCATATATAACCGGTCTTTCAGGATTGACAAGATTACCACAAATAATGGAATGGCTAACCATAACCAAAGTTGGAAATGGTACAAGCCTTAAGCGTGGGCTAAAATGACATGATTGCTTTGAAAATTCAATGTAAGCACCAAAATTCCACTTAGCCCTAACCAATATCCTAGAAAACTGGTGTAACTGGCCTCTGACAAATATAAGAAAAAAAGACAAGTCGAGAAAGTGAGCAGTGGGGTATACTTATGTTATATCTTTCAAACCATCTCTGCTCTGTTGACGCCCAATGCCCAGTCCAAATTCGTATTCGAATTATGAGATAAAGTATAAAGCTTATCTGCTTGCCCTTCATTGCAATCAGAGATAGCACTTGACCTGTCTTACAGTTTTTTCCCAAAATACAACAGAATAATGTTATAATTTAATTCTATTCATTTTCATTTAACTACCTAAGAAGTCCGTGTAGAAAAATGTAATTCCGCATGGCATTTGATTATAGCTAGTTCACTGTAATTATAATATAATAACGTACTTACCTGAATTTAAGCCTTTTCCGAAACAAACAAAAACATAGGAATTTAGAAATAAAGGAAAATCAGTGAAATCACTACCACGTTTGCTTTGTTAAGAATTTGAGCAGGTTGCAAATATTGCGTGTGTAAGTAATGCAGAGGTTTTATCATTAAACGGTTTAGGTTAGGTCTTAGGTTAGGACTGGGGTGGCCACGAGGCCATTGTTGCCAAACCTCTTTGTTTGTTAAGAACCAAACCAACTGTTCTATCCTACAAAAGTATCAAATATTTTTATTTAACTACGCCCATACCTCTAAAATTATTGCTGAAGAGGCAACCAGGCTTATGTTATGCAGATGCCGCTTGCCGGCCAATTATATTGTGTTCTCTCTTGGCAGGGCACTTGATGAAACAAAATAGAAAGAGAAAGACTGTATAAGTGATTGACACGTGCTGCCGTTTCCGCCGGAAATGACGTCTTACTTCAAATGATGCGAAAATGGCGATTCGCCAATTGATGTGCTGTGCTTTGACGACAATAATAAGTCATGGTACTCTGAAACATGGCGGAACATGGCCGGCCAAAAAACGGTGTCACTTTTAAGGGGTATATCGCCATTTGTTGGGTCCCTCCAGACACCTCTATGCGTTGAAAGTAATTTTGAAATTCCGTATTCCATGTAAACAAATTATTAAGAGGAGCAGGTTGATGGAGAGGAAGAGGCCGCCTTCCGATGTCCTGAGAGAATGTGGTTATAATATATGGGGAAAATGTTGGATATTCGCGGTTGAAAAATATTTAAAGCACATATTGGACCGAGGTAGGAAAAATGTTAATTTGAAACATTAATTTTAACACAAAAGTAAAGTGCTAAATTAGCTACTAGCAGTAAAATAGACCCAGTTTAATTAGTTCAGGTTATAAATACCTAGAATTTTTTATGCTAAAATCGAAATGTTTCAAAATTTGTATTGTTGGTGCAATATGGGTCCAATAAAGATATACCTATATTGAAGATACTTTTTGTGCCAGTATGGTACCAACAATGGCTGAATAAGTTCAATATGGGGCCCATGTATATATATTAGGCCTAGCATGCACCAACCTTGGCCCTACATTTTGTGTTACTGGGGTATATTAGAAGAATGCTACCTGTCACCTTACAGTCAATCTATGTCATTAATAATGGTATTGGAACTCAGTGGTGCTTATCTTGCAAAGTTTTTTTGTTTTTGCCCGAAATCTTTTGAAATACATAAGCAAGTTCCAAGAAAAGAAGAAGAAGAAGAACCCAATATTCAAGTTGATTTGTACTGTTATGAAGATATACCTGAGTCATAATGTATTTCAGCTTCTACTTGAAATGCCGATACCTACACCTACGACACTGGAACACCTGAGAGATGAGATTCGTACTTACTACGTATAAGATTACCGTAGCCACACCATGAGCCAGGACGTCGATTGGTACCGTTACCCTCCCGTCCTGGAGGCAGATCAATATCATTATAGTGCTTTGTGTGATGCAGTGACTAATGACTATTGGAACTGTGTTAAAGCGAACATTAATCATGATCTGAAATGGTTCAATGAATTTAGAGTAAGAAAATGCTTCAAAAATAAAAAAAACGTATCTGTAAATTTTCCCAATATTAAAAAACGTAAAGTCACTTAGTATTTCCTCTTCCATTATATAAACATGTAAATAAAACATTTAGCTTCATTAGTTGTTTCGCTCTCGAACAGACACCATGTTTCCAAAAGTATTTTTTTTTATATTACTTTCCTATTGTTACAATGCTCTCACGTTGTCCATCGAATGTGAGTATTCACAAAAGGATTATAATATTCTGTACAATACTAGTTTAGATATGTGCCTAAACTGTACTCATTCACTTGATGAATATGTAGATTTATACGATCATGAAGTCGATCTCTTGAATATGTGTACAAAAAATCTAGAACAATGTGAATCCTCTAAAAATAATTTAACCTCTTTAGTTAACTATACTAGTTATGTCGAACTTAAGAGAGAAACCGTAAAAACTGAAGCTGCTTTATGTGCTTGCATGGAGTCTCTTTTTGCTTACATGGGTTTTATCTAGAGGAAGCTTACATGGGTTTTATTTGTGCTTGCAGGGCATCTTTTGGATTTGTCTTCAGTAAGCATATATTTTAAAAATTGCATCATCTTTTAACAGCCTCTTAGTGCTCGAATTGCAATGTCACAGGAATTATTTACATACTGAAATATTTTTCCTCGAAGGTATGAAATTGGGCTCCAATTTGCCATCTTTGTAAATATGATCCCAATGCTTCTCTTGGATTTTTAATTTACCTTCAAAAAAATTACACTTATTGCTCCAAAAATTGTGTATTTTTGGCCCCAAAAGGTGGATTAATATTTTTAGTTTTTGGCGAAAATTGCACTAACCCCCTTGGATAGTAAATTTTTTCAGGGATTACATTCCACAGTTTAAGTAAACAAAACTGTGGTCGTCCTAAGAGTGAAACGCTGTATCAGAGAAGAATCTAAAACATATTTTAATACTTGTGGCAAAGTTCCGTGGCAGGATGACATCATTTAAATATGTTTTGATTTCTCTGCTTTCTTTTGGCGGCAAATAGCAAACTTAAAATCTGTTCTCTCAAGTCATCCAAAATTTCATTATCCAGTATTTCCTCCACATCGTGGGCTATCATACTAGAAATTTAAACTGATTATTTATTCTTGTCAAGGATGGAACTACGTAATTATACCATCCAAACAAGCTATGTCTCCCTCCTTTCTCAGGCTCCCTGTGATCAGACACAGACTTTAGTGTTGTCACAGCATTATTTAATAAGTTGGTTATGCCAGTGACATGTTCTCTCGATGCACTTGCAGCACGCTTTCTTTTTCGTGGTGCACTTTCTAGCGATATGGCAGATGCAGCCCTAGAAATAGAAGCAACTGGGCTTGGTGAAAGTAGAGTTTCATTTAGGTCCTCCAATTCTGAAATTGGCCCATCAGTGCAACCAGCATATATGATCTCAGGATCTATCTGCAATAATGTAACAGTGTATCTAATCTAAAGTAATATCTATCAAGCACTTCTTACCTCTTCTTGTTCAGATTCTTGAACTGTAGACTGTTGTGTGCTTAAGTTGCTTTACCCAGGGGCGACAATGTTTCCTCGATGAAGAAATGATAATGCTTCAAAACACCACCATTTTGGTTCATCTCGTCAGTGCCAGAACCAGATACCTCACTTTTTCTAACCTTATTTGTTTCAGCAAAGTACTGAGTTCTGATGGTTTTAAGTTTGGCTTTAATATCAGCCACTGTCAAGTTAGTGATGTTTCCTTGGTTAACTTTCAGCATACAGTCATTTATGCTGTTCATAACACTCAATCAATGCTCTGACTACCTCTCTTGGCCAGTCATATATATTCTTTTTGCTAAAAAATCTTATGTTATTAATTTAATTTAATTTCTTGAATCAAAACTTGGTCTTACCTGCACATTACTGCTTTTAGGAAGCTAGTGCCTTTTTTGACAGTTGGTATCTAAATAATTACCAATTAAATCACTAGACTTGCCGGCAAGTTTCAAGAAAAATCGAGCAGGGCCGAAAATCGTCAAGTTCAAGAAACTTGCCGAAATCGATCAGCTGATGCACTACTGCGCATGCGTGACGGCAACTTCTTGCAGTTCCGACAAGAAACTTGACGACTTTAATACGGCCTTAAGGTATCCATTACTCCTTTTTCTTGTGAGAAATCTTCAAGACCTCTAAACCAAGATTTAATGTACTCTTTACTTAATTTAGCTCGCGTTTTATCTACAGATTCTGGTGTTCGGATAGAAATTTTGGCATGCCTTTTCAAGAACGACGGGTACTATTTTTGGCCCTGTTTTCCATTTTTGAATGGAGTTTTAATGTTTCCATCCATCACAATTTTCTGCACTGTCAAAATTATTTCTTGTTTTCGTATGGGAAAACCGCATTTTGCAAGTTGAACTATCCAATCTGCAAACTTTTTTTCGTTTTCGGAAGTCAAGTATGGATCTTGACCCATTTTTTGGCCGTTTTCAGAAGTTCGTCCTTTGAGGTGTTCCTGCAGTTAAGCGCATGATATACCATACTTTCGACATGTTTGTTGTACATCTCGCATGTTCTCCACTGAATATTGATGAAACTTTTGTTTTCGTTCGTTAGGCATTCTCTGAAATCAAAAATTTTAAATTTTTATTAAAAAAATATTGCTCAGCCAGACATAAAGTTTCGAGGCCGACTACTGGCACAACCTATAATTAATGCCTAACCTAGTAGTCGGCCGTTACGTTGAATCTCTAGTAAGTTAGTACAAACAATATCCCCGGCCGACTAATGAAATATAAAATCTGTCCACCTCGAACTATATAATAAAAATGTAGAACTCTGTATATCACCGAGAATAGCACCGATCACATAAAATTTATGGAAGCCTTAACGTAGTGCATTGCACGACAAGGAATATCGTTTTCACCTTACTAAGTGAGGAAACATTTGGCAACATTGCATAGCTAAGTTGCGAATTTAGGATTTTTTTTTGTTCTGGGGTATTTTGAATGTTCTATAGTTTGGTTGCCAGCCCTTCCATAGATAGGCAGTTCATTTGCATTTCCGGGCAGCGCAGCAGCTTTTTTGATATTGACGGCTCATTGGGTGTGCCGATGTTGGGCATTTGAACAGTCAGAGAATTATTTTGTTTTGCTGACGAAGGCTGATTACTTTGGTTTATCGCAGTAGCGGCTCTGATGCTGATGTTCGAATGGACTCTGATGGCAGCGATTGACACATTGTCCGGAGAATCGTCGTCTCTTTCTTTTCTCCACTGCTGCTGTAAAGGCAGCCTTATTCAACATTCAAAAATTTCTCACTAAATGACACTCTCTATAAATAATTCTCTAGGACTCCACACCACAAAGTCACAATATGATCTTTTCGTAACCCCCATTTGGTGTTAAACTTGGAAATAGTATTCATGGCATACTTTTAAACAGGTTGAAGCTTGTTTTGCATATTCTTCTATGGTATTATCTTTTAACGCAAATGGACATTTAACTTAACCCAGACCACAACAAGTACATAAAACAAAACCATCAGGACTTGCTGCAACCTAGGTTTTTTTCAGAGCTAATACGTATTGCTACCGCTGTCAATTCAAAATTTTCAAGGCATGTAATGTTTTCTTGTTGACAAGCTTTTAAAGCATCATTTTCATGCTTCATCCCTACCCCATCGTGTTGCCTTAGTTTGAAAGGTGATTAATAGGAGATAACATATTTCTTTTAATACTGATAAAAATGGTTTGGTAATTGAAGTTCTTATTACACATTTGAAATTTGAAGCAGTTATTCGTCCAACCCTATGTTTGATCTATAAAGGAGAGGTACTCTATTCAATGGTAGCTTCTGATAATTTCGGGCAGTCCTCTTGCGAAATCTACTTGTCAATGGTAGCACCAACTTGAACTAATTCTTCCAATGATAATGTTTCAAGTTTTTCAGAATACAGATTTTCAAATAGATTTGAAATATTTGAAGTCAAGTTAGCAATATCTCTAATGGTAGGAGCAAATGGCTCCACAACTCGCTGAAGTGCTGAACTGCTATTAACTTCTTCAATGTGTTTCAACAAGTTTACAATCTCATTAGGTAGTAAAGTAGGAATATTTTTTTATGCATTAGAAATGAAAACTGCATTTTGCCGATTGGAGTTGGATTGACTTTGTTTATATTTGGAACCATCCAAGCTGCTGCAACATCAGTACATGAAGTATTGTTGTATAATGATACAATATATTCAGTGGCAAACAACAATGCCCTTACGTGAGTTAAGTAATCGTCCACAATAAGATTCTTTTAAAAAACTTCTATTGGCTTAAGATTACAACAAAGGTTGACCCGCAATATAACTACACTCTATGAAAATCAATTACGAAGTCAAGTGTACAACTAATAGCTAATACAATGTAACCTCTTACTACGTGACTATTATATAAACAATAATTATTATATTATTAGGAATCGTCATTGCAATATCATTAGTATTGCTCCTTGTGGTTACATAACTCCTCCCTCCATAAGTTCGGAAAACTTATTTGGGTGGTTGCTTCTTCCGAATTGGCTTCTAAGAATTTTCCTCGGCGTCGAGAAATTCTGAAGATATGTATAGCGACGATAGCAGTTATTTATGTATTAAGAGCGAAAAGTACATTTTTGCTCTCGAGTGATTGCCGGCAAACTTTACTCTCCGAGAAAAAAAGTTACTTTTTGCTCGTAATGCTTACTACGTTTTTTCTGCAAACGATCAATTTCAAATAATACCATACAACTAAGTAATACAGATAGGGGTTGCCGTTGGAGTGGCAAAGACATCGTCCTCATCAGAGCCGCTATCGCTTGGGGGATCATCCGCGTCTGCCAAAGGGTGTTTTTTAGAGGGCCCTGCCTCTTGCGAATATCCCGGTGAGCTGCTAATTGGGAGAACAGGCGGCGTTCAAAGCGGTGTTACATTGTGCAAATTAGTGGCTGCCGTTATAGGGTTGATTGACGCGGCATCTACGTACGAATGAGCGATGGGCGGCTTTTTGAGGCTAGGCTTATTGATTGTTTTGATCGATGGTGACGCCACTGGGAGATCGGCCAGAGTATGTCGCCTCTCCAAGTTACCCCTCAAAAGTGGGGAGAAGGAGACTGTCTTTCTAGATTTAAGTCTCTCCCGTGCAATCCTTAGACAGTCGACATACTCTGGTTTATTGCGCCGATGCCGAAGTTGGTCCTTGGTTAACTCAGTGGGTGTGATCATTTCTGCAATTAATACTTGGCCGATCTTCTTCGCCTCAATTTCGGCGAGCTTACTTAGAATTTCGGCAAGCTTACTTAGAATTTCGGCATCGCTTACTTTTAAGTTTTTCTCCTCTTCGCCCCTGTATTCACAGGGGTAGACCACCCTTTCGTGGCAGCGCACTTTTGCAAAAGAGCCGAATTCTTTGCTGCAAAAGTTACACGCAGTGCGGTCCCTTGTGCCGCAATTGAACTCGTGCTTGTTAGCCCCTGACTTTGTGGCATAACCTTTGCCGCACTTAGAATAGGTGTGCGGCAAACCTGACGGATTGGCATGGGCCGGGGAATCAGAATTACTTGATCCAGGCAAAGTATTGTTTAGGCCCATGCCTGAGCCACTGTCGCCCATTATGGGGTTTAAAATTTAAAAAAGGTGAAAAATTTCGCAGCGCAACAATTTCAAAATTTATCACTCAAGTGGCCGTGCACGTTTATAACAGCAAAGCGGGTTTACGATGTTGTTGTGGAACTTACTCCGGCCAATATAGAAAGTTCAATATAGAAATTTAAGCAGTTGATTTTACAGTCGCGAATTTCACCCTTGGAAACTGAATTTTTCTCTAATAGCATGTCGCACTTAGCACCCACATACACATTATCAATGGGTAAATAATTATTTGGATAAAAACTTATTTTGTCTAAGGAGCATTGATTCAGATACTCATGTTTTATAAAATTTGTTAAAATAGTTTTAAACAAATGTGTTATTCTAGTAAGTAAAACGTGCGTTTTAAAACCTTCACTCTGAAATTCGAGATTTATTTTATTGATTCTTTCTAAAATATATGAAAGAAACAAAAAATATAATTTGAAATAATCATTGTTGAGCGCAGATAATATATGTTTAGCTTTTGCAATATTTTCAGATAGAGCTTCATTTGAAAAGACCAGTTGTAATGCTGACCACTGTTCTAGAAGTCTGTGAACTTAACCACCTTGTTTGTGCCGGTCTTATTATTTTATGTGGCAGGGTTTCAGTAAATAACTGATAGTCTTTAAAAGACTCATCCCGTTTACTGCTATGTGAAAAATAAGCATAGATATCTCTGGACAGTTCCTCAATTGAGCTGGGAAGTTTACACCAAGCAGCACTACTACAGAGATCCAAAGAATGACATGAGCAATCCAGTGTATATAAGTCAGGATTTATCTGCAATAACTTCTGTTTTACTCCTGATTTGTGGCCCATCATGGTTGAAGCATTATCTGCCGCAAAGCCTTTTAAATTGCTAAGAGAAATTGTATTTTCTTCAAAAAAAATTAAGTTAGTCACATACTCTTTCTACTTGAGTATTGTAAAATCGCACTACCATCACTAAATTTTTTGATGTTGAAACATCTGTAGTCTATGATTCTCATCTATGGTTAAAGAAATCTCTCTATGATTAAAGAAAATTTACACTGTGACAGCTTTTTTGATAGAATATAAAGACTTTCCCTTCTCATAACCTGTGTACAAATTAGTTTGTGGTTTAGGTTTGAATTTTAATTTTAACACTTATCGGACTAGTGAGAAATGTGGTTACTTCTGGGGTAGTTTTAACAGAACTTAACTTTTTCTTATGAACTACAGAAACTGAATGCCGTTTAATATGACTAATGCCGCCTACCAATGTCTTCGAGCATACCACACAGAAAGGTTCAGCTGCATTTCTTGGATTCCTAATGAGACATGTTCGGAAAGCATCAATCTTAAGCCAAGACTCTGAAAACTTTGGTTTGTAACTTTTCTTTCGTTTCTTCACCCGTCCTTCATCAGTGCTGCCAGCATTACTTGTGTTACTGTTAATGTCACTTAAATAGGGGCTGGTACAGTTGAGTGAAGTTGAATTTTTTTTTCGAAAATTACCTTTAGGAATTTGTACAGTGGACAAAACAGAAAATTATAGGTGGTGGTAGAACTTAAAAATATTTAGAATAATATCAATTTTTAGAATAAATATAATAATAAATTTCTCAATGGTTGGCGCGTAGGCTTCTGGATTCTTGGACCCTTGTGATTGTATGGTTGGTTGTTATCTTGGGTTCTGGTCCTTTTGTCTGATTAAAATAAGTTACAGCGGGTGCTTCTAACTTCTTTGTTTAATGACGTTTCGACACAAATTGGTGCCTTCATCAGATTACTACAACATATGGAATACTTAGTTTAAAGATAAAATTTTTACAATAGCAGGAAGGGAAGGTGTAAAGGAATACATGGAAAAAAAAATTATATAAAGATTACTACAAGTACGAAATAAACTGTTGAAACATAAACGTATTGAGGGATGATTAAATTAAAGAATAAAGTCGGTAACTCAAAGCAAAAGAGCGTCAAAAGTGAAACCTACGATGCAATATGGTGTTAGGTTAAGAAGAGGGGCAAATAGGGTAAGAAACGTAAGAAAAGGAGGGAATCTGAGGGTGACAATGACTTACCACAAAACGATGTACAGTTTTGGTTCGAAGTTTGTTGCAGTTTTTTTCTTTATGTACTGTTACTTGAAGAAAAGTAAATGAAAGTTGCATTATTGCTTTGTACATGCTGCTCGCCGTGTCGCGGGCAGCACAAACTCTGCGGCTAACCGTCAGAGATATCGTACGGCACGCAGCATGTACTATGGGGAATTAAAGAAATTTTTGTAAGTTTTGGATAAGGAAGCCTATAATGAAAGAAGATGCAGAGGCTAGTAAAATTGGTCAAGGTGGTGTTTAATATACACATACATCGCAAGGTTAATTGTTTTTAATTAAGTAGGTCTGCTGACTGGTGGTTTTGGGTGTTTGGTTTATATTGTTTTGGAATTTAACTATGTATTTTAGGTAAATTTATGGATATTGAAATATTTACTGATTTTATGCAGGGGGTAGTTACAGTATGTAGGAGTAAATTTTACTTAGGCCATCAGTGTCCGTTTTTGCATTGACGCAATTACTGTTTTTTTTATGTATACCATTTCATGAAATTCCCTTTTTTTCTTGTTTTTTTCTGTTTTTAGGACTTTAGCTCTTTTAAAATCAAAATTATGTTGATGTTCATTTGCGTGGTGGGTTAGGGCTGTAGGGTTATTTTTGTTGTGTTTGTGTCCATTGATGCGGTTTTTTAAGAACTGGCTAGTCTGCCCGATATAGACGCCAGGGCATCCTGTTTGGCAGGGTATTTCGTAGACGATGTTGCTTTTTTTGTCTGTGGGGGTTTTGGGTTTCAGTTTGGTAAAATGTTGGTTGAGTAAATTATGTCCTTTAAAACTGGTTTGGATATTTTCTTTGGAGACTGTATTGCGGATTTTTTCGGAAAGACCAGGGATGTATGGTATAGTTAGATAGTTTGTTTCGGTATTTTTTTTGGTATGCCTGGTTGAACTGTTATAAAATTTATGTATTCTTTTTTTAAATATAGTGTTAATTAGGCCGTAGGGGTAGTTGTTTGTTATTAGGGCGGACTTTGCCTTTTTTATTGCATCGGTTCGGTATTCAGGATCGGAAAGGCCTACCGCGCGGTCGGCAAGGCTGGTTATGACGGACTTTTTTTGAGATATAGGGTGATTTGAATTGAAATTTAAGTATCTGCCAGACCAGGTGGGTTTCGTGTACCATGAGGTTCTTACTTTGCCATTGCTGTTATGGAGGGTGAGGTCTAGAAAATTGATTTGCTGATTTTGTTCGATTTCTATGGTGAATTGAATTTTTGGGTGGTATTTGTTGAACTCGTTCAATATGTGTTGGCCGTATTTTTGTGGAGCAGCGAGTAAGCAGTCATCTACATAGCGGAAGAAGAAGGGGAGTTTTACTGGTAGGTTGTCAATTACAGTGGTTTCGAGATCTTCGAGGACTAATTGTGCAATGACGCTTGAGATGGAGGCGCCCATCGCACAGCCATTGATCTGTTTGTAATAAGTGTCATTGAAGACGAAATAAGTAGAGCTTAAGGTTAGTTCCACTGCTTCTAAGAAGTCCTTCATAGGTATGTCAGTGTGTTGTTTAATTTTGTCCCAGTGTTTTTTTAGGAGGTCAAGGGCAAGTTCGATAGGGATATTTGTGTACATGGATATTACGTCTAAGGACATTAGGGAGTAATTTGTGGGGTAGGATACGTTAGAAATTTTGTCTTTAAATTGCCAAGAGTCCTTGG